>CAVNZL010000006.1:1375000-1882500 GCA_963693355.1 Pontia daplidice
GAATATTGTACATACCTTTTCTTTGTATTTTTATCATAGCTATTTTAATTATTTTTATACCAAACAATGTTGTGCCATATATAATATATAAATTAATTGTTATAATCAAGGTCAAAATAGGGTTTCCATAGATATAATAAAAAACTAAAAAGGAAATCAATAAACAAAATGCGAAGGGAAGTGTTTTTGTGAAATGTCAATTGCAAATATTGCAAATTTTTGAAATTGATATTTTTATGGGCATGTTTTGGACTCAAGGCTAGTCCAACTGTTAATTGAGCTATTAATCTATTAAACAAAGATAAATTAAGCTTTAATTAAGGATATTTTTTAAATTTTCAAGCTAAGTAAAAGGAGTAGTTATACCCTGTATTTGTCGATGCTGAAATTGTTAAATGATTTTTGTTTGATTGTATTTTCAAATGCCATTACTGTTGTGGTTTTCATACAGCCTGATCGTGAATTCGCGATATAAGAGTTTGAGAACATTGACGATTTTCAAAATTGCGCTACATTGCAGAGTACTATTTAGACTTTAGAGAATATGCTATTATTATAGTGATATTGCGTTCTTTTCGAAACTACTGTAAACGTACCGCGGCCTGTAAGGTCTAAAGTTTTTAGGTCAGACAGGGTTTTCGTCCCGTGTTAAGTGCGCTTTAGGTATGAGCTTTAATTTTTTTAAACGACTGCAAAAGCTCGGAGGAGTAATACGATTCTTATTTTCAATGTTATATTCGTGTTCAAGTGTACAATTGCGTAATAAATAATTAATTCCACGTTGCTTTTTAAACGACTTGACAACCGAAGGAGGTTTATCCCTATTAAGTGTGAATATACATACTTCACACATACAAAAAACGATTTTATAAATTCGTTGTAAATAAAAACCTTATGTCAATTGGAGACAGGAATTATATTAGTGTACACTATTATTAAATCGTAGTTATCTGTCTGTTAATAAGCCGAAGTAATGCGGTATAGTTAAAAAATAGTGTTTTATCAGTACCTGCGGCTTCAGTGGTTATTGAAATACGTAGCGTGACTGGACGTGTGACAAGAAAAAAATGGCAAATACAACGGTAGTGCGTGCATTGACTTTGTTGATACCAGGTGTTTAATTTTTTTTTATTTCCATTATTATAACTGTATATTAGTAAATTGTTGTGTAAATACTATATGAAGACGTGGAAATAAGCTTTTGTTTGTATTTTGCTCTAGTTTCATTCGATAAAAAAATTTTACTATAACATTTAAATATATATATGTTCGGAATTGATCGACGTTTAATGAAACCAAAATGTGTTGCTGTAAATAAAGAAACGACATTTAAAGTTTACTCTTACATTAATCAATTCTCTATTTACATATTTTATAATTTTAATTAAAATGCATTTTTAACAACAATAGAAATTATTTACACGTGACATCTGTATAAAGAATATATTGTCAAATTTGAATTCAAATAAAATAAAAACATCTTTATCTAGCAAAGAGTATACAAATAAAAGAAAAACTTTTTCTTTACATATATATATATATTAAACATCAAAGACGTTTTATATAGAGGCAAATTTTCTGCTCTCAGCGACACCGAAAGGATAAAAAATCAACTATCGTTTAAGTGCAGTCTGAACCACTTTTAAACTCGCTTTCTCTATATGTGTCGTGCGGCGTGCCCCAGCCTTTTTTGGGTTCAATACTCTAAGTGTGTAAGGGTAAAAATGGGAACCCAATTACCGAGACCCAGCCCAGCCGTTGACAAGAGACTGTATCTCGTGCACCGTGATAGAAGTTGAAATTTATATGTGACGTATTTCTGTTGTTATTTTGTAATACAAATAAAATAAATATATAAGTTGTATATATACTATGTATTCGGTACGAAACCCTTCTAGTGTGAGTCCGACTCGTATTTGCGTTTATATTATGATCCAATTAGCCGTGCCATGCATCAACTTTATCATTCCATAGAAATAGGCTTCCGCAATGGAATACGAAACAAAAGAGTTTTTCAATTCAGTCCAATAGTTCCTGTGATAAGCGTTTTTAATCAAACAAACATTTTTCTTATTTCAGTATTGTCATGATATTTCAACATGTTCGAGATTGCGTTTAACAGTTTTATTAATTTATATTGTTTGCTAAATATGACTTCGAAACTTCTAACGTAATTTAACAAGATTTTTATTATATTTAATGTTTGTTCCCTATTGAGTGCTTTGTTTTTTTAACTTATAATTGATTTGTCGCATTTATATTTTGGTAATATATCAAATGTGCGCTGGTTTACAAAACTATCAGGAGACATTAATGTTTAAATACTTAAAAAACAAAAACTTCAAGAATAAAAAATCATAGTAATTTGAACGGGATGTTTCATATCGAAACGTATCCTGTATAACATTAAACTGTTATGGATACATTATAAATAATAGTTATTAAGTAAAATCAATTGTAGCCTTTGTACTATTAATAAAATTAAATGTATATAATCGTTATTATAATACGAAGCTTTAGGTGTGACGCTCGCCCTCTGTTATTTTCCATCCACTTCCTTATATATATATTTAGGCACATGTTTGATTTGAGGTTCATAGCCATAACTTTCCGTTTGACTGCGCTGATTTGTTTAAAGAGAATTGTATTTCTTGCGTGATGTTTCATACGTTATGGTTCATTAAAGACTACGAAATATGTATGACTATTCATAGAAAGCGATCTGTCACTCTTAGTCTGAATCTGGAGTAAAAAAAGTTTCTATTTGTATTTGCTCACAGTCCGTCATTGCATTCCTGAGCGTTAGTAGTATTTCATACCTCCCACCCACGAATGACTCTGTCACGAGGCTAGTGAGTGGTATCGTAAGTTAGGTAATCCTTGATGGAAAAACCGGCGCACAGAACTACAACAGATCTATTCTCATTTTTCATTGGTTGGCTCTGGCAGTGTCCATCCATGATCGGTGGTCACTTAACATCAAGGTTTATAAAAGAATGGTTTCCTTCTACGGTCAATGTCAAAAGTCAAACAGCCTGTTTATGTAAATGAAAATTTCAGGTCTTTTCGCGGGCCAGACACAGTGGTTCGATGGCCTTGCAAAGAGCCTCGGCTACGAGAGCGTCACCCACCACGCTGTCATCATTGACGCTGGATCCTCTGGCTCCAGGGTCTTAGCTTATAAGTTCAGGGTCCCATTCACAGGTAAAGAAAAATATTTTTTTTTAATCAGTAAATTATTTTCTGTTGTACTTAAATTGAATAATATCTTTTATTGATTTATGTTATGATACCAAATGGAAATTGCCATGTGTAGATTACCAAGGTGGTTTGACACTTATCTAAAGTAATTTTATTCAAATTAGTTCATCTGTGAAAGTAACTTCCACGTCTAAGGTACTGAACCGATTTGTATCAAATGAAAGCAAGATAGAGTTGAGCTTCTACCGAAGCTTTTTCTAATCTTTTATCGGGCTAATTGGGTTAAAGGGATAAACATGCAAACAACTCATCATAAGTACTTTGAAAAAAAAATGCCTTTAACGAGAACATCAAAAGAGATTTCAATATTTCTGAGGAGAAAAAAAATAATGTAGTGTCTCAATGTACCACAGGTCTTAACAGTACATAACATTGTCATATTGGATATGAAACGTATAAAACTTATAATTCTACAAATTTCAAAACTACCTCAAGGCTATCGCTTACCGATTGCATTGAATAAAACTATATTTAGCGCAATTTTTGATTAATTTAAACCATACCTTTTAAAACATTCAAAAGTTATTGTGTAATAGTTATATGTGAATAATAATTATTTTGGTTTCCAATTTGAAAACATATTGATACTTTGACAATTGATCAATGACAATTCACACTTGACCAGAGATTATTTATTATTGTTGCTTTAGGCTTAAACACTAACTTCTGTTTCAGTATTCGGTCAGACCAGCCTAGATCTAGTAGATGAATATTTTGAAGAGACCAAACCTGGCCTTTCTTCTTACGTCGACGACCCGAAAAAGGTATAGATTTAGTATTCATTTGGGTTCGTATAAAATTCGGAATAGAAAGTACTTCTGGTGTGTACCTGAATTTCGTTTAGGCCTCGAATATTTCTATTCAACAATTAGAAATAATGAATGAAACTATATTCTCTTCAGCTTTATGGTCATTTGTCATCTGACATTAGCCATCTTATAAACAATTTATTCTAGTCTAGTCAAGTTGTTTTGTACCATTCAATTTCCTGGAATTCTCGAGAGTTGATTTCACTTCGGGAGTTGTACCTTTTATAGTTAATTTGTAACTTACCATAGATAATTATTATTAGATTTTTTAAGTCAAATAAAATTATAAATAATGTAATCGAATTTCACGTTAAATATTGCCATTCAATATTTTGTTGTAAGCGCCATCTATTGAGTATTGTGGATTTTCATTCGATTTAAATTTTAATTGTCGATAAAGATTATAGAATCAGGTGTTATATAGAACTTCTGAAGGCGATAATTTTATTTAAATTTGAAAATCGTGGCAAATTCGCCCTGAACTGTAGTAGATAGTAGGTAGTCTACCCTACTATGTCGATAATTAGTACAATTACGATAATTAATAATTAATACCATAATAATCTTAATCTACTTATATAAGGAAGGTACTATCCACAATAAGGCTCACCAATAGTGAACATTAAAGTAAATTTATTTCAAACGCAAATGTCGTAGTAATAAATTGTATTCTAATTGAAAATAGATATTTTTATCACTTCTATTTATATTAGGTCTTTACCTATGAAATTGCCGTTTTGTTTGAAAAAAGTTAAAGTTAAAGTATGTTTTTTTCGAACTTATTTATTTCTTTTATTCAAAGTAATCACCCCTGCAATCAATGCATCTTTGCCAACGCTATGGCAGTTTATGGATGCCCTTCTTGAAAAAATCAGCTGGACGGGAGACAACAAACTCTTCAAAGACGTTTTGTACTGCCTCTCGGGAATTGAATTTTTTTCCCGCTAAAAAGTTGTCAAATTTTTGAAAAAAGTAATAGTCGGTAGGCGCAAGATCTGGTGAGTATGACGGATGAAGGAGAGCTTCCAAATCCCAACTCATGCAGCTTAGAGACGGTCTGTTGTGCAGTATTGGTTCGCGCGTTGTCGTCAAGTAGCAGTGGAGACGACCGATTGACCAAAGCTGGTTGCAGACGTGCGAGTTTCGCCATCATTGTGGTCAGTTCTTCAATGTACACATCTGCAGTAATGCTCTCGCCATTTTGTATAAAGCTATGATGAATCCCACCAGCACTAGACCACCAAACTGTGACCATCACCTTTCCAGGGGTCATTTTTCGTTTTGCACATTGCTTTGGTACCGAAGCAGGATCTAACCAACTTGCTGAAGGCTTTCGATTGTCAAAAAGAATCCATTTTTCGTCGCACGTAACAATTCGCTTCAAAAGTCCTTCATTTCTGTGACTGTTAAGCAGCGCAAGGCAAGTCTCACGCGTACGTTGCGCTGGCGATCGTTAAGTTCGTGGGGTACCCATCTATCAAGCATTTTTATCTTGCCAATCTGTCGCAAATGGACCAATATTGCTTTGATGCTAACATCAAAAGCTGCTGCCAGCTCAGCTGTAGATTGAGATTCATCAGCTTCCACAATCGCCTTTAATTCATCATTGTTGACCAAAGTTTCCGGACGACCACGAGGTTCTTTTTTCAAGTCAAAATTCCCGAACGGAACCGAGCAAACCAATAATGGGTTGTACGTTCGTTTGTACAATTCTCTCCGTAAACGTCGTTGATGTTACGTGTTGTTTGTGCCGCGTTGTTGCCACGACGGAACTCATATTCCATAATTACACAAAATTTCAAAGTATCCAGTATGAGGAAAAATGTTGAAATGTAATGAAAATACAATGCTAATCAATAAACAAAAGACTGATTTTGTAAATAGAATGTCATATGTTTAAAACAAAATTAATTTGAATTTAGAATTCATAGCCAATCAAAACTTTTTTTTGATTGAAAAAGTCTGTACTGCAATACGGCAATTTCATAGGTAAAGACCTATTATTAAATATAACGTACGAGTCTCTTGATCAATGCGGTGAAGCCGCAGGTATCAAGTTTATTATAACCTAATTTTATATTGCAATTTAATACGTATCTATTTATTTTCTATCAACCGTTATCGAAAGTGACAATTTTTTGAAGTAATTTAAACCATAGGGCGCCGACACAATAGTGCAATTGATAAGGAAGGCGGAATTCCTCACGCCGCTCGAGAAGCGCCGCTCGACGCCGATCATCGTGCGGGCCACGGCCGGCCTGAGACTGCTCCCGGCGGACAAGGCCAAGCAGCTCGTTCAACAAGTCGCCGCAGCGATCGCGAAGTACGTATTTAATACCTTCTCTACACCAAGTTCGATCCCCGGTACGGTGGATTCTTTTATATATTTATATCGGACATCGAGGCAGAATACGAAATTTTATCCGTATCACCTCGATGTCCGCCGTTCCACAACTGAGCGCTTCAGAAGGCACTTTCTGCCGCGCACCACCGCTATGTGGAACCAGCTGCCAAAAGAGGTATTTCAGAACAGATACGACTTAGGGACCGTAAAAAAAAGAGCGTATAAACATCTTAGAGGCCGGCAACGCACTGGTGAACCCTCTGGCTTCGCGAGTGTACATGTCGCGGTGTCGCTTAATATCAAGTGAGCCTCCTGCTCGTTTGCCCCCTGTTTTATAAAAAAAAAATGTCACGTTTCCCATTGGGGTAGGCGGAGACCATACACCTCCACTTGCTACGACCGTAGCAAATCTCTCGCTTCTTGTATTCTCATTATATTGTCTGTTATGGGTGCTTTCAACCTGCCCTTTTTCCAGAACATTCTGAATCTGAGCCAAAAATGTTCATGCAGGAGTTCCAGCCCCACCCTCACCATCCACACTCACCTATATATTTACGCCTTGTCAGTCTATGTAAATGTGTGTGTGTGTATGTGTATTAATGCGAGTATCACACATTGAAATAATGCGGACGGAAACGAAATAAATAATATCTCTACTAATTCATGTTATAAATTTTTTCAGACTGGGCTATGACGTAGGTCCGAACAGCGTTGAAATTATGGACGGCTCCGATGAAGGGATATTCATTTGGTACACCGTTAACTTGTTGCACAGTAAGAGTAATATAACTTATATTATTAACCAATATACCATTTAATAATAGTTAATACATATATGTAAATTTATCAAAATTAGTCTAGTCGTTTGCGCGTGAAGAACATGCACAGCGACTCACAAACTTTCGACGGTATAATAGTAGTAAGGTAAAGATAATGTAAAGTACAACTATAATTTCATATTATATTTAAAATTATTTATATATTTTATTTGCTATATACATTCCACACCATCATCAGAATGTTTATTTTTGCTACGTAATAAATTTTCAAATTCAAAAAAGCCCACTCTGGTTGCATTAAAATTTAAATCTAATCAATATTATATACAGCGCCATCTATTGGATCAAAAATAAAGCGATCCTAAGTAGTGAAACCAGCTTTTGTCAATACATTTTTAATATGATATTTTGGAAAGATATACCTAATTGAGTGTAGAATTTTCCAAAATGTATTTCTTAAAAGCACACAGGTATACTTACAAAATAATTTGACATATTTTAAATTTCATACATATATAGGTTTTACAGCAATCATTGATAAATATTCCCCCCTTTTTCAGACCTAATAGGTGGGGAGACTGTGGCCGCTTTAGACCTCGGCGGGGCCTCGACACAGATAACCTTCCAACTCAGGGAAGAAGACACAAAAATGTATCCGGCAGCCGATCAGTTTGTGGTGCCGGCTGGTGATAACATCACGCTGTATACTCATAGGTATGCAGACATTTTTGTGTGGTTGTGATAGTAATAACATGTGAGAATCTTGGAGAGATTTTATTTAATACTAAATTTTTTAAATAATAAACCTTTGGTTGGTATGGTATAAATATTAAAGAATACATATATTCAATATAACATTCTGTTTTAACTAAATTTAGACAGAGACAAAAGAGAAATTAAGTCAAAATAGTAAACTAATACATATTAATAAATTATTTCTTAATTTAATGTATTCTTTCTAGTTACCTGAACTTGGGTCTACTGGCAGCCAGACACGGGGTATTCAAACAGGAGGCAGGCGATAACGACACGAGTGAGTTTGTCTCAGTGTGCGTTGACCCTATCGTACAAAAGGAGAAATGGACGTATGCTAACAAGCAGTATATAATCAGGTATATATAATATTTAATGTATGTGTTGTTTAGTCCGATTGCCTTAGCAGTGGTACTAATTGCGACAGTGGCGCCCCCCGGGCCGAGGGCATGAAGCGCGAGGCGGTGTACAAGCGGTGTCACGCGGCGGTGACCGCTTACGTGCAGCGAACCCTGGACTGGGTGCCTCGACGGGCTCCAGCCGGGAGCGTCGCTGCCATGAGCTACTTCTACGACGTGGCTGCCGATGCTGGTCTCATCGGTAAGTGCTGCTTATAGCTCGTGATAGTAACTATTTTCATTGAGTAATTAATTAATTTATTTTTTATCAATTTATATGTACATATATACAAGAGAATATATGCCTTTACAGTAGGACTGTTTAAGATAAGCAATACATGTGTGTAACTCTAGCGTTTTACCTACTTGATATTTTGGACAATTCACACAATATCTTTATAAATTGTAGCCTATGTGTTATTCTGATGTTTGAGATTATTCATTTAAATCCATTTAGTATTTTTCCGTGAAAGAGTAAGAAACATCCATCCATACTTGCACGATTATATTGTTAGTAGGCCTATATATTATACTACTAACTTGTACTATATTGTTTCATATTATATATATTAAATCGTTCTATTCTAAGGTATATGGGAAAGGAAGGATCCCGATGTCATATATACAAAAAAAAATACTTGTTGAGGTTAAAGAACTCACCTCTAATAAATATAGAACACAGATTATTATATGTAATATATAAAGATCTGTGTTCATTCGGTTTGTTGGTGTTTCGAATATGATCGAAATTGCTCCAGCCTTTGTAACTATTTGTTAGGAAAAACTCACGGAGCGCCTAGCACAATTCTATAACAATATCACGTGTACACTATTCTTAGATCTTTTTTTTTCTATTTGGCCTACCATCCCCGGCGACTTACGCCCCGGGGCCGTGGAGCTACTACTTTTCCCCTAACTAATGCATTTCAGGGCCAGTGTTGTTCTTTATTTAATAATTTTTGCTGTAGTTTTTATATACTATTCTTAGATCGTGCACACTACTAAGAATAATAATAATCATCATCATCATGATCATCATCATCATTTATTGTTAGACTACAAAGATCCATGTGTTATTTTGTACATTCAATATCTTATGTTAGTACTTACTCTAGAAATATATAAAAACTAATATACTATAAGCCATGGAGTCTAATTTCATGTTGAGTTTGTTAATCTCATGGTCTTTGTTGAGTTAAAAAAATAGCATTTACAGTGTAACTTTGAACAATATCGTTTTGATCGACATCGTAGATATAGCTGGTATCGTGGATGGAACTCTCAAGGGACAGAAACTTCTGGAAAGCAACGGAGGAGACTTTCACCCAAGATGTGATTTACTCTAACAACAATTAACACTACTAACCTAATTTAAGCAATTTTAACCCTACTTACTCCTACTAAAAATAAAATACTGAATCTATAATTGTAAATATGTAATTTAGAGTAAATAAAGAAGCTTTATTATTATTATTATTATTGTTATTATTATTATTATTGTTATTATTATTATTATTATTATTATTCTTATTATTGTTATTATTATTATTATTATTAGACGTAATGTCGGGCGGGCAAGTGTCCGTGAGCGCATACCGGTCCGCGGCGAGACGAGCCTGTTCCGCCTCCAACGTGGAGCAGCCCTTCGCCTGCATCGACCTGGTGTACATGGTCGCGCTTCTACACGACGCGTACAAGATACGCGACGAGGAACCCATTTCGGTGAGCTTTTCTTTTAGGGCACGCGATGGACTACAGCCAGAGGGCTCGCAAGTGCGTAGCCGGCCCTTGCCGGTTTGAGACTCGACTGTTTTCACTCAAGTAGTTATTTATGTAGGTACTGAAGTTTTTTTTTTATTGAAGAATCTATTTTTTTTCAGCTGTTTAAGAAGGTGAACGGACACGAAGTATCATGGGCCTTAGGGCTAGCATACACGACGGTAATGAACAAAATAGCAGCGGTGCCGGCCGCTTAGTGATTATATAATTTATATTCAATGTACCAAGTTTTATTATGTAAATTACCGTATGTTTAAGTTTTGTATAAAAATATTCAAAGGTGACAACAATGGTGACAGTAACAATTTTCAGATATGCTTGATCTTTTCTATGATATGGGTTTTTTAATGCTTATTATTGGAGTGTGTACATACAATTTTTGTGACCCAAGAACTAGGTACATTTAGAAATTTAAAATTTTTCTATAATATTTCGCACCTATATTGTGTAAGGCAAAGCCTTTTTGTTTATGATACATGAATTTTTATATAAAATATACAATTTTATTTCAATGGTTGTATGTATTTTTGACTATTTTACACCGAATGTAATAAGGATCATATGTTACTTTTCTGTTTTATAAAGTAATAAAACTCCATTTATAATGATATTATATTGCTCAGTTTTTTTAATAAAAACGGAAGTAAAATTAAAAAATGCGGTTATTATATTGAATTTAAGAAGTGGGATTGGTCGTAGCTTAATTTAGATATAGAAACCGGACGAGTATTCACTATAGAGATTTGTCAGATTGTTACAAAATGTCTTCGTTTGTATTTTAATACGAATTTATTTCGCACGAGTTTAAACAGATTTTTTTTTACCTAACAGCCAGCTTTTGTTTTTTCATTGAGGTTAACGCATTCTAAGGTTTAGAAATGACAGAGTCTTTTTTTTTTTTGAAATAGAAGAATAGGTTTTGATGACAGATGAATGTGGTTTGAAAGGTCTCATTACAAATTAGCAACGTGACGCGTTTTATTATTTCAATATTTTAGTATTTCATACTTTAAGGGCTGTCTGATATGTTATATTCTAACAGCTTCTCGTCACTAAATAACCACAGATAACCGATTATAGTTTGATGAGTCTATTACTAAGGATACTGACACGTCTTTATCAGATAGCTAGATAATTCTTACCGAAGTTTTGGCGTCAAAATCCTAATTATATTAAATATTCGACGATAATTGTATATACAGCATAACTAAACCGACTTTTGTAAAGCTCTTAGAATGTTTAATATAAATGAAAGAATTCAATATATTTGTGAAATTATTTCCATGTGATATCATTTTTGACACGTTATTGTCAAGCTTTGTGCACTTTTTTGTAACAGATATGTACAAAATTTTAATAAACGTTGGTTTTTTAATTATATTTTATTGTTC
Source organism: Pontia daplidice (assembly GCA_963693355.1). Classification (NCBI taxonomy): domain Eukaryota; kingdom Metazoa; phylum Arthropoda; class Insecta; order Lepidoptera; family Pieridae; genus Pontia; species Pontia daplidice. The sequence goes on from CAVNZL010000006.1 coordinate 1,386,515, forward strand.
CTGTATCCTTGAGAGTGCATAAGTATGTGCTAATAATCTAACAGCAAGTGAGCAGCTTATATAAAAGTTACAAAAAGATTTATTATATAACTGCGGGAAAACTGTTCCTTAATAAAATGCAATTTCAATTATTTAGAGCAGTGTTTTTCAACCTTTTTTATGATGCGACCGACTGGTATAAAAAAATATATCGCGACCCCCTTTGACCTTCGGTTTTTTATCATGTATTTATGTGTATGTTACAGTATTACCATTAACAATATTAATTGTCTTTATTTTTACTAAAGTACCCATTTTTTTCGACCTCTGGCGACCCCCCTACAGAAGCTTAGCGACCCCCCAGGGGGTCGCGACCCACAAAGAACAATGAGCTTGAAGAACAATGATTTAGAGTAAATAATTTAAGGCAACTTATTTTAACAATACACAGATCTACATGTTTGGGTTGCGGTCATACCTATCTCATACCGCGTTCGTTATATTTTTATCTTTTTTTTTTTAATCGGCGGGCAAACGAGCTTGCGGGTGGCCTAAGCGAGAACAATCGCAGCCCATAAACACCTATTATGGGTGCGTTGCCGGCCCTTAAGAAATGGGAACGCTTTTTTTTTAAAGAATTGGAGGTGTCTATATCCATCAGGATTTATGCTCACACAGCTGAGTGCAGCACAACAATAGATTTAAGTAGTGCTATCATGTATCTGTTTTTGTTTCTATCTATATTCTGTATTCTATATGTCCTTGTTATAATATAATAAGGCGGTAAGAGAAACAGGTTTTTAGAATCTTTTACTCGCTTCGACCTTTTGACCCGTGCATATCAAACTGAACTAATTCATCCATTATAGCGGTTGATTTAAAAAAAGGAATTCGCGTAACCCTGAGCTTTCAATGGCCACCGATTGAATTTGAAATTTGAAATTTAAACCAAAGCCGTGGTCATGAAAGCGTAACAGGCACCTGTGTATTACATACCTATATAATGTTTTTTCGGTGTTTTGCTAATCATTAATAAATTTGGGGTATTGAGTGCTTTACTCAAAAGCTTAGCTGAAACAACCTTCAAGTAATGGTTAGTGATCTACTAACCACTACTGTCTAAGCATTATCTAAAACCTATTTGATATAATAAAGTTGGGTTAAATATAATTTATATATTGGTAAGAAATAAAACACATAAATTTAATAATTTATTAAGAATCATTTAAAAGGTACAATAAAAATGTTACACTAACGTTAATGAAGGGATTCAGTCTCCTAAAATGAGTATAAAGTTAGGACTTAAAATTAACGTAATCAAAATGTTACATAGCTCTAAAAAGTTATTAAGAGAAAAGCAAATAAAAAACTGAAAATAGAGAGAGCCGTAGACACGATATAATGGCTCAAACAGAGCGGTCAATAGTTTTTAAAGTCAATTATTAACTAAATAGCACTTCCCCGGGTTCAATAGATTTAATTTTGTACGGAAACGTTAAATTTAGAGGTCGTATTTTGTATTAACCCAATAATTTTTAGTTGCGGTTTAGCTATGACCGTAGACAATATTTCGTTGGATAGTTAAATAAAGTAGATTCGTTAAAAATCATTGTGCGTACGTTTAGAACCCAATTTTCGAACCGCTAGAATTAATTTTAAAAGAAGGGGATCGCTTCGTTTTAGTGTTCTACATGCTATGTCAAAGTGAAAAACATATCTCTACGTGTAACAAGAACTATTGAACGTTGATATGATCAGAGTATCTAATTCAAACTTATGTCTATGGTTTTAATATGTTCTATCAAGTAAATACTTTTTAAAAGCTAGACCGATCTTTGAACTGAAGTAATCTTGTCGAATAAAAACACTTAAGGACTGTTTTAATTTATGAGTAAATGTACATGTCAAATTTGCCGTGAAGTCGCTTCTTTGTTGCGCAGAAAAAGTTTGACAATTGACGTAACGATTTTTACACCAATTACAAAATTAAGTTTGAGATTTACGATTTTATGATAAGCATAAATTAACCTTATTTATAAAAAATAAATCAGTTATTGTGTCAACTTTTTATTAACTGATTTCTTTATTGACTTTAATGAAAAAGGTACTCAACACTTAATGTAACTTATTTAAAGTCAAGTTGACAAGCGCTTGATCACAAGAAACTCTGCAAGCTAATTGCGACTTAAAATCATCCATAATCAAATATGTATTCGTAATAATGCTACGAAGTTCTAACTAGTTGCTAACTTCACGGCTGTATTCTATTATAACTGTATTAAGTAAATAAAGTATTACTAACCTATGACTATAGTAAAATTGAGTTAAATTAACATTCTTTGGTATATCTAAATAATGGAAGAATGTTATTACGAAATACTTGTAATATGCTATTTTCTAATGCAACTGTATCACTTCGACATGGGAAATGTAATTTTCTTACAATTTCTTGTACCAGAATAAATAGTGCTCTCCGTCTTCAACCAGCAAATCGTCAACGCCTGTAACAAGCATTTATTTATTAATAAGTGATGCTGTGCAATGTCTCTTATCACTTATCAACTGCGATCTCAGGCAGCAAGAGAGACACTGAGAATGACAGACTGCAATCTTTACACACTAAGTATGAAATATTATTTGAAATAAATAATTATTTACTGTCAACTCATAACGTGTATTTAACATCTATTTTTTTAAATAAAGAATTTAATGTTGTGCACATTCGCCGTCCCATAGAAATAACCAGGGTTGAACCAGTCCAGTCCGAAGGACCAAAATGATATCGAGAAAACATTGTGGTCATTTTCTACCATAATTGTTATTGTAACTTGAAGATAGTCTTTAAACCTGGCTGCCATCATATTGATATAGTGAGCGGATTATTATTATGATTAAGTCATATTTCCGATGATTCAACTCACCAACTGGAGCGACGAGCTGGTTTCCAGGCGGACTGGCCGGGTCAGGGACTTCTGGCAAGCGGTAGAGGAGCCAGTAGTGATAGCCCATGGGCTCTTCCTTGTGCCCGGCCAAGGTGTGCACGTAGTGGCCGTTGGGCCACTCGCTGGCCTCGAACTTGAACTTTGGGTCCTGCTCAGCCGCCATTTGCATCACGTGGTAGAATGATACGTTCCTACAATTCATGTTTCGATGTAAGAACCATTTAGTAGTTTTTTTTATGGAGGGTAACGGACAGGGGGTTCATCTGATTATAATGATGTCGCCACCCGGAGGGGTCGCAAGTGCTTTGCCATTCAGTTGACAATACGTCGTCTAGAAGTTGGCTTCGAAAGCTATTAAGAGCGAATAGCTATTTGCAGATGGTTCCACATAGCCGTAAATAACAGAAACAGATTTATATTGTGACAACGCTATTAGTTAGGATTGATTTATATTTAGTTGTGACGCACGGAAGGCTAATCTGGTTATGTACGTATATTTTAATAAAATATTGTACTTGTACATAATAAAGAAATAAAATCATGTACCCGTATAAATAAAATGTAATTTAATGGTTAAACTCACGTGAAATTAAATTTTTAATCTGAATAATTTTGATTTACTAAAATATAATAATATAGACAAAAAAGTTAGTAAATTAACAAGTAGCCATGACAAATACGACTCTCATATATATTAATTTATTGATTAAGATTCGATTTCACAATTTGTTGCGTCGCTGTTCATAAAAATTATCGTATTTGTCATAAATCTTATTTGTTTACCAAAATCTTTGAATAAATCAAATTTATAATTACCTGGGCGCTACCATATACAGGGTGTAATTTTCGGTGACATTTGTGCCTAACCACAGGGTGTATGTGAAAGAGACGTTGCGTGCATCAGATTCGTTACCAGCGTGCCCCGACTGGTAAGCCACCTTCAGGTTTCCATCCCCTCCATTCTCTGGAGACCATAACATTAACTTTAATTATTGTTTACTTTATGTTAAATTCGAAACTTTAAATATTTTATTCACCAGATGAACTTGTTAAATCATTTACCAAATGTTTTGAAGATATTAAGACATTTTAAAACCAATATATACTTAAAACATTGCGTTATTGGGATATTTACTAATATTATTGTAAACTGTTGAGAAATAAATAAGTCGATTACATCGATTTTTCAACAAAATGTCAATAACACATAAAATTATATTTATAAATCACACAAAAACTCGGTAGTTTTTGAGTATATCGCATTCAAACAAGCAGGTGGAACTATAATCATAATAAGTATTTGTTTTCACATTTTCAACGAATTTTCCTAAATATGATTCTAGTGGGTTTTGTAAAACAAGCAAGTTGTTTTTATATATTGCGTTAAGTTATATTATGTGGCTTCAGTTAATTGATTCGTTTGATTTGTTCTTACTTATTATTTTGACAAATAACACCTTTTGTCTTCAGTCTACCGTGACCACGCACGCTGTAAAGTACGCGAAACGTCGGTAAAATTTAAAATAATGTATGTAAATTTAAAATATTTAAATTTTTGCAAAACTACATAACATAAATCCGTTAATATAGAGATTTTCTTTAAATGAATAATAGTTATGTTAATAAAAGACAATATTATACAAAGTGAAATTAAAACTACCGAATGGGATGAGCCATGAACAGAGAGGAGTGGAGGAAATAGAGGAAGTATCTACTCGAAGATGCCCTCAATAAAAATAAATTTCTTTTTTTATATTTGTGAATATTATAAACTATTACTATGGTAAAATAATATGAATAAGTGAATTTAGTTATCGAAACACATTTGCAATGTATGTGAGTATCTATAGATGCTGTTAGGCCGAAGTGGGTTTTGGCGATGGGTTTCAGTACCATCACGCTCCCAACCCGCTGTTATAATTGCTTACATCACATAAGAGTCTATTTATATTTATGAGGAATAAAAATCATATCGATGATCGAAAGACATACCAAAGGGTTCGTGTCGGCTATCCAAGAGCTTGTCGCTGCAGTGTGGTGGGCGAACAGCTGCTAACGACGCAGGCGTCAGGGCTGCAACGGCTGCTGCAGTTTTCTCCACGTCTCCCCAGCCGCCGTCCGCTTCCTGACGCTCCAGGAGCCACTTCCGAGCTGCTGGAAGACTCCAGTGCTGGTGGGCGCCGGGGCCGCTGTCCGAGTCTTCGAGGGCCTGGATAATTTGAAATTGTCTTTTACTAACGCGAGTCATATAAATTTAATTCTTAATTAATCGTAATCACGGTTGCTGAAGAGCATCCGAAGCGTATTGAATAAATATGTACCGTTTTAATTCGTTACAAAGCATAATATTGTCTTTAATAACGGTCGACTGTCTACCGTGATCACGCGCGCTGTAAAGTACGCGAAACGTCAGGAAAAATAAAATAATGTAATACACTTAAATTTTGTAAAAATATATAACTTAATCCGTTACTAAAATGTTTTTCGTTACAAAGCAATTAATTTGAAACAATGCAAATACAGTGTTAAATTACGGATACCCATTAGATGGATATACGGTTATAAAAGTGAATAGTTTCAACAAACATGCGGTGTTCAATTTGAAGCGTATGTTTTTTTATTTAGTATGTAAATAAATCAATTGTTAAATTTTAAAGTATCTGTCCTTTTTCATCGCGGGGTAAAAACAATTTGACAGTAAGAGAAGAATACATAGTTACAAAAGTGACATTAGATTTATTTTCTTATATCTGATTCATATATATTTATAACTGTTTATTTAAAATTAAGAAAACTGCAAAAAAGCTTCGAAATAAGCAATTTTAGATTAACTCTGTACTTGGAAATAGTTCGTACTTCAAACAACATCGTTGTTCGACGATTATTGTTCCTTGGAGTATTGAACCTGGGTTCAATCTTCCACAGCTATCAGTAGATATATTTATATATACATATATCTTCTGAACTGTATATATACATATCCATGGATTTTTCTATTATTACATAAAACTAGGGTAAAGGAAAAATATTCACACAGTTAGATTATATTGTCTTTTATTGACATAACTATTACTCATTTGAAGAAAAACACTTTTTAACGGATTTAAGTTATGTTTTTTGCTAAATTTTAATTTATTTTACATTATTTTAATTTTTTCCGACGTTTCGCGTACTTTACAGCGTGCGTGGTAACGGTAGACTGAAGGTAGACATCGGAAAAATTTAAAATAATGTATTATTAATTATATATATTAATTTAATTTAAATTTTGAAAAAATACATAAATTAAATCCGTTAATAAAGTGTTTTTTTTTCTAAACAATTACATTAGTTAATTATAAAAATCTGAATGTAAACATTAAAAAAATATGATTAGGTTCTAATTACTTGTATAGCAAGAGCGGTAGTGGTGAGGGGGCCAAAGCTCCCATCGGGATGCTGCTGACGAGCGAGTCCGGCCATAGGGCGACGAACGAAGTGTAACAGACTTCTGTGTCTATGGTCTTGGACCACGCAACGGAGCGCCAGAATAACCATAGATATTGTGTCTGAAAAAGTGGTGCTTTATCAAGACAAAACTTTTCTCATACTTGAATAAAGACATAACGGATGAATGTCGAAATATTTTTTAACTGCAATACATAAGCACTTCCCCATATTTTTGTTATGTTTTGTAATGGTTTGTGTTCATGATTATCTAAAAACCATGAATGATTTAAATTTTTAATACAGTACACATTTCAACAATTATTAACAAAACCTTATTGTGAACATGTACTGAGGCTGTAGATTTTTTTTAAACATAAATTCTTACAGAAAAAAATCACATTCATACAGTATTCGTACAGATCTCTCGTTAAGAGATGCGGTCAATAACATATAATATGAAATGTAATGCGTAAAAAATAGCAGTAAAATAAAAATGGCATATGTGACATCTACCTGCACAAGAAAACAAATGAATGAACAAACACTTAAATTTTGCCTGTATAATAATTATAAGTTCACATACCCAAACTATGATCTGCAGCTGCGTTCGCGATATCCAGTAAGCGGCGAATATGACGCCGGCGGACGTGAGCTGCAGACGAGCAGGCTGCGAGCGTGGCGTACGCGAACTCCAAGTCATGAGGTGGTTCCCGATGAAGGAGCGCTGATACCAGGTCCCGTCCGTGAAACGATCGAGGGTCCTTGCAAAGCGCTCCCAGGGCTAGTGTGTAGGCAGCCAGGCGCCCCAATGGTGGTGGGGATTCGTGATGCCTGGTTATAAAGTATAAAGGAATTCTTTTGGTTTCGTCTCTTTCTCTCAAATTGTGTTAATGTTGTGATAATTTATGATATTGTTATATTCGAATTATGTACTTGATAAAGCTTTTGCTTGTTACCTGTTCAGATGTCATTGAACATGGAGCAACCGCTGACACTACTGACACGGTTGTTGTAAATATTATTGCTGAAGATGCCCGATACACCAACAACTCACATAAGAAATGTTGTATATGTGTGTATATATGTGAATTATATTTAAAGTGTATCTTCAGCTCAATAAATTAGATTTGAATACTGCTTTGGCTTATTCATTTCTCGCGTCCTCTCAAAGTGCTATATCGTGGTGACGCTACCCGATAACTTTGAGATACTCCCATCACCTTGAACCTCTGATCCTATCCGGTCCCACTTGCTCATTACCCATCAATGAAGTCAAATCGGTTCAGCCGTTTTTAGGTATAAATACTGTAACTAAAATTACTTTTTTTTTTAAATATAGCTTTAAACATGCGTAATTAATCATAAGACAGTGTTTGCGTCTATCTAACTTCGTGTAAATATTTTAAAAGGCAAATTATACTTGTCCAGAAAGATATTCGTAGGGTACATTTTCTATGATTTAAACTGGAGAAAGGAGTATCTGACGTTACGATTTCCCTGTTTTTATATTGATAACCCTCAAGTGAATTTAGACATATTCAATGAGGCCTTACTGAGTGGCAAGAACAATGGAAGCGCAATCTTGTCTGACCTATATTTTTAATTTGACCAGTGAAGCGGAAATCCCCTATCCAGGTTTTAATCAAGATCACACATTTTACTAGAATCTCGGAACTTTTAAAGCTTTTATGAAATATTTTCCGATCATCGATTTGTTGATGGTTTTTGTGTTTGAACAATTTTAGCAAGAAACGGGAGGCTGTGAATGTTAGACGTAATAACATTCGTTTTTTAGAGTTTTATCACAGACTGCTATTTCTACAATACTAGCGTGGTACTCGTAAAATGGTTGTAGCACCTTACAAGGATTAAGACTTAGCGAAAAAGTATAATAGGTTTTCTTTTATTTGACAATTTACAGCAAATCTCAGTTAAGAGACAAGTGAAAGATCTTTTCATTCAACATTTAACTTGATTTAAACGTAGACGCGCGACTGTTTGACCAATCGCAATCAAACGAGATGGTCCATTTTCTTTTTTATATTCTAATGTAGTCTTTGAATTCGTGTAAATTATCTGCCGCAATTAAGCGTTCGACTTGTAGAAGTGTAGTTACATAATGTTTAAAACATTTTGCATTTTAATTTTCATTATTCTAACAGCCATCAAATAGTTGAACACTTACCGGCATGCGTGCGACTCTAAAATCTAAGACGAGTCAGGCAGTAGATGCTATGGTTGTAGTGCCAATTACACATTCGTAATTTGAAAATATTCAATCGGTGTTAAAAAATTAATATAAAAACAGTTAAACGTTCAAATCTTGGTACTTACTTTGACATCATAAGTAATATCTCAATTTCCATCTGCTTAGCAGACAGCTGCATCTCCAGGCCTTGTTGTTCTATTTCCTTTCCCGTGTTGTTTGCCAACTATGTTTATATTAATATATTAATAATAGATTTATGCAGAGTTTAGTTAGTAAATTGATTTGATAATTTGTGTTTTAACCAAAGCAAGAAATAAAGAACGAATTCAAATTTGACGATCCATTGGCGCCAACGGTCGTCGCTATCCTGGGTCTATTTTATGATGAGCATATTTATTGACTATGGTTTTTTATATATATCTATTTAAATATACTATATTTAGTATATTTTACCAGTTGTTTTAGCAACCAAGGTATAATTAGATAAGTTATAATTAATAGAATCAGCCGTTACTTTGCGGAAGTCCATAGTACAAAACCCTAATAGAGCAATCTACAAGCAATACTACGTGAAAAAACCCACCACCACAATGATGAGTCACATCAAACGCTGTTCGAAGAGGCAACTTCCTGAGGATGCATCGGGGCGAAACGTACGTCGAGTGGTTAAGGGATTTTTCAAGGAGTTGTAGATTGGCCTATTAGGGTTTTGAATTAGTTAGTAACTAACTAACTAGATGAGATATGGAGAAGGTTGTAGATAGTCCATTGGCTTTTCGATTAGGAAGAGCTTTTATTATACATAATTTCTTACAAAATTGTGTCCTAATAAAAGGCATTCGTTATATATTAAAGTGTATAGAAGCAACAAATTTTCCGCTCTTTTTATTACAATACAAGGTAATATAATAAATGTTTATTTATTCATACGTTAAATGCCTGTTTCCAAATTTGGTGGCAGACCAGACCTAAACTCATAAAAAAGTGTGTGTCAATGCAATTGCTATTTATAACTCTTCCGTCGCTTTGTGTGTTAATTATGCCCTATGTTATATACACGCCTTTATTCACCGACCTGAATCAGATTAAAGAATATTTGAATCACTATTGATGTACCTGTAAAGTAAGCATGACATGGTGGGTGTCGTTGGCCCATCCCCAATCCGGTTGACGATGCTGGAGAAGGTACTGCAACGCCTTTTGGATAGCCTGACCTTCGTTTAAGGGTTCCGTCACCCAGACCACAGTGCTTGATGGTGGAGTGGTACTGCTTGGTGGTTTGGTTGTTAGCGTTGTAGCTGCATCAGTTTCTATGAAAATAACGATTGCACTAAGATCTAAATTAAAAATAATAATATAAGTATTTTTGACGCGGTTTTAAATATCAGTAGAATACTGCGTTATTTGTGTTAACAAAAAGTTTTTAAAACTTTATCTAAACTCATAAATCGGATTTAAACCTAGTTCTATTGTAGTTTTTGAACTTTCCTAAAGCGAGCTTTGCTTTTGGATTTAAAGCTTTATAATTCACAATTTGATAAGTTATTTCCGCTGCATTCACAATGAAGAATGGTCAATTTATATTGGTAAGACCTTTTTTAAAAATACATATTGAACCTCTTAAAATACATTTACATATTACGAATTATTAATATAGCCAAAAGTATAACTAATGAATATACTAATTTGTTTGAATTTAATATATGTAGATATTAAATAAGTAATTATGTTTTCCATTGCAAGCAATAAAATCAGAATTAAGCATATATAAATTTATATATGTATGTAAAAGAAATTGAAACAAACAAACCTGTTTGCGCCTTGCCGGGAGCAACCAAGAATAGCAGACCTAGCGTAATAATTACGCCTCCGCGCAACATGGCTACCTGCAAAACATATTTTTACTAAAATAAAAATAAATATTGAATAACAATTTTCGGCATAATCATTAAAAATGTCCTTTCTAAAATGGCGGCAAGAACAATGCGTACAGCGTCCGACGCAGCTTGACCACAGACTATATGTCGAAATAACAGTCGACAACGTCATTTTTAATCTAATAACATTAAACTAATTGTGTCTGTCGTGTTTGTCAAAGAAACATAAAATAAATAATAAACACTGATTACCACAATGTCGATTTTTCTAAGCTTGCATTTTCCCTAAAGACCTAACCAATCTCTTTCCGAGCTATTTGCAGTACAATTTATCTCTTTGAGAGAGCTTTTTCAACAGACGATTCTCAGGTGAATATCTGAATGAAAATGCTTTAGGAAATACTTCTTCAATATCAGATTGAAGGCGTCATATTTTACGATTTGTCTGTGTTATGGAAATTCAGATATGATTTGAATAATTGTGGCAAAAAGAGTAAAAATGTTGTGCGTATTTTGTTTCGTAAAATTATATGCTACATAAACGTTTCAAAAAAATAATGATCCACTCGTTCCTACAATAACAAAATATATTGTTTATCTATTAACTACTTATATATAATCTACTGTATCCATGAAAAATAAATCGTCACATTTGTAAGGTCTTTAAAGAACTTTTTTTAAGAACGCCAATATGGTAAGAAAATAAATTGTGAGCATAATCGTAGAGAAATATTGAAGATTATAAATTAATTAACACAGATTTTTTAAATTTCTCAACACTGTATCGAACCATAATTAAAATCAAGGTATACAAGGCAATATAGAAAGGCGATTAAAAATTAATTAATATAAAAACGAGGCGAGTTAGAGCGTGTTTAATTCAGGGTTTTACGGCCGAGCACCGACGGGCCCTTCAATTAGTGCAGCAGACGGAAAATTAGCGCCGCTGTGTTAGTCACTGCTGGCCTTACAGGCGTATACACGAGCGAGTACTGTGCGATTATCGAACGATTTTATTTTACAGAGCTTTAAACGCGGTTATTGGGCTTTTGTAATTATACAAAGTAAGGTGATACATATTCCTCTCAGTAGGTTTCACAGGGTGACATTTTGCCCACTGGTAGCTAAATATAAAAATCGTGTTCTCCGCTATCAGAGCAGGCTGTACGTAACACTGAACGTTGCTTGTTTAAATCACTGGGCCCAGTTATGGTGCCAACATAAATTATAACATGATAACGCAGTCATGGAAAGCATAATTTTAGGTTTCGGTGCGTTTCCTTTTCCAAAAATATTACTTCAAAATATAAGCTTGACGGTAGACAGCCTAAAACGTTATTTATTTTTAATTATGTATTAAAAATTAATTTAAAATGCCTCAATTCCGTTTAAAAATCTTTTAACGTAATAATTTACCGGTATGATATGGCAAACTGGATTTCGTATTATAGATAATAAATGTTACTTTTTGTTACATTAATAAGTGTTTTATTAATAATTCGTTTGTAAATTAAACAAAGATAAATTCCGTTCGGTACAAAACCCTAATAGACAAACATGCAAACAATACTCCGCGAAAAAACCCACAACCACTCGACGTATGTTTCGCCCCGACACCGGAGCATCCTCAGGAAGTTCGAACAGCGCTGCTCGTACGTTGAGTAGTTGTGGGTATTTTCGCGAAATATTGCTTGGATATTGTTCTAATAGGGTTTTGTACGATGGACTTCCGCAAAGTAACGCCTGATTCTATTAATTATACTATTCATTCATTATACTATAAAAAACTAATCTTTTTCATTGGTTATATATACAGCTTATGTTAATTAAATTAGCCCGGCTTCGTCTGTGGTTTGTAATGAAATAATGTGGTGTTCAATTGCACTAGGGAGTCATGTAGTCGCGCATTTATAAATGCAACTATATTTAACAATTCACTTCTATAGACCGCTTTGAATTTGTATTTCACATTTTCATGATTATTGTTAATATTGTTTGCGTACAAAAGGTTGTTTGTAAAATTTTTAGATAAGACTAAAGTTTTATCCTTTATCGATTTAAGTGTCATAAGTTTAAGCCAAGAATTGTTGACCTTCCTTATAAATTTTTACAATGAAGATCTTCAACCGCGAAACGCATGACTTAATATTTCTTCATAAAAATTTAAATAATAAGACTGTCCAGACATTCTTGAATCCATCTCTTTCCCAATCCCACACCTCCTTCCGAGATATCTCATAAAAACTCTACTCAGTGAACCTAGCTCGTAGGAATCTTGGAGCCCACTCTCCAAGTTTATGTGAGCTTTATAACATGTACAATCCTAAATTAAACATTGACATCTATCTTTAAGAAAATATGCCAGAAATAATTATAATAATGTTTTTGTTTTACTCAAATTGTTTAACTTCAAATAATTTTAATGATTGTTATATGCTTTTTAATGTGGAATTCTTTATATTCTGTTGTTTTGAATAAGATTCTTTGATAATGACGTGTACGCCTATAAATGGTTTTCGCAAGGAAATTTTTAATAATCTATGAATAAGTTATTTGGGTATGTTGAGAAAACTGCTGGCGTTCAATATTTATGCGATGACCTTTTATAAAGGTATATTAATTTGGTATCCTTTGAAGACCACATCGTATGTCTACATAATCTGTATCAATGAAACCAATATTTATAGACTTTTTTACTTTCTGTGAAAATTAAAAAATAGTTTTTAATGAATTTATTTTTTACTGCTTATATTATGTGTCGCTGTGCATTGCTACAATTGTAAGTATATATTGCATTGGTAAATATACATTGCTATTGTTACTTCTTCGCACGTCACCTTGCTCCAGCACATATCCGCAATGATTATACTGTCGCCGAGCGACTAGTAATTGTTCTATAAAAATCCGCTCGCAAGCGGAACTCGCTCTCTATACCCATAGTACATAGGGGTGCGATTGTTGCGGTAAAAATGTAAATAGCTATCTTCCCTCGACACACTAATGCATATTTTACATACACCGATAAGCATATTTGCATGTGTTATACGCGTCATAGCTATGAATATTTGATGGTGCGAAATTGAGCTCGCGATCACGTTTAACGGGCCTTTTGTGAAGAATTCGATAATGGAGGGTTAGAATATCTGCTGGAATTTATTCTAATTTTAAATGTTTTAATTAGTATATTGGTGAGGTAAAGGTGAGAGTATATAGTGTTTATAGCAATTTTAATGTTGTCAATTTAGATATATACAGAATAGATTTGACAGGTCTTAAGGTAATTTTAGACTATTTGTTTAGAGAGTACAATCGCCTGTAGTATACGGCTTTTTTTCCCATTTGGGCCATTCTCAAATATAACCTCTACCTCGAGAAACATGTTTCAAAGTTCTTCATATTTCACCGAGCAATGGATAGCTATATCTCTAAATCAGATTATATTTGAACTTTATTGTATGAATAAGTGCTTTATTTTACAAGTTTCTTTTTGTTACTAATTGACGCTTAGTCGAAATAAACTGGTGCTTCCCGTTAATTTGTAGAGCTTTTTGCTATACGATAAGTTTTGTCACTCATCAAAATCAAAGTTAAGCGATTATCAAGACATAAATCATAAAACATTGTTAGTGAACTGCCCATGTATCAATTATGTAAAAAAAAAAATGTAAAAAATAGATTTCTTCAAAATAGTATCTTCTTAGTAACTATTAGGCATGCTATTCTGAACGGGCTGTTAAATAATTACAATTAAATGTATAAGGTATAAAGAATATCTAATGCTTCCTAAAGTGCAAATAAGCACAGCTTAATAATAATAATAATAATAATAATAATAATAATAATAATAATAATAATAATAATAATAATAATAATAATAATAATAATAATAATAATAATAATAATAATAATAATAATAACAACAACTTTATTTCAGACCAGAGATCCATATAAATAGGTTAATATGTTAGTAATAATTCAGACTTAGGTGCTATGTTAGTTATGGTTAGTAAGACTAATAAAAAAATAATAAAGAAAAAAAATAAAATAAAGCATTTGATGGAATGGAATTTAATTAATTCATAGACAATACTTTAATAATGTTCATATCTACTGCGCGATCCAACTATACGTTACATTCTAGTCGCCATCATTAACTATAAAATATTGAAGTCTCGAGGGATAAGGCTCGGCTCGGTTTGACCTTTGAACCAAGACCTATTCGATTTTATACCAAAATAAATTCACTCTGTTGAAATGCTTAAATATATTCTTTGATATAAAAACAAAATTTGTTCTATATCATATGTTGTAAAAATGTTATGTTTGGATTAAACTATATTAACGATAACTTAAAGCGAGTAAAAGTAATCCCGATATCAATTATTGTATTACTGGCTGGTGCCAGCGACTAGCGCCGAGACGAATTCATATGCTTAGTGAGATAGATAGAAAAAATAATTAATTTATATTAATCCTTTTTGAATAATATATATACAGGACACTGTATAGTTAAGCATATATTTATATATATACATATATATTTAGTAAATAAAAAAATAATGTTGGTTTGAATAATAAAAAGGTGCAATAATAGATACCACGCTACTGACTTTTTATTCGTCAGGATTATGACGTTTTTTTCATAAAACAGGGGGCAAACGGGCAGGAGACTGACCTGATCGTAAGCGATATGCCCATGAACACTCGCAATGCCAGAGGCCTCACAAATGCGGTGCCGGCCTTTAAGGTCTCTTCTTGAAGGCCCTAAGTCGTATTTGTTCGGGAACCTCTTTTGGCAGCTGGTTCCACATAGCAGTGGTGCGCGGCAGTACAAAAAAGTCTGATGGAATGCTCCTGAACTTCTGAAGGACGATCTGCTCTTACGACAGTCTTATATTGACTGCCATAACAGCATCAAAAGTGAGGGTAGGTTTGCGTATTGCAAACTACCTTCAAAGCATTTAACTAGCCACCAACATGTATAATAATATAAATTCCCATATTAGCTACTACTCTTATAATTAACCTGACGCTGCGGGAATCCGGGCCAAATGAGACTGGTACGCAATTACCTGTCGGTCGATTATAGCCCCGCGGCACAATTTATATCGTGAACACGCTACACAGTGCATTACGTCCCGAATTTAGTTAATCTGTGCTAATTGCAATCTTGTACATCTTCAATTAGCACTACAAAATTATTCGTTTCAGTTACAGTTGCAGATTGCCATTTGATTACTATGGATGTACGGCAAATATTTCATAAATCAGTAAACATTCGTAATTAATAGAATAACTGACGAGTAAAAACGTACAGGAACGATTCTGGAACTTTAATATATTAGAGCTGTCATTTGTGCTTGACAAATGACAAATGTTTGGTTTTAACATTGTTAACAATTATGCGTAACAAGATAATGTGTAACTGATTGTCAATGGTTATACTTGCTCTATAAATTACACAGTATTGGCGTGGCGCCAAGACACGCGCATTAATATGAATCATCAAAGTCATTGTCACGGTTATTGGAGTTAGAAATTTATAGTCATAACCTAACTATAAACTATGATAAGCCTCAAATAACATTTCTAACCTATAATACCAGTGTCGCTTATCAATGCGACGTGACAACTCTATAATTCGTGATACATGTATTTTAAAAGCTTTACTTTATCTGTTTAAACTAGTTTTTATTATACATCCTCACAGATATAGAGTATGAAAAATCTCTCACGTTGTAATGACTAATTCTTTAACTAATTAACGGCTTTTCTCAACAATTGTAACTAAGTAAACTAACTTTTATGGGCCATATAACAAATAGGTACCTCTAAACATGTAGGAAGGATGTTGATTTTTGTTTGAAAATTAAAATATTACATGGGGCCTTTAATATTGAGATTACAATTATAAACATTATATTTATTAATAAATAAATTACATTTTATATGATTTATTAGGTACGTCTACAAGCTCCACATAACGTGTCTTCATATCAAGGCTTTCAAAGAAATCTCGACTCGATCAATCAAAACCCAAATAAAACGAAGGCAAGGGATACTCAATTGATCACAATTCATCTTTCCCTAATTTTATTCGAGATTTCTCGGACAATAGAGCTGAAATTGATGTGATCTGATTCCAAGATTTCACAAGAAATAGCAGGTGTTCTTGCTTAAATTCATGAATACAACACATTTGATAATAAAACGAGTCCGCAAAAGCGAATAAAATATCATTTTATTAGTTTGTTTTTGAATGTAAATGTAATCATTAACTTATATAAGTACCGACATTATATAGGATTAACTCACAAACTTTAATTACTGTGTCAAGAAAATTACTAGTGACTATATAGTTACTATAATATCCATGGACAAACGGTATTGTACTGAATTGTATTCAGGAGTCAGGCCCGTGTTACTCCATATGGGATCAGATCACATCGTTTTCTTTGAGAACGCGAGGCCTGACGCCTGAGTATTTTTGGGTCTATGTTGTGGACTTTGCCTTTACATTAGAACTTTTAAGTGCGTATATAACAAAAATGTCCTAACGATTTCAGGTCTGAGAAATTTAAGCTCTTTCAGCGTAAATAAGCATTAATTATCATTACATGAAATTATCTTTCAGGTAGAAATTGTTTTATGCCTGCGTATCTCGGATTATACGAAGCCTTTTATGAATATTAAGTACAGCCCAAAGTAATTTATAGGACGCTCTCATGAGGTATATACTCGTTTGGGATTAGTAAGTTTAATTAGAAATGTGGAGATAATATTAAAAAAATATGAGAATGGCACTGAAACAAGTGGTTGTCGTAAGAATTTTAATATATGATTTGTAGTTTAAAGAAAAACACTTTGTTAACGGATTTAGTTATGTATTTTTACAAAATTTAAGTATATGACATTATTTTTCGCGTACTTTACAGCGTGCGTGGTGACGGTAGACATATATGATTTTAGTTATTACGGGGATATCAATTATAACAATTTACTAAGTGAGGTTGCTATAATATATTACTATATATATATTTATATAATACTTAAAAAAATATTTGTAAGCTTAAGAAGCTATTACCGGGTTCTTAAATTATAATAATATATTTTTTTCTTATATAATAAGAATATAATATAAACATTACATGTTAGTTCTTTTATAAGAATGTTGATTGTTACTGATATTTATTTTAGAGGTTGAAATTTATATTGGACCCCGTTGGGCCACCACCAGGAAATAGGCGGCTAGGCGGACCAAAAAATGCTGCGAAGATGATGTAGCGGAAATAGCAGGAAATGAGTGGATAAAAGTAAGCAAGACAGGGAAAACTGAAACTTGATTACAGTCAGTAAATCCATTTATTTCTTTGGTTATACAACAGTCTTAGTGTGGCGTCTCAATAATAGGAAGTTCAATTGCATTTATTGCCGGCCTGCGATTTCCTGTTACTTCTCACTCCTACTACTGTATATTATTTTTGTTTTTTTAAATATCTTGATACATATCACACATGGTCGGTTAGCTCCGAAGGTAGGTTGTATTATGAGAGGAAACATAACTGATAAATATATTAAATTTATCACCACGATTACAACAGGTAACTGATACGCTCATCACTCTAACGTTGACTATATCCGAGATCGATGAAGGGAGTTCGGCAGTTCAGTATGGTGATCATTACGCCCACGTTATGTAAAAAAATTTACATCTTTCTGTTCTTTATTGTATCATTAACCTTATTGTACTGTAGCATATCACCAAACGAATCACCAAATAAAAAATTTTTTTTCGTTTTCCGTGTATTAATGTATGTATGTATGTAATATTGTACCAATAATATAATGTAAGAGCAGAATAGTTACTCATTTTAACTATAGATTATCTCAAATTAAAAGAAACGTAGTAGACACAGCGTACAATATCTTAAAGAATATTAAAAACTTTAAAAAGAATTTCTCAAGATAACTTCGTATCTTTGAATAAACTCTAAATTACGGCGTCGCGACTCAAAACTTTTCTATTACTTCACTGCTTTTTCATTTATTTAAAGATACAATTTCAGCTCGTCTCGTAAAATAAATTCAATTATTAATTTTACTTTTATAGATTCAGATATTTGAATATGTACCTATTTATAAAACTAAATAAACAATTTTGGTTCCTCTCGCTTTTTGGGATGCCATTATCAGATTTATTCAATCTCTACGAAGTCGTCCGTGAAGGCATATAAAAAAATAGTTGTTAGATATATACGTTTATATATCTGACAACTATTGATATCTTAATTTCATTCAAAATATTATAATAAATTGTAAATTTAATAAAACTGACATTAGCTTGCGTAACAAAGGAATGCTTCGACTATTCCAAATGTTAGCACACTTGGCCCCATCATAACGCCTGAAAAAACGGAAAAATCCTTACCCATGCACTAAAAATGTTGAACAATGCTGTACATAGGAAGCAAGCAAGAACAAAGCACTTTGCCTGCATTCGTACTGTATCGTTGCACTCGACATAGATTCTAAAATCTTTTGGTATGCAAATCGTATATCTGTGTATACAAAAATTGTTACGCAAGTGTCAATGTGACAGCTTTTGACAATTGACTTACGTGTTATAACGTCAACTTTAGAATACCAGCCCGATACTGCTCTAGTCATTTCCGCCAGTCATTTCGTTAAAATAATTGACAATCGGTTAAGACACTTATTCGTATACAAACCTCGAAATGTAAATATCGCTTACGATTTATAAATAACAATTTGAATTTGATATGAACTTAGTAATAAAGACATCTTAGGTTATGGCAAGTTTTTTATCCAAACAAATCGCCGATGTGTTTAACCGTAATGAGAAAGTAACAATAATCTTCTGTGATAAATATTGTTGAAATGATTTTTATAAAGGATGTTGTGTCCTTGATTGACACACCTTTTACTTGATGAAATGACCCGGGTGTGCGAGAACGACCGATCGCCTTGATTAATCGATGCGTACTGACTTTTTATAAAATAATTAAATAATAAAGCAGGCGCGTTCACAATGCTGACCCCTTAAAATACGAAAACTGCTTAATGTACGATATGGATCGTATGGATTTGAGGAAGATACCTTAATACAAGTGCATTATATACGTAAACATAATCTATAAGCTTTTCGTTGCCCTAGTATTGTGTTTCATTGTTCCAGTGCATTGTAACTAGGGTTGTATTGTTTTAATGAGTATTTGATAACAAGAATGTAAGTAGTGCTTGCGTCAAGAGTTGTGTGTGTTGAACTCGATCATCACGGAGATTTTAGAGAGTTTTTATAAAATTCGTTTTCAGGAAACCTTAACTAAACCTCTCTTGACTTTTTGTTTTTCTTAGAAGACTACGAATGAAAAAATATAATAACGTTTTAACGCAAAAAAAAATTATGATTATGATATATAAATGTAAAGAATAGCAGTCACTGTTAATGTCAGTTGGTCTATGTAATTTTGTATTGTTTCAACGAATTAGAGTATGCTATTGAGAATGGTTTTAACGAATTAGAGCGAATATTCGATGGCGAACATCACAAACCTCTCTCCAATCTGCAGCCCTTGCAGATTGGAGAGTACATATGTATTCACTAGAATCAAAATCGATTAAGAACTCGTAACTCATGGAAACACATGGCTCGCCTCTTTGTAATGCAAAAGAATTTTCCATTGAAAATTATACTTGTTCCATTTACATGTAATAATCGGGTTTAAATCATGTTGAAAGTGAGTGCTAATCACTAAAGAGTGATTCTGCGCTATTTGAAAATTTTGTTGTCTCAAAAAATATGATCTCTTTCGTGCTAAAAGTATTTACATAAAAAAATTTATATGAAAACCTTCAACACAGTGATAAGGATAAATATGAACCCCTAATTAGGCCGCGTCTTTAAGATTCATAGTACTTAAGTTAAGTTATTAATAAAATTCTGTTAGTATTGGCTTAACCAAAAGTTGTTTATTATTATTTTTTCACTAGAAACCGAACTTTGTGGATACGGGGTTTTTACTGATCCGATAATGGACTATTATACACTAAGAGAATTATTGCTTATTATCTTATTTCTAAAATACCTTTCAATATAAAATACCGGTATGCATACATTCTATTTACTAGAATTTTAAAGATTTTTCCAACAATTCATATAATGAGTTCGTTCTAAAAATATAAAAGTGTCTTTTCATAATGACTGGAACATTCAAATGTAGATATTTCCTTGAGTTGGTGGGAAAAATGTGAAAATTCCGGGCAAGCGAACGAGTTAATTTCCTCGCCGGATGCAAGAATGTCGTGCTGGCTTATTGTGGGATCTCCTATCTAGAAAGTTCTCACGAAATCAGGAAAGACGAAGAAAGAAGCAATTATTTTGTTTGTTTAACATAAACGGATGCAACTGGATGTAATGAGAAAACGATTGTAATGAGAAATAGATAATAATAGAAAATTAGATATATATAATAAAATAAATTTAGATAATTTTAAAGTATAAATAAGATAAGATATTATTTTTAAGTATTTACTTAAATATAGTAGGTACAGTGAATCTGTGGACACATAAAGACGTTAATAACTAAAGATTTCTCAAAGATTTAGACATTTAATAATAATTGTTGAATAAATATTGTTAAAAGCTAATAGCGCCATCAATCGATTTTTTAAAACTCTTAGCAAATTAGCACTATTCACTATTTTTAAATTAGGTGCATAAGTTATCGTGGAGTGCTAAGTCGTATATTATAGTTTTTTAATTATACCTATTATATTATATTCGGCATCTAAAGTTAAATTATAGACAAATAAATATCTCAACCTAATAACAATCCAGTTTTTCTGATTTCAAATATTTAATTGAAATGTAAAACGAAAACTAGACAGTGACGGTTATACAATGGCCAAACAGATGACGGATAGTGTCGTATATCTATGATTGATCTAGATAATCTATGGAATCTGGATTCTGCATAAAATATTTCCTTGTCTATTTGTCCGGATGACGTGAGACATGAACCACAGATACACAGTTCACAGAAAATCTCTTGTTATAACAACAAATACTAAAAAAATATAATAAAATAATATCGAAGGGAGACCCATACAGAATAATGAAAAACCTTTCGTGTACGAAGCCAACTCGTACTGGCCCGTTTACAAACTTTCTTTCTAAAATTAATATAATCCCATAGTACTTACGACAGAAATGTTTTTTCAAATACGCTAACGAATTAAATCTGTTCAAAGCTACGTCAGTGCTTGCATTCTTTGCGCGTACTACGAAATAGGTCATGTAAAAACTGTTTGGTTTAAGCGTGAATCCAGATAGAAGTTATTTCTTGTACAGAACATATCAGCAATCAGTCTACCTGTGTATTTTTACCATTGCATAAACACAAATTGACAGATAGAGACTAAGTAGATTTTAATTTTCGAATAATTCTTGACATGTGAATTGTTTTTTTATGAAAACTATTTTGTATCAGACTCAGAGGTCGTAGCGTCATAATGTTTATTTACATACGTTCTCGGATTCAAATGTTTCGCTTAGCAAGGAAATTGATTCAATGTTTTAAAACATCATATATTCTTTCAATGGAATTTTGAAATTTTGTAAAAAAACTTAAAAGAAATCTTATTACGTTGCAGAAAATACGAGGGTTTGTGAAAAGAATTCTTCAAGATGTATTTCAAGTTCAATATTTCAAGAATCCATTGTACGTATCTGCACACATATTTTATAGAAAAACCTATCTCGCTAACTCAATTTGATTCATTCTTAGAACGTTCAGCGTTTAGCTTATCATTCTTTGGTTACCTTAGTTTTTCGAATGTTTTTAAAATATATGGTTAACGGAGGAAAGGAAAAAATATTCACCTTTTCGAATCGTTTGGTATATATAAATTTTTTTGACCACGCACGCTGTAAAATACGCGAAACGTCGGAAAAATTAAAAATAATGTAATGCACTTAAATTTTGTAAAAATACATAACTTAATCCGTTAACAAAGTGTTTTTCTTTAAATGAGTAATAGTTATGTTTATAAAAGACAATATCATATAGGTTGACTTTTTTCATGTAAACTCTAATGATATTTTTTGTGTACCATTGTCAGTTTTTGCATTCCTTGTTAGTTGGCTGAATTAGTAGGGGCTGAATCTTTATAACATCTATCTCTAGACAGTAGTGAGTGCAAATATAGGTGATAATTATATATAATTATGGTACTATGTAGTAACTATATTACAAAGCTTAATGCTTTAATATTAAAAATACGTAGGGAAACCACGGCATACTCTTCAGCAGAACAAAACACATTCATACTTTAATGAAAACGGATGTGTTGATATATCTAAAGGCTTAACATAATATAGGTGAAAGCTTTTGCATAATACGATGAATGCGATGTGTAAACAATGGCTACACAAGGAGAATTTAATCAAACTTTCTTCCAACATATTATACTTGAGCTCGAGACATCTAACCGGTTGATTCCCTTCTGAAGTTAGAAAATATATAATTATATTCGTCTATTTTCGATTCTAACAATATTTTTACATGTGTTTAGTGTTATTAATTGTTTAATAGTGTAGTTTATAGTATGCTTTTGAGCCTCAATAATTCAAAGTTTGTAAAATTTGTTTATAATCACTTAACTGTATTTGTGGCAACGAATGATTTGTGTAACACTATCAGATGATTAGCATTCGTTATTACAAAAAGTACGAATCACAAAAAGCTGTGATGCAGCTACGTTATTACAAAAAGCTACGAAGTTGCTACATATGCAAGTTGCTACGAAACACTTATAAGTGCTACGCGCTTGGTATGCTATCTCGCTAATGCGAAGTTTAGCTTATATACCTGTTGTAAAGGTCACTAAATCGATCAGTCGTATCTTGTTATTTCTCACTGACGATGTGTTTTATCGACAGATGTTTTATATAAAAATATTGCGACGTTATACCGGGATAACTCTAGTATACGCCTTAATGCACAGTGCACTTTAAAGTAGATTAGTCGGCAGTAACATTTATCAGTAGTGCGAATGAATGGCTGCTCGTGGACACTTGTACTCCGCAATTTCCGCAATATATGATACTTGCTATATTTTAGTCCATATGTACTTTGTTAAACCTTAAAAATAGTACTATTTAGAGTTTAGAAATAACATAAACGTCTAATGGTATATTTAATTTTACTTAATTTAATTTGCACTTTTTAAGTTAAATTAATTCGCATACAATACATTTATAGCTATATATAATATTAGTTGTATTTAAAAAACAATCGCGAAAATACTTGAGGTTTTTGCGCCAATGCATGCATTAAATATAACCTTACTTAGACTATATAAGTATATAGACTATATTTAATAAAAATTAAAAAAAAACAATATCACTTTTTAAAACCTATATCTTAATAAACAATCGAGTCTATCATCTATATTAAATTAATAAATATTGTATAATACTCTGGTAACGTTTTAAATACGCATAAACTAATTAAACCATTTTATATTCAACCGTTTTTTGATTAATAATTGCATATTAATTTTTCAGTACTGGAATAATCAAGTATAAATTCTCATACTGACCATATATTCAGCATTTATATTGTCTATTTTATTCTAATACTTTGCAGTTGGAAAATGGTTCATGCAATGTATAGTCTGTGACCGCTGAAGCTTTCAGATTCAATACCTACCTCCAGCTTGCGACTGACAAATGTAAATTGCCTGCCGATGCCTTTGTGTGCAAAGCATCGAATATTACTAGTTACAATATACGATAAATGCTGGTTAAATAAAAATTTGCATAGTAGATACTCAATTACTTATGTTAAATATCGCTTCTGGAGATCCGATCGTATAAATTTGATAATCTATGGATAGAATACTCTATGTTTTATGCTCGATAGTGATTACCTATTAATCGCAAATAGTGTATAAAGATTATTATTATACAGTTTATAACGCCCATGCTTCAATCGATAAACAATATTATATAAATATGAAAAAAATCGAAGGGAGACCCAACAGAGCGTGTACGTAATCCCGCGTTTGATCGGCGGTCAGGCGTGACCCGACATACCCATGTTATTTATAGCCTTGTATGCCTTTATAATTATGTTATGAAATATTACGGACACTTCGAAATATATAAGCTAGTTTATTGTAGTGTTCTCAAAGCTCTGTATCTGCATAACAATTAAAATGGACGTTTTATAGGCTATAACACGAATAATAGGAGATATATTATAACTGGTTCAAATAGGTTATAATATATATTTAATGAATATTTTAAAAGTGTGTTGGCGTATTCAAAAAAGAGTCTTTATGTTTTTAAGTCGTATAAATTATGGTATGAAAACTATATATGAATATTTATGGTCGGTGATTTAAGACGAATTAAGTTCGAATAAACTTCATAAGCTATTCTGTATTTCTATATCAAGAAGTATGTTAAATTTCAAATAGTACCCTACCATTTTATGTTAAACCAGTACAAACCGAACATACCAAATTTGATTTCGTTTTCAATTGAATTTTTTATTTGATTTAGAATAAAAAAACCAATCGTTTTTCAGTCATATCTGCCATATATTTTGGTAATTTGATAAAATTTTACACTATGTATCGTATCGGTACCCGGTAGCATAGCACGCGAATGTGTTGGTTGCTGACCAAAAGTTTTACTCTCAAACATTTAATATTAAAATGTCCTTAACATAAAATATTCAATTATATTAAAGTAACATTTTATGCAATATTTTACTGAAAAAATCTTTTCTAAATATTAAGAAATCTAAATGTTCTAGATCTTCTTCTCCATACTATGGAGTCATAATCGTTTATTGAATTAATGAAATACTAAAATAATTTTACTTTGAAGTCGCCTAAAATATCTCCCGGGTCCGTATTGTATAAATTTTGTTTGAGTCCAGCCGTCACTTTGATGGAGTAGGAAATAGCTTTAAATAATAAATACGTACCATCTCAAAAAAATACTCATTATTTACCAAAGGGGAAATGGCCGGCTATAGATGACGGTGATGTTTAGGTTTGCCATAATATATTTAAGGTTTCCGGTACACCGCCGTGTTGATGTCATAGAAATATTGTGGTATTTTATTCTAAAGTTTCAATAGATTTTAGGTACCTTCAACTTTTTAATTTGTATTATTTCTAAAACTGTATTATCATTGTTATTATAATTCAATATTTTTTTTGTCTCCTGTCTAAACTGTAACTTTCTTTATTCTTTTGCCATTTGTGTACGTGTTCTCTTTACAATCGTTTTTAATATCACCTTCTCTGTTTGGGTTGCCTGGAAGAGATCGCTTACTAGCGATAAGGCCGCTCTTTACACATTACATATGTATATTTCTTAATATTGTGTCTTAAAAGTATGTATTATATATGAATGTGTAATAAAGTATTAAATAAATAAATAAACTTCCTGTACCGAAAGAATACCTGGTAATAGGTATTTCTAAAGCCAGTTCCAGGTATGAAGCGACAGCTCAATCATTTCAGAATGTCACATATTTATTTACCTCTAGATATGCTAGTGGAGATATAAAAGCATGTTTTAGATCAGTAGTATAGTTAAGTATCTGTTGTATTGTTTTGGCATAAGCTGTACTAATGTTGCTAAATAAAAAAATCGACACCAAAATGTTGCTCGTATGTTTTAATTTAAAAAATAAGCTTTTTAATTCAAAAGCCCAGCAAGAACCGACCATTTGATATAATCGCTATAATTTTGCCTTTTTGCCATTTCGTTTTATGATAAAACCTTTGCGCTTTTACTTAATAAAAGGTCGAAATGCTTTTAGAGTTAAACTAAGAGCTCTCTTGAAAATATTGAAACAGTAGATGGTCGTAATAATGGAGTGTCGACTCTGATCAACATCTGACCTAAATTATTTCAAGAGGAATTTTCCTAAGGGTTAATAATTAAGAGTCTAAGTGTTCGGAATAATTCAAATGTTTTGGATGGAATAATAGAATTTCTGTACGGATGTAATAAAAAGTGAAACTAAATCACAAAACATATATCGGTACAGTCGCTCCGATTTTACTAAAGCTCTCCTTGTCCTTCCAAGCACAGCTTAAACATAAATTGCCAAAGAGAAGAAAGATAATTTTATTTATATTTAAAATATCGGATTACCTCTATATAACAATTTGTATGAAAAATATTGAGAATAGACCCTTTATATAAAGGCAAGCTCAATAGACTTGATTTTCATATTACCAATATTATTATGTAAAAACAATTGTAAAATGTATTATCTAATATATAAAATTCTCGTGTCACAATGTTTGAACTTGAACTACTCCGAAACGGCTTGACCGATTCTCATAAAACTTTGTGAGCGTATTGAGTAGGTCTGAGAATCAGCCAAAATTTATTTTTCATCCCTCTAAATGTTAAGGGTAGTCCACCCCTAATTTTATTTTTTATTTTTTTTAGACAGAATTCTTAGTTTCTATTTTTTTATGATACAACATACAAAAATACATACAATCCTAAATTTTCATCCTTCTACGATCAACCCTTATTTTTTATTTATTAAATGAAAATTTAAATCACATGTATGGCAAAACAACCTTTGCCGGATCAGCTAGTATTATTGTAAAATCCATTGAGTTGTTTTACAATACACACATTAAAGTATTCAACTTCATAGAATATTGAGGAAATAACAAATGCAACACGCAATATTGATCTGTTTATGTGAAAATTAAGTATTGAATTTAGTAAATTATTTTAAAACTTTTATCGTTCTCAAAGTGTTTTGTAGAACAAATTTTAATCCCGCAACTTTGGGAGGTTGCTTAAGCATCCAACAAAGATTAAAAATTTTCAAGCGCCCCTCGAAAATATCTCATTTCAGAAAATAGTTTTTTAATTAAAACCGTATGCACAATTTGTAGCTTGAAATGTAATAAAATTTTCATCGTAAGAAACGAAAAAAACCGAACTCGCGCACAAAGGATTCCGTCATTAGTGGAACAAAAAATACAAGAACACATCATTGTGCAAATTTCAACTTCCTCACTATAAGGGTTCATGAGATACAGCCTGCAAATAGACCGACAGACAGCCTCGTACACTTTGGTCTTACAAAAATTGCGATCTTCGTATGAGCGACACGAACTAAACTTCTGTTTAAAATTACGTATTGAATATCAAAAAATTGTGTTTAATAATTTATAATTAACGTTATTTTGCGTAAATTAATCCGACGCGTTGTCATAACTACTAACATATTTTATGGTCTATGATAATATTAACTTAAAGTGTACTCTGAACATTTTTTATTTACGCCTAAAACCATGTGAAAAATCAATACTTGAATTTTAAAAGCCTTCTGTTTCGCATCAGATACCTTAATGGGCAATAATGGGGAGCCAACGAGTGTTGCCAGCACAATACCTGCATTCGATATTAATCGTGTATCGGCTCGCTCAAAGCCGACCGGAAATTGCCATCGCTGAGAGTTGTCTTTGTATGAGTGCAGTTAAGTTTCGTTCATATTTTAATAAAGCGAGCTTTATATTATACAATTCTAATAAAAAATTATTAGCGTTTTAAAGAAAAACTTAGTCGATATCAACTCCGGGACAATAAATACAGATTCCTCTCTGCAGCTGCGACACTTATTTTGACAATTAACACATTTTGTCTTCAGTCTACCGTGACGACGCACGCTGTAAAGCACGCGAAACGTCGAAAAAATTTAAAATAATGTGATATACTTAAATTTTGTGAAATACATAACTTAATCCGTTAACAATGTGTTTTTCTTTAAATGAGTAATAGTTATGTAAATAAAAGACAATATTATTTATTAGCGATACTCCGCGAAAAATCCCTCAAACACTCGACGCACGTTACGCCCCGAACAGTGTTTATTTAGGGAACTCAATGACCGTTATTCGTAGAGGCAACATCCTGAGGATGCTTCGGTGTCTGGAAAGTAACGCCTGATTGTATTAATTATGTTATATATCAGAATAACAGACGTACTTACATCTTGGTTATAGAATCTTCGGCAATTGTTTAAAGCAATTGGTCAAAGTTTTAACTTATTCAAAACCACGGCATCCAAAATCAGAGTAGCAATAATGATAACGCCGACCTCCAGAAGTGAACGCGCTGGTTATTTATTTTTAAGACAGTAATAATTAAAAAATAATAATGATAGGAAGAATTGAAAAATATTATTCATGAAAACTGAAAACAATTTGTGCCATTCTATTATTTAGTGTTACCAATAAGAATCATGTATTATTAAAATGTACACCTAATACATATTGTTAAACATACGCTGTAATGGTGATTACTGAACATTTTAGCTTAATTATAAACTCTAGATATTCCATACTCATAGGACTAAATAACATGTTGTTAGTAGATCAAATATTAAACAAGAAATTTATCTATTCATTATTAAACTAAAGCATATATATTATATAGAAACATACACCAAATCGGGTTTAAAAATCAGTGTTAGTTATTAACTCTAGTCGCGTGATTATTAACGTGGTAATGAAAAAGTAATTATATTCATAACGTTCGAGGGGCAGTGAATGATTTCTCCGACAATTTGCTCAGTAAGCAATTTTCTTGAAGCCAATCAGATGTCAGAGACAGCTGCCGGCCGATATTTACGCTTTCGCCCTCTGTAAGCGGCCATCTGCTTTTTATTGAATATTTTTCTGATATTTGACTGTTTTCTGAAAATATGTTCTAGCAAGAGGACTTTTGACAATTATATGGATACCATTTCACAGAACAAAAAATTTATTGAAAAAATATCTGAAGCGCAAAATGACAAAAAAATCCAGAGTTGGACACATACAGCAATTAATTTCAATATTAGAATATTGATAAGTCTCGAAGCGGCTATACATCCAATTCCTTAATCCACACCGTAGTAATTTGGTTTAGAAAATTGAATTTTAATCCATTTAGTCGGGCAGACTGTTTTACTATCAAAATGTTTACAAGCAAGGCTATAACGATCACATTAAAAGGCCCTTATGGCTTAAGCGACAATTTCATGCGTATAATGTCTAAATTACTATAACTTTACAGTAACACGATTCCGGCTTATATTTTTACTTAGTCATAAGATTTTTTAACATCTTGAGTACTCGCCTCATACCAAGCAACATTTAAAAATAAAAACCAATTTGTAATGATAAATACTTGAGTGACATTCAAACTTAGAGCAAGTTGTCTCAGAAGCTCCAATTTTATTTCATAAGTCTGAGGTACCAGGCGAATATAAACGGGAGAATGTAGAAGTTTCAACTCGAATTCACTTTGTATGAATTTTAATTAATTATATTATCATTTGTTCGCTACAGTATCCCGGTTGAAGAACTTATTAAACAACATTAATTTCGTTATAACGTCTGGGTGAGACCAATTCAAATTAAAGTACCCTTACGCATTGAAAATGAAAATTGCGCACTCTACGAGATGTAGAGATAGATATATATACTACTTACAACTTAAAAAATCTCTAGTATCGCTGCTTGCATTTAAAATTATCTAACAAATTGAGTGGAACAGAATTAATATACAGTGTAATTACTAAATGGATCAAAGGCTTAATGAAAGTCTAAAAGCTGATCAAATTTCAAACGTACCATGTCTATCATAATATTTGTCAATTACTGAAATTGAATGTATGAATAATCGAATTGGGTTAAGTCATGTTTATATAGGCTATCAGTATGGTTAGGTTAGGTATTGCTATAAATAGATCAAAAACTTATAAATCCTTCGTAACACTAATTGCTCTCTTGTCTTTTCTTTTAGTATCACAATGAAACTAACTGTTGAACTTTACAAGAGTTTCTATTAAATTAAAATGAAATAAACTAACGTGTTAGTAAAAGTGAGACATTTTAAATATTTTAATACAAAATAAACACAAATTTAAACAAACAGTTTAATATTTTATTCATTTCTAATTATACGTTTAAAGAAATCATGATGATCACAAGAACATCTTAAACACGCCCTGTCTCAGACGTCAAGAAACTCAGCGGAGTTCTTTTTGATCATGTTCAACAATTATTTTTTGTGTACTGTTAAAACAAAAATTGTACAATAAGCTTATCTTTTAATATACGTTTTAATTTGTCGATGTACGTATTTTGATTGAACTACGTTTGGGTCTTAGTGAAGAATGTGATATAATTACAACAGGAGTTATTTGATTTTCAATCTAAACTCATTAATTTTTGTTTAGGCTATGAATAGGTTAGTGTTTAGCTTAATACAGTTAACATAACTTTATCTTAGGTGATGTTTGAACAGACCAGTGCTCTGACTATGCAGTTCTTTCTTCTCACGATACTTATGTATTATGCAATGTAATGAAATATTGCTCGCACGTATGTCTGCGTGTAGCTCTTGAGTCTGGAGAACTTTCTGTAGTAGACGACCATTTTGTGATGTTTTCGCACTTAAATGTTATTTTATCACAGTGTTATTAAAAAGAATATTTTCAGATAAAAATACGTTTAAAGGCAAATAATTCTTTAGATACCAAAAAACCGCTGGGAATGCCGAGCCTTATATATGTATAGACACTCAAATATAAGTTAAAACAGTAAAAATATAAGAAACAAAGAAACCACAGTCAAAATATACTTAAATACAAGAAAAACACATTGAAAGTTAATATGAATGATTAACAAAATGTTCCTAAAATAATGTCAATATATATTGAACTTAAATAAAGCTTCTTTGTAATAAAAACTTAACAGATGTTAAGTTGTTAGGAATTTTTTATGCAGGTTTAAATTATTATTAATTATTGATAAGTAATTGTTTAACTATGTCGTTGGTGATATCGGCACATTTTTTAAATATTGCTGCTCATAATCTCTTTATTTATAGACAGACGGATTATAGAGTAGATAGATTAGATTAGATAGATTATATATATTTATATAGTTCAGAATATCTATATCTATTTCACAGTATATAGTAAAGTATAATTTGAAATTTTATAAACAATGTTTTATGATATGAAAATCAATATACATTGGATATAGACATTCTAAAAATACAAAAGATACATTATCCGCCTATATATAAAGAGTTTTATAGACAGACGGATAGAGTCTAGTTCAATGTTTCATTAATATTTTTATTTATAAACATTAATAATATCCATTTATACCTTTTTATCTCAAATTTCGATTTTGAATGCGTTCAGTTAAGAATGTGGAATAATTCAATAGAAAAGAAATATATGTAAACAAAGATATTTAAATTTTTAATTTCGTATCAATGATATTAGTTAAATCTGTGTGATGGATGATTTGCAACGAATTCATGATTTAAACATCAAAGACAATTTTGTAGTTACTTAAAATCATCTACGTTTATATAAATTAGTTGTATTTATATCTTTATCACCCAAAAATGCTAACTTTGACACTAACCGACCGTGTGTAAAATTTAAATTAGTGTTTTAATTTATGAACTGAAATTTAACCCAAGCTTTAAACCCAAGGTTATTATTAAAATCATTCTGAAAGTCAAATACTCATTCTGATAACTAAATAGAGTGTTTGTGAAATGACGAACCAACTCATCGAGTGTGTGAGTTTAAATTTTAGTATTCAAAGAATTATCAATCAACAAAGTTACTACATTCACCTTTTGTAGACACAAACATTTATCATTGACATAATATGACATTAATAAATACCAGCAACTCCATTTCTTGTCTGGCATTTACGGCTGACAGATTTCCTCCATACAAATTTGTCCCCGAAGGGATTATTATATATACTCATGTAATATACCTTCACAGGAGATATTACATCCTTGTCAAAGATTTGTAAGCAATTGTTATTTTCCTTAAACATAATTAATTCTTCCAGGAATTTATCATTATTGAGGCACAATATATGAAAAGTACTACGTCTTGTCTTTGAAGATTCAGTTAGCGCAATGGTTATGCCGGGCTGCCGTAGCCAGGCCGCCGGGCTGAGTGATGAGTCCCAGGTTCATTGGTTAATAGCGTCATGAGCATATTTTTTGATCGGGATCAGGGTTTATAATATGTCTTACATATATGAGTTTAACAACTCGGTTTGCCCCATAATATCTAAAAAATCTTGGGCTAAGCTACGCAAATGTACGTGATAAATATTTTTTTTAAAAATTAGCAGTTTATTTCCGTTCTTCTACGTCAAAAAATTTAAAACATGGAATGGCGTACAGACGAAGTTATATTATGTATCTTGAATCTAAGAGAAATTATATACATAAGAGAATGGTCACATTTTGTTACTAATATTTTTCCGGATGACAGCTGCAGTTCTGGTATATAATTTAATAAGTGAAATTGTATTTTTTTTACTTACGATTTACTTGTGATAAAAAGAGATGAATATACGCCGCCCACTTAACTTCTATTAGCTACAAGTACACCTAAGAGAGTCGGAAAAATAAGTTAATTGTATTTTGTATGTCTTGTTATATGTAAAAGTTAATACTTTAGAGAGTAATAAAGCGTTATAAAAAGCCATAAAAAGGTATGAAAATGACACTAATGTACGCGTTGAATTGTAATAAATGTTGTCACCAGAGAAAATTACCTACGCGGGAAATGCACCAAGATGGCGTATCAAGATTTATATCCTGTGCCTATAGTATCAACTTTTTTAACAATTTATCTATACTTTAAAGTACTACATAAATTTTAAAGTTTATAAATATTTTCTAAACGCGGTTTTATTATATTGTACGTTCAATAATAAATATTCAAATTGCGATTCAAAGTTTTTGACTGTAAAAACTATGATAAAAGTGCCAGAAATACTCTGTTAACTGATAAGATACTCACCAAAGCCTTCTTGACAGCGTATCCCCCTCAAATCTGAAAAAATATGGGAGGGTTTAAATTATGGTTCAGGAGCCGTACGATAGAGATTTGAAAAAGCTTCATTATATTTTTTACATTGTACATGAGATGTGATAGTAATAAACCATTTGATAAGCATTTTCCGATAACTGTCTGTATCCGTGAAGGGTTATAAAAATCGTGATGAAATCAGAAAGTCGTCTATTAAAAAGCGCTGTTGAAATATTCACAATTAATGACGTCACACGTGCGTTCTCTGAATATTGATGACGCCACACCACTCACCAAGTCGACAAAAACCTTTCGCAGAGTCTCGATATTTTTCTGATATCTATACAATATTATCTATATTTCATCTAAAATATTGAAATGGTATGAGGGTCGTGTGAATCTGTTTTCCACGTTGTTTTTTATTAATATATGCTTCCTGTTGTGTCTACTGTCATGGCGGTGGAGACAGCCATTATACATTGGTTGAAATATGAAATTGCAACATTTGATACTGACAATTTGAATTGGGGAAATGTACGTTAAATAAACTGGCCACAAACGAGACTTAATAATGCATTTTTGAGCAAAATCCAACTTATAGGTACCCTAAATAAATTTGTGAGCCTTTTTTTAGTACTTTATGTCATAGTGGCAACAGAGACGGTCTGTCAACTGTGATTCTGATTCTGTGATTTCTGACAAACAGACGGTCAGCGAAGACCCAGTAATAGTTTTTACCCCTAAAAATGAATCCGTTTAAAAAATAAATAGTAACGCAAAGAAAGATAAAAAAGTAGTAATTCCGCGTAGAAACATTCTGAGTACATTTGAATTAAATAACGTTGCAATGTGCAATTGTAAAAACGCTCTATATGCAGAGCTTCTGAATAGACTAGTTCGTGCAATAACGTATAAAAAAAACTCTGATGAGTTTTTGTTTTTAAAAAGCATATGAGACGTTATGAATTTCTATACAATGACTGCTTTATGTAATGAATAATAATATTGGGATACATTTCACACACGGTTAGCAAAAGTTAGCTAGAATTAAAGGTGCGAACATGGCTTATATACATATATACTTTGAACATTATAAATAACACTGAGACCAGCTCAAATGTTGACTGTACCGAATCGAACCTGGGATAGTCCAATAGTCGTCAAAATCTATACAATGATATTTGTATGTAATGACATTGTACTTGACGTAGCTTCGACTATATCTTTACTTAAAAACCATTACATTAAACTTGAATTTAAAAAATATATGTATATATGTGCCTATATAAATTCTGCCTGCTCTATGAAGGAAAAACTCTAATGATAACTCATTATTATCCAAACCTGCTTATTCTAACGCAAACACGCACTAGAGATAGCTAAAGAATTTTCTAGAAAAGCCAAATAGATTTTCCTCATCGCCTGGGCAACTTTTTTCAATAAAGGATATAATTCTTAAAATAACGTCTCAAATTATATGTTTAATTTAAAGAACGGACGATAGAAACTTGAAATGTTTGACTGAGTATCGCAGCGTACTGACACATGATATTTGAAACATAATTAAAACATAAGAAACGTTTTCGTCATTTATATTCTAACGCCCAGGTGTCGCTTTAAGGCGAATGTGCTAGCGGTTTATCTATTAGCAAAACTGATACGGTACGTTGGCATAATGCCACCCACAGCGCTTAAGCGATCGTATAGTAAGCAAAACAGAGACGTTTGCAACAGTCCCAAACTAAAGAGTTTCGTGTCCAAAGAGTTTTATAGTTGCGGGTGTTTTGAGCGTGAGACGATATTTATCGCGGATCTTATAAAAATGAAAGGACATCTATCGCGAGATGATTTTAGTATTAACACTACTGAGGCCGGCAACGCATTGGTGTGCCATACATGTGATTTCGATTTTCAATAAAAAAAAAAATAAGGGTGATCCAAAGGGCGGAAATCGGATGTGCTTAGAAGGGGGTTCCGTGAGCCTACTCTAGCTCCAGTATTGCCCCCTTTGGAGGTTCGTTCGAACCAAAAAATCATATGATATTATAGGGATCTAGACCTTCCAATCCGCTTGAAGATCCCAGATTTTTATATTATCATTCCTTTTTGATGAAGTTTGACTACCTTTAATTTGACAATCTTCTTCGGTTTTATGTGTTATAACTCTTTACGATAGTTTTAATAATGGGGACTAATAATATTATTCACTGTTAACTTATTTGCTGACGCTCCATCGTGTGTTATGTATGCGCGTCTCAAGCAGTGAAACAATGGAAATGTGCGGTCGATATCGCATGTCAGAAAAATGTTTAACTGTTTGTGCCTTTTTCCAAAGACAAGAAACATTACAATAAATAGAAAAAATATTTTTGTATTTTAACAGAGTTTTAACGGTGACCATCCGAGACCATCATAGACGAGAAAAAAAGTCAACGTCTGCTATCTACTAAACTTACTTCTATGAATTCACTATTAAAATTTCTTTGGCAGTGTCTGCTCGAAACAATTGTAGTCCGAACGTCGAATCACAGACGCATTATTCAATTGATCTACGTTAGGGGCGTTCACACAGAGTCATCCGTTTTACAGGTATTTTAAATAATGATTTCATTCGTGTTCATATAGTTATGTGGGAGTTTCACATACCCCAGGTATTTGGGAAAATGTACTGATTCAATGAAACAGCACGACACTCATCCTGTCCTTTTAAGGTGGTCTCCGTGATGCAGTTAAGCCGTACCGTAATTCGATTTGTATGAACGCGCTTAGATCTATGTACGTATATAATATACTAGCTGATCCGGCAAACGTTGTTTTGCCATAAATGTGATTTCTACAATTTTTTTTTAGTTCAATAATTATCAGTTTTAAGTATGTTTATAATCGAAATCGTTTTAAACAATAAAAGTATGCTTTATTTATTTAAAAATTTGTAAATAAACACTCCTTCTCTTAGTTGGACCACTCACGGTGTGCCAATTTAATTTAAAATCGGTTAAATAGTTTAGGAGTCCATCGCGGACAAACATCGTGACAGGAGATTTATATATAAAATGATAATTTAAACAAATATATCAGGCAACAAATGTTTACTTATATACTTTGAGCTAATTGTTCCCCCCTGAATAAAAAAAATACATAAAAACCTATAAAAAACGTTTTTGATATGGTAATTTAAGGCAAATAGATCTTGGCCTCAAATATCAAAGAATACTATATTTTACTGACATAATTACGTGCCTAACGCGTGTTGTTTATTATAAAAATACAAGGAAATGTAATTAAATGCATAACCGAAAATCGAACACACGACCTCAGGGTTAAATCAAATGTTACGCACTAGGAATAGAGAAGTGATAAAAGTCAATAAAAATAGGTAATTCATGTAATAACAATAGAGGAGCGAAGTAAACCTTTTCGTGAACAGCTGTTTTCGATTCCCTGAACACCTGTTATGCAATTCAGAACTCAGTTCAAAATTAATGAACGCTCTAAGAACTTTGGATTACTCGAACGTTTTAACTTTTGCCTTGGTTGAAAGAAATCAAATTTTATACGCTTTTTAGTCCATTTTATATCTATTATAATCTCCGTAACGTCAGGGCCTGTCAATGACCCACATGCCGTCACTGTTAGTACTGTCTCATCCCTTTTATAATCTAAACCGACCGATATTCAGTTTTGCGGTTGTCTAAAAGGTATGGCTAAATTACACTCAAGGTTCGTGTGCTTAGCAAGACAAGAAAGTATTTCAGATTGGAAATAACTTTTTAAATTGGAATGGAATCTACATGGAATCCTGTACTCATTTCTGGACGGGAGCTCCCCAATACCAGCTCCTTCCTCTTGATCGCTTTGATTGTCACCATTTAAAAGATCTATAAATCCTAATGGTACGAAATTGAATGGCACAAAAATAAATTTAAAAAAACCTAAATCTAGTTTTCTAATTTAGAAAAAATATTATAGTCGAACCAAATAGGGTCTTTACTTTTGCGCCACCCAGTAGTAGATTAAACCTAATTTTATGAAGTTAGTGTCACATTTTAAATGCTATTTCAAGTAAGGCTTGGCAACGTCGCAAGACGCTTATATTTATGATACTCTGTGGCAATAATAATTTGGAGAATTACAGAAATGTCAAAGCAAAGACAATAGGATATATTAAGTGAGTCTGTGGTCAAACTGGAGAACCGCCAAATGGATTTGAATCTCGTAAGAATAATTAAGAATTCTTTAGGAAAAACGCGGAACAATTCAATTTGAAATAACTTCTAAAAAATTATTTTGACCAATGGACCGTTTCAAAGCATATTATATCATTTTATTTATCCCATTGTTCCTTCAACATTTAGAAATTTCCGCTCTCTATGCTTCTGATTGACTAATGATTTTCACTTCCGCTTCGAGAATTAAAGAAAAATATTTTCAATTATTCAATTGTGGAGATACAAATACGAAGATGTATCGTTTCCTCGAAGGAAAACGCGAAACGATTGTTAACTACGGTTCTCTCCAGGATTGTTACAAATTACAGAGAAACCGGGTGGGTGCGAGTTCTCGCGCACGACTTAAATGCCATTTTAAAAAAACATCACGTTTCTTGTATCGATACCTGAGAGACGATGTATTGTTTTTTGATACAAAAATCTCTTGAAGAACTATTAAAAGTGAAGCATGGGAAGTGATTAAAGTGAAATTATAGAAGCAGAAGATTATGAATGATAAAAATTATGCAAAAATTGACTAAATATTAATATTGTAAAATTATTTTGTTAACTACATGTTTTATTCCACATTCTTTAAATAAAACATTGAAAATAATAAAATAAGTTATATAATATATTTTTGTGCATACACATATCAAAACTAGAGTCTAAAAATTGGACAAAAATCCGAACAATCGTAACAACTCGAGTTTAATTGAGTTTTCTTATATCTTCCAAGTTAGCACAAACAGTTAATATAGTATAGTGCTTAATTTCTATAGTTTATATTTTTGTAAACCCATGCAAATTGAAAAACTTGAGATAAATACCTAGTGAAATCAACTTAATTGACTTGAATTCTTAAAGCTGAAACTTCTCAAAGGATTCTCTTTAAACTTAGGTTTGCAATTAAACCGAAGCCACCATCCACAACCCAAGTGAGGTTTATTTTAATTTATTAAAATTGAAACACTCTTTCTGAAGCTTTATCTTGTAAATTACGAAAACGTTATTCAATTTACTCAACATTTGAATGGAAATCCGAGGCTCCGATGAAAATTATTTTGCAACAAATCGTATTCATGTTTTTAAAAGACGCAAATGAATATCATCGTCCTGTTATTATAGAAACATTTTTATCGAAGTAATATTTCTTTATTTATATACTACACATATGTCCACTAACCAAATAGACACACTTGCTTGAGCTAAATATGTTATCTATTGAAATTTATACTATCTGACTGACTTTTTGAAGAAAGTAATTTTAGTATTCCTGTCATTTGTACGCTAATATTGACAGCAGCCAAATATGTTGCTCTGTCTACCGAAAGTGTGTGACTATCTAGAACAAAAATATATCAAACCAGTAGTTTCCGAACCGCCCATACGAACCCTCCCGTTTTAATAATGTAGTGTGAATTCATAATAAAATAATAATTGCCCAATATTTGTTTAAATAAATCTTAGTTTATACAGAATTAGTTAAAACACAGACACGTGGCGTACCATACTAACGTAGGCTTAAGTTGTAGGGTACTTATCTAAAATATACCAGCCATGAGATCTGTGATAAACTTCGTAAAAGTTGGTTTATGTACTTCCATTTGAATATATATAATTATGTACTACACAATGGGCAGGAAAAATTAAAATTTCGCGTTATCACACGAGCCAGAAGCTTTAAAGCCATCCGTTAATTATGGCCGGAACGAAAAATGGTATATTGTCAGTGGAGATTTATATACGCCCTTTTGTTTCCAAAAACATTACTTTTTATCGAATGTATGGTACTCTATATTAAAAAAGGAATATATTATAATTGTTTTAATTATACAAATAGACATGAAATAAGAAAGAAAATATCATAGTAATATACTTAATTTATGATTGATGACCTTGCGGTGTATCCAAAATCTTTGCCTGAAATAACTTTTTTTTTACATAGATTAATACGCTAGCCATTGGTCTTTCCGCACTATTAAAGGTTTGGAAGGCTCTGTATTAAAGACGATTTCGTACCAATATCTGTCTAGAACCAAGTATTGTATACAAAGATGTCTATTATATATATCTATTATATTATATTGTTTTTAATTTGTCCCCAAAGCACGTACAAAGCTTGTAGATATTACTTGAGAATTCTCGGAAATAAGAAAATATTTACCGAAGTTCATTCGCACACAGCTGTTACAAATATCATATGAGGTATTTTAGAATTGCATTTTATCACAGAAACTTTTTTGTTAAACGTATTTATAACTCGAAAAATGATTTATATTATTGTTTTGTGTCTGGAGTACCTCACGCTACAGGACAAAATTGCTTAAGAGCTTTCTAAGTCGTTTATCGAATACACGCTCTATATAATGTTTCATTATATAAAATGGTATTTAAGAGTAATGAATTCTTACATAATAATAAGTGGTTTAGTCAATTTTAATAATAATCTGATAATGATAGAATAATTTTCTTTTCTTCTCTTTTTAAGACTAGTTGGTAAATACAAGACAAAGGAGATTTCGATGTCCTATGCCAAGGTACTAAGAGACATCTATTGGTGTCCAGCTGGCATAGGAATATACGACCTAAAAGTGCTCAAGCCACTGAACTGTACAGTAAATTTAAAAAAATCTAGTATTGTATTAATCAATCGACTTCAAGTGCTTATTCCCTTTATAATCATTTAAATCCCCAAAATTCCTTACTTGTCACTTAAATTTAAATCTTTTTATGTGCTGTTAAACTTTTCTTATTATGTCATTCAAATATATCATATACTAGCAGATCCGGCAATCGTTTTTTGCCATAAATGTGATTTCTAGAAATCATTTTTTAAGTTCGATAAAAATAATTATCAGATTTAAGTGTGCGTAATATGTTTATAATCGAAAGCGTTTTAAACAATAAAAGTATGCTCTATGTAGGTTAATAAATTAATCTACATATGACACGTTTGTCGGTTTACTATAGCAGTCCCTTCTATTGATTATGTAGTCAATCCAGTCAAAAAGTATCGACATCTGTTAGAATCTTTTGGAGTTAATAGATAATTGTGACTATCAATTAATTATAGACAAATAATTTGCAATAAAATAAAATTGCGACTATAATTAACGATCTAAGCTATCCTATCTCTTATGTTGGACCAAATTGCTCACGGTGTGCCAATTTAATTTCAAATCGGTTAAATAGTTTAGGAGTCCATCGCGGACAAACATCGTGACAGGAGATTTATATATATTAAGATTTGACAAAGCTCAACTGGAGATTTTTGATATTTTGTTTAATAGTACTTTATTAAAAAATAATTCTTTAATTATCACCTTTATGACACGAGAAGCCTATTGGAAATACGAATCTTAAACATCATTGAAAATTGACACCATGAAAAAATTATTCAAATATCAATCGAAAAAATAAGAATGTAATTTGGTTGTCTTTGCATTCGTGACAAAGGTAGACGTGTGAAATGTAAAATTAAGCTTGTTTGAAGAACGATACTGCACCTTAACTTGCTCGTAAGGCGAAAAATATGTTATTCATCAATTCGTATAATAAGCATTGTTTGTTAATTATATGTATGAATCATTCGTCTTTGAAGTACACACATAAAACCTGACCAAAAAGTCCGAATAGCGCTACAAAGGAAATATTCGAGCAAATATGAGCAACTGTTTTGTAGTTACAGAGATCTATGAGAATTTTAAGTGTGGTGACCGACTTGTTCAATCCCCGGAACCATTTACATGTGTGTGTTATGTATACGTATTTATATTAATATCTATATATATTTTATTCGTGTTATCATAAGGTTATCATATCATATTTTGGAGCTTACCGACCGAATAATGTAAAAATGCATCCTCATAGATTTTTGTACGTACATAACTAAACAAATACTTACTTATAAATTAAGATTTATATAGCCGAGTACTGCATATATTATGGATATAATGTTTAGACTAACTTTATTAAAATACACTTGCGGAGAACTCGTATATTCTGTTTCTAGCGGTGTTATAGAATTGATAGTCTTCAGAATATTATTCTGATATTATATACATATATTGGAAAGAAGCGTGCTGAAAATTCGAAAGAAAGACAAAGTACGACGCCATCAGGCGTTATAACGAAACAAACGGACGGACTAACAAAAGCCTTAGAATTAAAATTGAGATGGGCAGGGCACATTGGCAGATTAACAGACCAACGATGGACCGTACGCACGACAAAATGGAAGGCACCCCGTAAAGAAGTGTAGGTAGACCGCGACATCGTAGATATAGCTTGTAGATCGTGGATAGAACTCTCAAGCGACAGAAACTTCTGGAAAGCTTTCACCCAAGATGGGATTTACTCTAATAGCAATTAACACTACTAACCTAATTTAAGCAATTTTTTACACTACTTACCTGTACTAAAAATAAAATAGTCAATATATAATTGTAAATATGTTAATATTATTTAAGAATCGCCTAAGAGAACCTCAACGTACAACGAGTATACAAAGTGCAATGGCTCATTATTCCATTGTCACAACGATCATCTCATACTGTGTCCTTCAAACGGACATTATTCCGTTATTATGTCATCAACTCCTTACGCTCCTATTCTCAATACATAGCCGATTAAAAATCGTGTTTAAGAAGATCACTACGCTATGGATTATCTTTTGATTTATCATGTGTAATATTAGGATCCCTTTAAAAATTCTCGGATTGGGGGTAGGTGTTAATAAAATAGCTGAACTATTAAACGTTTAGAACATTTCACTATGATAAAAATTGTGTTGAATAAATTTTAAATTATATTACTTTGAAAATAATACAAAAATTCGGTTAAATTGGCATACGGAATAATCCTGTTGTATAGTTGGTGTCTCCAATTTGAAAACGTAGACGAGACTAGGCGAACTTCTGAATTCCGATTATTCATAAAAATAATTTTAACTACATTACACACAGTATAACTAGTCCTCTGTCTTTTTTCTAGACTAAAGTACAGAAACAGACAAATTCTTTTTAGTTTGAAATGTATCAAGCGTAAAACCGCAACATTAGCGATTAAAAACCTCCTGGACCAAGAACAATTGACATTAAACCAAAAAATAGATGTGGGTCAGAAGATAATCACTCTTCAATTCGCGGGGTCAGGTCAAAACGCTTAAGGTGGGTTGAGGCGAAAATTCGCAACATTTCTGTTTTTTGTTTAAAACGATATTAATTTTGAAAAATGTAGATTTTATAAACGTAATTGAAATTTTACGAACACCCCGAGAGACATTATCAAAGAAGTTTTGTATTACGCGAAATGAAAATAGCTTTTTAAAATTAATAATTAAGAAATAATCTATCCTGAAGTCGTCACATGATTACTTAATACCATTTGAATTCGTAGCAAGTAATATATTATATCGTAATTATCTAACTTGATTTTAACAACGTAACGAAGGAATAAATAATAATAAAAGTTGAACAAGAGAACGAATGTTCATATTATTATTAGTTTTCTAACAACATAAAGAGCAGATTTGGTGAAGTGGTTAGGTGGTTTTTCAGCCTGTCATGCATTCAAATGCCGGCTATTAGACAACAAACACTAAATATTACTATACAGATACAGATACCATATTTGTAATTTGTATTATAATTTTTTATTACATAACCTTTCCTTAACCGGTTTTCTAAAATTATAATGATCAAAAAAAAAAATCTAAAAAAAATCTAAGGAAAATTTCCTTAGATTTTTCTCGATGATAAATAATATTTGTTGAAAATTGTGACGAATAATGGCAGCTCACATCTGAATGCTGAATCCGAAAATGGTCAAACAAGAAAGCAACGAATGGAAAATATAAAATTTATGGCATTACCGAGCTACGTCTGCATACATTTCCTCCATTTATCTGTAAAAAACGGCTTACGCTGTTTTGTCCTGTGCAAAGTTTTAAAAATGTGCATTATTTAAAAAAAAAGAGCCATTTAAAAGACCTTACCTTAAATATAATAGCGTAATGTTTCCAGTCCACCACGCAACACGCCCGATCAACTCGACGGCGACGCGAGAACTGAAACAGAATAA
This sequence comes from Pontia daplidice, assembly GCA_963693355.1. NCBI lineage: Eukaryota > Metazoa > Arthropoda > Insecta > Lepidoptera > Pieridae > Pontia > Pontia daplidice. The sequence goes on from CAVNZL010000006.1 coordinate 1,430,174, forward strand.
ATTAGGGATGTATAGACATACACCCTTCGACAAACGAATGCATACATTCTTAATAGTTCAAGCAACTTTCGACCTTAATACCTTCGATTTTAATTAATTTAATTGCGGGTGAAAATATACTATATTTAAACAAAAACTCTGTAGGCTGTTTGGAGGTAATTTAAAAAGTGGTATAAGTTTGTATAAGGAAAATAGGTACTCTTTAAAGCTAACAAATTCAGAAGATTTTAGGTCGAAGTCGTGTGACGCGACGGCAAATAGTAGGTATTCATGACTCAAGAGGATTTTGCGACGTGTGTGCATGCTAGATCTGTAAATCTGGAGTACGCTAAGGTTATTTGATAAACTTCACGTCTGCGAGATTGTCTAATAAACCATAAGTCACCGAAATAATATTAAGTAAAACACATGCGATTGATAAACGAAAAAGTACTTCAGCTTATATTGCAATTACATAGATTTCTTTTGAATAAAGATCAGATTATAGTAGTATATTGCTTTGGTAGTATTGGTAGCGGCGTAAATACCTTACAATTTAGGCAGCTGTATTTTTTTTAATACAGGGGGCAAACGGTCAGGAGGTTCACCTGAGCGTAAGTGATACCGCCGCCCATGGACACTCACAAGTGCGTTGCCAGCCTTTACGATGCCTATACGCTTTCTTGAAGGTAATGTAGCATTTATTAAAATTTTCATTATACATTTCTCATAATCAAACTTCTAGTAACGTAATGAAACAAAATACGATAGCGTAATGATTTTATAACTCCTGTGTTTCTAAATCATGCTCTTTCTCGTTCCCTCCACTTATTTTTATGTCAATTGTTTAAGGTGTCGTATAATCTCTGGAGAAATTAAATACTTTTAAATAATAGACAATTAAACTATCTCGATTCTCACATTTTCATATGTCTGCATGGAACGTGTATCAAGGGAAGAACTGGCTTCTCAAACACAGGTGATACCTAACTGAGAAGCCAGGGATTCTAGTTTATGGTGTAATTGCTTATTGTTAATAAAAGTATTATTATTTATGAAATTTGATCAAACGATCTATTTAAGCTTTACGTAATTTTTGAATAGAACCCGGGACCACTGACTTAAACAGAATCACAAACACAAACAAAAAAAAATTTAAAAACTTATTTGACGTTCATAAGTTACATATATGCTTTGTACTAAAATTATAATTTTCTACACAAAATCTTTCACAAAGGGTTAAATGTCCTTACAGGTTTATTTAAACCGACAAAACATCTAGTATGTATGTAAATGTGATCAATTTTACAACGTCATAACATCGTCGACATTCTGCGGGCACCCTTAACAGTTTGTCTAGTGATAAGCGTCGACATCGATAAAATGATTTTATCGCTTGTATTTAAAGAACTATATTGTTCCCCGTAACCCACGTGAATCTAGAAGTAATCTACCTGATGAAGAAAATCGCTCAAACCCATTTTTTTAATGTGTAATGTTTATATGTGTACGTAATGTTACATATGGTTTTCGATAAATATTTTGCTGAACCTTGAAGTTATTGCCGACCTAATATACGCCTAAATAATCTATCCTTTATTTACGGATGCAGTCTCTATTAAAACTCCTGACGCGGTATTTCTGTCTGTTTATATAAAAGTAATCAGTGGAAAAAATTGTGATAATTAATTATTATTAGTAATATTTAAGAACAATAAAGTACTTCTCAACTTAAAAGTACTACTTAGTAAGCAAAGCATGCATTCTATGTTATTGCTTTTCAGAATTTGGATACTTATTTCAAAGTCCACGTCGTTGTATAAGTGAGTTGCAATTATATGAAGATGAGATTCACCTCAGAAAAGACCACCTTAACTCTAGTGAGGTAGTTTGAATCCCTCCTTGGTAGGATTCAAAAACACCATTGCCTTCAAATCTACAGTTAAAGACTAACAAGGGAGATAATTTCACAAGGGACACGATTAATTTATATATTATGAGTATTCAGGTAAAAATCCTGGAGTTCAGGGTGAATATGTGAAGTCACTCTTCAATAATCAAAACCTGCTTAGAGAGACATAATTATAAGAATGTATGAAAAATATACACCCCAAAATGTCTTTCAAACCGTTTTGGCTTCTTGATTTAATTATTTCGTCAATTCTCGTCTTAGTTAAACAATTTTTATTTAATAAGTCTAACAGAAATGATTATTATAAATGTTTTTCAATACACTGCAAGTTCTTGTATCTATACCTATATGACTAGCATTATGAATAAATTATATTTTTCCACTATCATCGATAATATATACACACGCCTATTTCGGGAACGAATGCCGCCATTTTACGACAGTGCATGCTGTGGGCTACAAAGATTTACAACGACAATGTTTGAAAAGCTGAGCTTTTACAATCAATATTTTTTAGTAAACCTGATTTGTGTATCTCAATTATGTGTGGTATACAACATGCTCTTCATACGGTGATTACAATACAAGTTTTATCATAATATTGTCTTTTATTCACATTACTATTACTCATTTAAAGAAAAACACTTTGTTGACGGATTAAGTTATGTATTTTACAAAATTTAATTATATTAACACTGTAACAGATAACACATACACCTCTCTGCAGCTAAGACACCTATTTTGACAATTAACACCTTTTGTCTTCAGTCTACCGTGAGCACACACGCTGTAAAGCACGCGAAACGTCGGGAAAAATTTGAAAATAATGTAATATACTTAAATTTTGTAAAATACATAACTTATTCCGTTAACAAAGTGCTTTTCTTTAAAGTTTTGTCATTTGAAAGAAATTGTCACAGATTATCCATATCGATCGTGACTAGTATTCATCATTATTGTGTTTCGTCGACGTGTAGGTCAACTGGTCAAAAAAGTATTTATGATATTTGAACTCTGAAGTTTATCATACATTCTCACTCATTCATCTTTGGAAGCAATTAAATATAATAACAATATATAAAATATTGTACAATTTAGTCAGGACTATGATGCGACAAATATTTATATGTATATATGAATACTTATATAATACATATACAAATATAGAATACACCAACACAAATACAATATCCAAATAGAATATAATATGTATATCTGAAATCATAGAGCCTCCTGTCAAGCTTAAAAATATGCTTTATCTCTAGCCTTGGGCTTGGAGCAACTAAATAGACGTTTATATTAGAAATGCTTTTATCAAGAAGCTTAAATAATGACACGTTTTGAATCATGTTAATACTAGTAGCGCTATTTTTTAACTTTCGTTATATCACAGAAACTCAACCCGGGAAAAAACATATGTATACATAAAAAATAGAATCTGTGGATTGAACAATACCAGACGATGAAAACGACGAAAACTTTGGCCAGCGGCCGTTTGAGATTAAGCTAAATGATTATGAATTTCTAAGTTTCAAATATCCTGAAAATTGTTGAACGCTATTCAATAGTTCGAGAATATGCCAAATAGTTCGAAGCTTGTTCGCAAATTGAGGCATTAAACTGTATTATCGAGGTCTCTGCAGTCTGTTAAGCTTTATTGAAAGGTAACTTTGCTTGCTTTCCATTCACAATTATAATAAAACAATAGAAACTGCCAATGATTACATTTTATAAATTACTTCCAAACGAATAAGCGTATTTACCTACAGCAAATGTAAATATATATTATACATAAAAACTAGGCTTCTTGCACTCTTCTCACGCAATATCGTGTGTGGTATGTTTACTTTGTCTTTTGTATTTGTCGTATATTTTCAAATTTTCTTATCTATTATGATGAAAGCGGAATTTGAGAGCGATGTTGGACCTACTGCTTCGTATTTATAATAAAGTAACAATCAAAACTATTAAAAAAGAAATACACGTAACTTAATTATTTTAAAGTTAATTTAATTTTGTACTTTGTGTTTTGTGTATTCCGCATTTAGATTATATGTTGTAATTAAATTGTTTAGTTTGTTTGTAATATGATAAGCTTATAGAAAAGAATATAACAGAACAGTATAGAATAGAATATAACAGAGCAGAATAGAATAGCATAGAATCGAACGATCATGGGCGTACTTGTACGTCCTATCCCTATCCAAAGATTTTAAAAGTTAACGATCACCGTCAAGCAGATCCACAACTTTAAACGTCCCTTATATTTGGGGTCCAATTTAGTCTGATTCTGTTCTTCATTTTGAATGAAAACGAAATCACAAACATCGAATTTAATAATACCTGATACTTGATCTGCTTTAGTGATAACGGAACGGACAGTATTAGAATTTAGTTCTCGATAATCCTCTACCTTACGATCAGGACCATCGCGTTTCTTGACTAAAAGAACTTGCAAAAGCCGACTGACTAGGGCGCATGAAATTTGAAAAACATCTGACGTCACGTCACCCTACTACAATAGTCAAATCAGCAACTCAACCTTTAAAAGTTATCGCTTTCTCCGACATATATAAATAGGAAAACTGACATTAGGAAAGCCTGCTGAACTGTATAAATTAATTTAATAAACATCTCAGTTGCTAAGGGGTTTGTTATACAATTTAAATAATTATTTATTAAGAAAACGACACCGGGCAAACCGCCTAGAGCTTAAAAGGTGACATCTGTGTCTTAAACGGCGACTTACGCTAATTCGAGTATTCAGCACTTTTAAGATTCAGTTGAAGGGTTCGGACCTTTGTTTAAGTTAAAACAATGATGAGAATATAGATGGCGCTATATAACATTAGAGAAATTTACAAATTACACTACTCATCTTCATTGGGATTACGGAATTGAAAGATAATAACTAAATATGTTGTTACAACGCCCATTATCTGAAAAACAGAAAATTTTATTATTTACTTTGTTTAACTGTAACTAAAATTCTCTACTAAACTTTGAGTAGGAATAAATTGGGTTGCCTTATCGCTTACAAGCGAACTCCAGGCAACGCCAATGAGCACAAAATACTATGGGAAACGTGCACGAAGCGCGAAACTTGGTTAAGGAACAAAATAAAATAAATTTATATTAATCTTGATATATAATCTGTAGTAGTAAGTTTAAAACCTTTTTTTAAATATTAAAGTGAATAAGTATTATTCTTATTAATATATGTTGTTCTTCATTTTCTGGAGCCACTTTATTACTAAATGCTAACAATTTAAATCGTCGGGAATCTTGCCCTAACCGGAAGAGTTCCTCAGCGGATGTAATTCCGATCCACTCCTTTCTATATATCTTCTGCAAAAACGTCTTCTTTTAATGTTAGGGATGCAATTTTATTTTCAAATAATAATATTCTACGCACAAAATTACCGTAACTATCAAAGGCCTTTCGAGAACACACAGGCTGTAAGGTGAATACGCAGTTGTCTTCAGCAGTAGAACTCTGTAGAAAACGTTCAACTCCTCGTACAGAGTGTCATAAGAGTGCAAGCGGCGGAAGAGTTGACTTATTAAAAAGCGAGTTCTTTGAATCTGTAATAATATACAATTAAATTAGTTTAAATAAGCATTGACAACGAAGTTAAAACAATCGTATGCCGGACTTCGGCAGGCCCACCGAACTATGGTCAACATGTGAGTGAGTGTTTGTTGGTTGTAGTTCGTGTATATAAGTAATAAGAAAAAATGTAACTGTATGTCCGTAAGTTGTATTAGCACTCTACATGGTTCAGCTACAATCTCTTTTCAAATTTAGAAAACACTGATTTTTTTAAATATATTTGTGCGATGAAATTTCGTTGCAGGATTTGAAGATGACTATAATTTGGCGATACAAATTTGAGCCCAATTCATGACATTCTCCATAAATTTACATTCATTCTCATAAATTTTTGATTGTTTTTTTTTAGGTTGCTACACCAAGTATTAGTGATATTTCTTTGGATCACAGCACTATTTGTTACTTACCTCAACCAGAGTTTGATGGCATGGCTCGAGGAAGATTATTAGATTTGATAAATGAAACAGAAACCATGCTATACGCAGTGATAACATCGAAGGTTCTTCTATCAGAACATCTGCAAAAAAGTTTAGGAGTGTTGCAATTAAAATATTATAATAAAATGCTAAAACAGTCTTAATAAGTTTATTAATTAAATTATGTAATTATATTCAAATTTTGCAAAAAATACATAACTAAATCCGTTAAAAAGTGTTTTTCTTTAAGTCTTAATAAAGTCATAAACACACCATTGGAAGTAATTATGTAAAGTAAATTCAATGTTTATAACTTTGCCTTATTTTATGGCAGCTACGTTTGAATTGAAATAGAAATTTAAAAAAACATTGCTCTTCGTAGCGTCACGTAGCATCCTCCTTACATAAATTTCGTTTTTTTTTTTATTAAAATAGAAAATGTTTAGAATAGTAGTTTATTTTGTTTCGTTTACTTTGTTGCGTTTGACAACTCCTTTTACTTGATAATGAAAATGATTTTTATAAAGGATGTTGTGTCCTTGATTGAATTGATGAAATGACCCGGGTGTGCAAGAACACGCGATCGCCTTTATTGATCGAACTGACATTTTATAAAATAATTTAAATAATAAAGTGGGCGTGTCCAAAATGACCCCTTAAAATACTAAAACTGCTTAATGTAAGATATGGATCGTACATACGTATTCATATATATATATATATATATATATATATATTAACAGAGAAGTAATTTGAATAAAATCTATGAAACAGTTGCTAATAACGACGCTTTTAATATTAATGTCTGTATCCGCGACTTTAGGGCAAAAAGTTTTCTATTTTTATTATTAGGCATTCGTATTTTTTTCAAAGTTGCCTAAAAGTTCAATAATTGCCTTCCTTTTCCATTTACATTCAGATAAATCTTAGTTTGAAGCATCATCTAGTCGGAGTAATTTTGTCAGAAGTTATAAGCTTTTAAAGATAAGGTATATTATGTTGTTACTGGTATTTTGGATAATTTTTCGACGTTTGCTTGAAAATATCTCTTAGTATAAACTTGTAACTTTATATATTATTAAATTATATGTCCAAATATTGTTTTCATCTGTTCGAATTAAAATTAAATTGCATCTTATCTTGATATAAGTAAATATACTTACATATATTTGAAAATACCTCATAGTACGGCGTCACTACAAGATATAACACTATTTGTTACTTACCTCAACCAGAGTTTGATGGCATGGCTCGAGGAAGATTATTAGATTTGATAAATGAAACAGAAACCATGCTATACGCAGTGATAACATCGAAGGTTCTTCTATCAGAACATCTGCAAAAAAGTTTAGGAGTGTTGCAATTAAAATATTATAATAAAATGCTAAAACAGTCTTAATAAGTTTATTAATTAAATTATGTAATTATATTCAAATTTTGCAAAAAATACATAACTAAATCCGTTAAAAAGTGTTTTTCTTTAAGTCTTAATAAAGTCATAAACACACCATTGGAAGTAATTATGTAAAGTAAATTCAATGTTTATAACTTTGCCTTATTTTATGGCAGCTACGTTTGAATTGAAATAGAAATTTAAAAAAACATTGCTCTTCGTAGCGTCACGTAGCATCCTCCTTACATAAATTTCGTTTTTTTTTTTATTAAAATAGAAAATGTTTAGAATAGTAGTTTATTTTGTTTCGTTTACTTTGTTGCGTTTGACAACTCCTTTTACTTGATAATGAAAATGATTTTTATAAAGGATGTTGTGTCCTTGATTGAATTGATGAAATGACCCGGGTGTGCAAGAACACGCGATCGCCTTTATTGATCGAACTGACATTTTATAAAATAATTTAAATAATAAAGTGGGCGTGTCCAAAATGACCCCTTAAAATACTAAAACTGCTTAATGTAAGATATGGATCGTACATACGTATTCATATATATATATATATATATATATATATATTAACAGAGAAGTAATTTGAATAAAATCTATGAAACAGTTGCTAATAACGACGCTTTTAATATTAATGTCTGTATCCGCGACTTTAGGGCAAAAAGTTTTCTATTTTTATTATTAGGCATTCGTATTTTTTTCAAAGTTGCCTAAAAGTTCAATAATTGCCTTCCTTTTCCATTTACATTCAGATAAATCTTAGTTTGAAGCATCATCTAGTCGGAGTAATTTTGTCAGAAGTTATAAGCTTTTAAAGATAAGGTATATTATGTTGTTACTGGTATTTTGGATAATTTTTCGACGTTTGCTTGAAAATATCTCTTAGTATAAACTTGTAACTTTATATATTATTAAATTATATGTCCAAATATTGTTTTCATCTGTTCGAATTAAAATTAAATTGCATCTTATCTTGATATAAGTAAATATACTTACATATATTTGAAAATACCTCATAGTACGGCGTCACTACAAGATATAAGAAGAAAGAATTTAATAGAAGTAGCAGTAATGGTCCATGTTTGGTACCCAGTCCTTCTATAATATCACAAATACATATATATATACCAGCAAGTCTTCGCAGAGTTTCCAAATATGCTTCAATAAAACGTTCTTCTATTCCTAAAACATATAGAGGAACCTTCAAATGTATCTATTTAAATTAACTTATTATTATTTAAATATTATAAAAGTATTATTAATTAGTTTTAAACTAGTTTCTAATTTATATTGTATAAAATACATACCCGACTTCATATACTTCAAGCTCATGGAGTCGATAATCCTGTTAATATTTTTCGGTTCGCTTTTCCTTGATTTAAAAATGTAGGTGTCTTGATCGTCAAGTGTTTCTAAAAATTATATGTGGATAAATTGCTACCTTAGACAAAAAGGTGTTTTTTTTAATATTTTTTTTTGTGCAATAATACATAGCAAATGGCGAATCACGTGGGGCTGAGCAGTCTTATGCCCAGAAATGATTTATAATGTAAACAATAAAAGTATGCTTTATTTAGGTTAATAAATTAATCTTTATATGACACGTTTGTCGGTTTACCATAGCAGTGCCATCTATTGATTCCTTACTCAATCCAGTCGAAAAGTATCGACATCTGTTAATCTTTTGGAGTTAACAGATAATTATGACTGTCAATTAATTATAGACAAATAATTGGCAATAAAATAAAATTGCGACTATAATTAAAGACCTGAGCTATCCTATCTCTTAAGTTGGACCAGACTGCTCACAGTGTGCCAAATTAATTTGAAATCGGTTAAATAGTTTAGGAGTCCATCGCGGATAAACATCGTGACAGGAGATTTATGTATATTAAGATTAATGTATGCGTATTGTATTTAATATATAATAATTGAGAGAAATAAAAGCTTTTGTCTATGTAATAATATCTTATTAAGAAAATGAGGTGGCGCTAAAGTGATACACTCTAATTTGATATGAGAAAGTATAATCGTTTGGAAGATAATCTCATGGGAGCATGGGATTAAGCTCATGGGATTCGTATTTTAGTTGGCGTTGTTATGTTACCTTTCATTTCCTGCAGTTTATCATTCATATATCTAAGTAAATCTTTTGTTTGTACCGCAGCTAATGTAAATTGTAGTAACAAAAGTTGACGGACAGTATACCCCATATAGAAGATAAATATCATCACGAACGTTTTCACTAAAAATATTTTAGGTTATTACAAATTTGTGGCACCTTGTATGTACGATGAAACTGGGAGACAAGCCTTCTTCATTTGACACAACCCACATCTTGTGTGTTTTGTAAAATAATCATGCTTTCAATTGGAAAACCGTTAGGAGGCCACTGTAGACCGCGGACACCCAGTTTACTCATGACGGTGTACAGTTGAAAGTAAGTTACGAGCACAAGGGCTGAGTTGGCCAGAAACCATAGCGGCCTTCTTTGACAATGATATTGTGGGTCGGACGTTGATACTACTCACCAATCTAATCTGTTACAATATGATTGACCAAAATAATCGTTGGCCAGAAACTCTGGTGTCAAATAATAAAATAATTACCTCTATATGAAGATATGAAAAGAATGTGGTTGTAAATATATACCATTCACTTCTTGGATCCCTTCTTGAGAGATTTCTGCATACAAACTAATAATCACAAGAGTACTATTGAGTACAAGACAGATATAAATAGCCATGAACTGATCTCGTTCTGAATGCTTTGTATTCGCTCCGATTTTATAAGAAAGCTGGAAGAATAAAATTAAGTTCTATTAAAATGTTTAAATATTTAAAAAGTTGAAATTAATGCTTGGTTGGACTCGATGTGAGGCCAAAGTTATTTGCTGTGGGCTCTAACTTAAACTGCCTGTTCCTCAACTTGGAGTTTCAGAAAAGACTTTCTGCCGCACACTTGAAAATAATGTATCGACATCTGAAAGGCTGTCAACGCACTGGTGAGTCTTCCGACATTGTGAGTGTACACGGACGGCGGTATCACTTAAGATTCACCTGAGTCTTCAGCCCATTTATTTTATAAAAAAATCCTAAGACGTCAGGCCCAGCTGTGCCCAGGTTTTTATTAAAATTCTAATTAGGGGCTTATTTAGATTTCCTTTCAAATAATCACATTACCTTTTCGATCACATTCAAGGCATTAATGAGACATTTTAATCTTCCCTCTGCGCCCAACACGCCGAAAAGTGATATGAACATGATAATGCCTATATTTGCTATCCGTACCCATTGGGAAGTGAAATGTTTTCTACTGAATGTAGTTCCTGTATTAGAAAATTCAGCGCTGAAGCAAACAATCACTGTGATGTCTGAAAACAGTGTCATCTTTAAAATTTCAATATTATTATTAATTTTGTTTTTATTAGCCACGCGTTTGGCTGTATCTCACTTGATAGAACTTAGATAGAGATTAGATACGAATTAGGGTAGTAAATCACGCTTGGTAAGTAAATGCCCATTTGGCCGTCCTTTAAAAACTGCTATGTTATGTTTCTGGAAAAACACGCAGGTAGGGAGTTCCATTATTTAGCTCTGCGATTAATGAATGAATAAACGAAGCGGCTCATATGAGTTCTCGGAACATGAACCGGACAGGTGAACTGGGAATCGTGGAATTAGACAATAGAATAGATAGAAGACTGAGGGATTCGCGACTCTAAAGATGATGATTTCGAACACAGAGCTTGTAGTCGTCAATCAGTTTGGTCTCCACTCCATTTGGGATGTGCAGTCCCTGTTAAATCCGACTCCCATAATAAATAATCCTTCTGCCTCTTCTACCCAAGTTTCGCTTAAATGTTATGTTATGTTAACATTGCGTGATAAAACCCCCATAACCTCAAAAGTGGTATTGGTGGATAAACTTGACTGGAAATTGTGGGGACGTCCGGAACTCCCCGATTTGTGCCAACGGAATCACCAGCCCAGCACGTTGGAACTAACACATTCACAGGCTACTGGCTAGCTTGTTACTTGAGCCAAAACTGTGACGCACCTTTACTCCGGATACCGCTGACCTCCTAATCTAGATTTCTGATTCTGAATTCAGAGAGATATGAACCGGTTTTTCCAACAAAACAAAATAAATTATCCCGACCCAATCAGGGTGAGATGTAGCTTTTAGTATGGTTAAGCTGATTTTTTGTTTATATTATTTAGAAAAGCTTAAACTTACTTAAAGTTATCGCAATGAGTCCGCTCATTATGCCATACACCCTCGAATACTTTATTCTATTTGATGTTATTGTTATCGGGGCAACACAAAAAAGGCGGGATATTTTCAAAAGTAGGCCTAAAGCACCCGATAAAATATGTTCCTTAGGGTGCATTTTATCGGAATAACCTTATTAAAAAATCGACAGCAAATTGGGTCCTTCTAACGGAATAAACTTGAGTAAATGATTTCGTCATATGAAAAGGACTATATGATAACACAAATATTGGTGCACAAACATTTCAAAGTAATATTTTTTTAAACATTCTTATATAAATATTTTCATCGTGGTATGTTTTCACAAGTTTTGGTTTGATTTGTTATTATAGTCATTTCCGTCTTATATATTATACGAGTAGGTTATGCTTACACTAACCAAGGGGATACTAAAATAAATCGAACATACTTTTCAGTAGCTTTATTAATTAAAAATACTTCAATTCATCTTTACTTCAATTTTTACAAGTTACTTGTCACAGTAACTAAGTTGAGTCGTGAAGAAATTCCCAGCGACTGGGTTGCCAAGGCGATAGCTTTCTGCGAATTCACCTATACGAGTAATAATCCGTGTTCTCGCCAATCTGACAACAGATTTAAAAAGCTTTGGTTATACATTTTATTTATTAATTATATAAATAGGGCTTATTAAAATTTGAGGCCTTCAACCAAACATGATTTGAATTACGCAGAAATGTTTCAGCACGTCTCACTATAGGACTCCTTACCTTGTTATTATAATAATAGGATCTTTCACCGCAGTTAGTTAGCGCTAAGGTAATGGTAGCGTAAGGTAATGGTACGTAACAAAAATATGTTTAAACTATAAATACACAATATATAATACTATCGACCCGCCCCGGGTGCAATGCTGATAATAAAAACACTACAGAAAAATAAACGCGTCCGATCGCTGCTAAATTTAAAGTGCTATAGGGAAAACCGCGGCCTCAGACGCGCTTATTATATTCACTTAAATCATACGGTGTAAAGGGCCATATATATTAAATGAACAATGTATTCAAGATATTTAATTGGTTAAGGATTAATGCTGTATTGGTTAAAATCGCTTCGAAAATTAGCCATTATTTGTCGTAAAAAGTAAATGACAAAAAACGTTATTGTGGGTTATTCATAAGAGATAGAAATATACAATCACAGACTTTTCTGTAGACCTTTTCATTGTGCACAATACTTATTACATTATTTTGATAAAACTCGTAGGGTTCAGCCTGCGTTTGCAATGTAAGCGGAAAAAATGTAATTATTTACGGCATCACATTAGAAACCTCAAAAATACAACAGTACTTCTCTACTATTTAGTGGATGTTATTATACATAAAAACCTTCCTCTTGAATCACTCTATCTATTAAAAAAAACCGCATCAAAATCCGTTGCGTAGTTTCAAAGATTTAAGCATACAAAGGGACAGGGAAAGCGACTTTGTTTTATACTAAGTAGTGAAGCTTACCTGTAAAGATTTATATCTTCAGTATTAATTGGACGATCTTGTTCATAAACAAGTCCAATTACACGATGTAAGCCGGTTCCTAATTCAGGTGTTGCTGGGGAGAAGGGTACAACGATCTGTCCAGTGCAAAAGTCAAGTGTGCTTTGAAGGTTCATAACCAATAGGTTGATGAGACCTCTTTGATGGCGTGGCTGCTTTGATGGGCTGTCAATGTCTGAAAAAAAGAAAATTCAATGGGATTTTTTTACGTTCGCACTTATGTATGTAGTTTATGTTAAAGGAATGTCTATTTATTCCGCTTGAACGTAAACAATTTGTACAAATGGCGCATTATTTTAAATGAGATTAGGATGTGACCTCATAATCAAATGATTACGTGCTCTTAAGGCAATTTTGCTATTCTTGGGCTACCAATTCGGGAGCTATCCCGAATTAGAAACGACTTGCAGATTGCAAGATTCATGAGTTATTTCTCTTATTAGTCTATATTTTATTATTAGTTGATGTCAGTCTCTCGAATCAGAAATATATTTTCCTCTGTATAATGTTGGTATACTCACCGATCACTATCAGCGTGTATAATTTGTTTGGATTTGAATTTTCATAAAAAAACACATCTGGGTCGACAGTTCTCAGAGGAGATATGAAAGTTCCTAAATTGACGTCCACTGTAGCGAAGGGTCCCTAAAAATAAATATAGGATTAATATGGAGTGGTTATGTTGTATTTCTGGCACCGATATATTTTTCTTAGCTTCCGGGTGAATGATGAAACAACGTGAACAAAAACAATAAAAGCTTCAGTTTATGAAATTTTTATATATTAATAAGTACACACACTCTTCCACATACATACAGTGTTCATACTGCTGTACCCGTGTGTGAGTCCAAAAAAAATCGACGTAGTGATTATAAAAAATACGCGTCGTATTGTATATATCGGCGTAACGCCGGGGATATTGGATTCAGGTTCCATTAAAACACACACAACTTGGTTTTAATTACAAACGATTCTCGTACAGAATGAATGGGCGTAGGTTAGTTGCGATTCCTTTTATATAGACCAACCGCAACCAAAGTAACGTTTAAGAACTGCAACTTCCTTTACATGAAATTTTACAATTAATTAAACTGAACAATTAAATATAAAGTTAAATAATGAACAATAATATTATAGTGCACCCATATATACCAGTTGGGTTTTATAAAATCAGTAAAAATTGGAAGTCTCACTGGTTATTTGATGTACGTTAAAACGAACTAGCTAAGCTACCTCTATTACAATATTTACCTCCATGAAATGCTTTGGCGGTATTGGCAGATAATTCGGTGTAATATTAAATTGACGGAACGCATCCGGCACTGACAACTGCGACTTTGGTGTTTCCAGCCTTGCAGGAATACAGGAACAGTCATTGTAACATTGCGCCTGCCCACCAATAATACCCAAACCCAGCAGTAGTAATGGCAGCATCTCGCTAACTTAACGTGATATTTGTAAATGTGCACTACCTTTATATATTAAAAACTCTGAATATAAGCAGAAAATACAAATAGAATTGTTGATTTTGTTATATGAAAACATTTGTTACAGGTATTTATTTAATGACACCTGTACAAAACGTTATTTGGTATTAGAATTTGTTTATTTATTCAAATACTACTTGAACGCCCTTGAAATATGCTGACGTTATTGCCATCTGAATGGCCAACGCTTAATAATTAGTTTTTAAGTCGCACCAACAGAGTTATTTAGTCTTGCCTTTAAAGAAAAATACTTTATTAACGGATTCAATATATATATTTTTTGCAAAATTTAAATATATTTACATTATTTTAATTTTTTTAGACGTTTCGCGTGCTTTACAGCGTCCGTGGTCACGGTAGACGCTCGGTGTAAAGCACGCGAAACGTCGGATAAATTCAAAAGAAAAATTAAAATAACGTAAATATATTTTAATTTTGCAAAAATACATAACTTGAATCCGTTAATAAAGTGTTTTTCTTTAAATAAGTAACAGTTATGTTAATAAAAGACAATATTATGAAACAGATATATTTAGGGATATCATGGTAAATCCATGATATCCCTAAATATATCTCTTCTTGACGACTTGGTGTTTAAACTTTTTTACACGGAAAACCGTATCCATGGTAACGGTTAACAAGCTTTTCTTAAGTCTCGTATGATAGATATAGAATAGTTATTGAATTATTTTTTAACGTTTACGGTACCCACAGCAAAATAATATCAGATAAGTCCAAATAGCGAAATTCGTCACCTCAGCTAGTCTTATTGCGTGTTTACATAAACAAATAGCTATTTAATGAGCACCTGTGTATACATAAATTACACAAATTAGGCAAGTTTTATAAGGTGTTATACGATTGTCTTATTTATTAATTTAAAATAATGTTAATATACACAAGGAAGAATATTTAGTATGTTAGTTAAAAAACGATACATAATTGAGTAATATTTACGAATTGTGATCATTTTGAATGTAAGGCACTCGTAAGACGGTTGTCTATGCGAAGAACCGCTGCTAAGAAATGTACATACAAAATTTTCGAAAGGAGACTGTCAGTCTCCTTCTCATCTATACAATTCTGGATTAGTCTATTTTTGTGCGAAATTTACTCTGTAAATACTGCATTAAATATTTGTAGTCATTTAGGTATATTATAGGTATAGCAGGTTTTTTAAAACTACAGGTTAATGTAAATTATACAACAAATGATAATGCCAGTTTTATTGTTCACACAGTAAAAGTTATTGAAAATAAATAAAGTTGGTTATTTACTTGACTAAGGGAATTAAGGCTATCAATCAAAGGACTAAGAAAAGCTCTGTTTTCGCGTCGTGGACTCATTTTGACATAAAAAGATGAAATTCAAGTTTAAATCGTTAGAACATATCTGACTAAATACATTTTATTTAAGTATATCGTGACTATATTCTATTTTGTGTGTTCATATAATATAGAAACCCAATTAGATTTTCATTATAGTTCGAGGAATATATTACGGTTAAATATATTAGCTCCCAATCTCATTTATTTTAAGTCTTTATTACTACAAATCCAAATCGTGTTCGACATTATAAAGGAACATTATTTTTTATTAATTACACAATTATTTACATCCAACTTTATGTATTTATTGTGTGTTATTTTTTTATAATTTTACATTCTTACCAATGTATAACTATTGTTTTCTTTTGAAGGCTGCCAACAAGATCGCTTCATAAGGATAAGCTCCGTTGCTGCTTTAGTTAGTTCGCCGTTGCTTGTGTATAATAATGTGGTGCAATGAAGTGTGAAGTGAAAAGAGAAATTGCTCAAAGCTCAAAGTTAATGTGTATTTTATTCTAGTTTGATGAATATTATAATCATGGCTTCTGAAACTGCAAGATGGCCGCTAAGCACGTGATTCCGATAGCTATAACCTGTAAGTATAAGATTTTTTAGAAATCATAATAAAATTGTGGTCGAAAGTAGACTAGATGTGTTAAATACAATATGGGTACGATGTGTTACAAACTCAATTCCCTTTCTATTTCCGCTATTAATACTTCAAACGGTGACCAGATGAGAAATAGCTAAAAACAAAATATAAGGAACCAAACCAAACAAACAAGATTGTAGTTAATGAAGCGGATTTCCTACTTTTGACACCATTCAGTTGCAGGCTAATTGTGGACTATATTATATACTTATCTTTTATTGTTATTTTTTCTTATACTCTTAGATTTACTAAAAATACAGACTTTATGGAATGTTTAAATACAATTTACCGATTTCAATGCAACACATTATCACCATTCTAAAAGACGACATATTGAAAATTATTAATGAATTAACATAATGTTTTAAGCCGAATTAAAAGATTGACTACATACATACAACATAAAGAAACGGGGTTCAAACCGAACCTTCGAACATTTGAGTATTTTATTTAAAGTTATCATATAATATTTTAATCATCGTGTCCCTGTAATGTTTTTCATTAAATTTTCACTTCATTTCCACCAGGTCTTATATAAATAGCCGTCCACATCGAACCACACGAACGGGAAAAATCCAAAAAAACCGGGAGTTTTAAGCCAAATGAAATCGGGTGAGCTGCTTTTGAGTTATAATAGTGTATCTAACACTATTTTCTATATATCTGGAGATCATGAAACGATATTAACATGTTCATACAATATTTAAACGTCAAAGAATCTTATACCTTAACAATGATGGATCTCTCTATGGTCATAACACCGAGAGGTGTATAGGAAAAGTCGTACGAGAGCAAATCCTTGTGAAACAAATCGATGTAAGGGAAAACGTTGAACGAGTATTGTTTCATCGTCATAATGCGACCCATCACCAATTTTATATTGTCGAGCTGAAAACAGAGTGGCAGAGAGTTTCTTGCCAGTTCTTCTCTTCAGTACGCCCTTGTTTTGTGAACTGGCAGTCAATGTAAATTTAGAGACATTTTATTAAGTTTCAAGCGTACATTATGTTACCTACATGAATAAATGATGAATTGATTTGATTCGATAGTATGCATTTTCGCTGCGATTAAAACGTCTTTTGCTTTTCTCGAAGAAAAGAGTTGAAAAAGTTAATTCCGTGGTAGAAACAAACATTCAACATAAGTCAGGTGAAGCCGTTGCTCCATTATCGTCGTTAATTAACCTTACATAACATTTGTAATGTTTGTAAAATTAAAAGACTGATTTTATGTCAATTTTAATTTTTCAACAGATCTAACGAATTAAATAATATAATAAAACCTTATATATCTGTGTTGCGTTATTTGACAATATGTGATCATCCACATACAATGTTTTATTTCAAAGTTGGTTCGCGTATAATCACACGAACATACAGAATTATTAATAACTTTCATATTACTATTGTCTATAATTGTATGGATTTGCTGATGTTAAAGTTAGCAGTACTTATATAGTAAGATATGTTCTAATTCTAAGACGAAATCGGTGTCGCTCTTATACCTTAGTAACATACCTTACAAGCGATAACTCTAAATGGTTGAATCACAACAAATATTGTTACAAAGTTGTGTATCCCGTAAATTAAGAAGGACCATAGGGGCAAGCTGTCCCAGTAGGGGTCGTTAGTGCCTGAAGCTAAAACAAAATGTTCATATTCAGTTTTGAACTCTAACTAAAATATATCTTATAGATGCCAAATACTCACCATTTTGATAAATATAGGCTATACCGTAGAAACATAAAATGATTCTAATTAATATGTTTAGTAAAATGAAGAAGAAAAGTATTTCAAAATGATCATTCATTTTCATGAATACTGCTTTTGTACTGGTCAATAAGTCGTCGAGATCTTTCGCTACATCGTTGACTGAATGAGTATAAAATGAACGTGTAGAAACATCTGTAAATAATTTTATAATATTTTTAATCGTTACTTGTTAAGTCCCCTCTGCACCTCTGGGGTGTCATAGGACAACAACACACAGTCACACACTTGTAACTCACCGGACTACATCTGCTTTAGGACAATTACTACAATCAAAAGTACAAATGGGTTCTGTTCATGTAAAAGTAAGCTGTTTAATTTGGCATAATAAAGATAATTATCGCTGAGTTTATGCTTTTTTTTGTTAATGTTACATGAAACTGTAGTTTTAGGTTTGATCGATTTTTTTATTATAATATTGCATCAATGAAAACAGAACATGTGGCACTCCTTTCCAAATTCAAATTTTTTAAGTGAAATTGTTGCCACAACTTTTTGTTAACAAGCTTATATTAGCTTGAGCTGCATGTATGTAACGGAATCTTTGAGCACGATTTTCACCGGTTTCTAAACATCTGATTAACTAAAACTTTCGCATATGTCTCAAGGACCGATGACACTGCAATAATTCGTTAACAATTTCCCATTATCCTTGTTCTTCTACACACTTTCAACGGAATTCTTCCAGTGCCTTCGTTTCCCTTTCATGTATCCTTATTAAACCCCTTACTTACCGGAAAGACGATTGTTGACGAGGCCTTGTAATTCATCATTGATGTAGTCCACTTTCAAAGCAACCTCAACATAACTTATATATATCTGCATTTGGAGTAGAGTTACGAACAAATATTTGATACATGCACTCAAGTACATGTAAACGAGCAAGACTGTAAAATATGTGATTTTTTGTTAATTTGGTTAAACCTTTTGCTGGTGATACGTGACAAGATGAAAGAAAGCTATTGTAAACGGCGTATTTCATATTTTGAGATGCTGATGAATTGTATTAATTTTGAAATATTTATTTAAAGCGTGCCAGTGATCTTATAAACTAGGAATAGTTATTGTACTAGCCAAGTCTGTATAAGCGTCATATTAATATAAAAATTAATTAGATAAAGAAATGATCACATCATCATCACTCCCGAGTTACGGCCAGCGCAGGCACTTCATGAAGGTTATATAAAAGTAATATGTATAATATAATGCATTCCTGAATCAGGAATCGTACATTTACTCCTAGAAGTATAATAACAAACTTACCTTGCATCCCTATGCCCGATATCAGAAAATAGATAGTGCTGAAATCCAAAAAAAATCTTGTCAGCATAACTGTGGCGATGATACTTCTGTGTGCCATTCCATTATCACGAGGAATTTTAATTTTATCGCTGGTCTGAAAGAGAATTCATATTTTATTATTAAATAATCGATATAGACATCGATTGGTTCAGTTGTATATCCTGCAATGATTATTGTTACTATCATCGCATCTCAGATGGCCAACTGTAATTTCAAACAGTGGATCTCCAAGATCTTGAGATTTTCTCATCGTATATCCCTTATTTTACGATGGGAAATCCATTGACAGACCCCCACGCCGGGACAACATATACACGGCATGAGGAGTGTGGGGGTTAGAGCCCACAAAGGAAGTGCTCCACTACACATTAAAACCGATCGGTCCCTCCTTAGCGCTAATGACGAGGCCTGGTAAAAAAAGAATACATAATTTACATCACACCTATGGCTGTGTGAATGTACATGGGTCGACATCACTTGCATGAGGTGTGCCGTTTATTCCCTGTTTTATTGGAAAAAAACAATCCACAACCCATTTTTAGCGTGAGAGTATGGATCAAATATCACCTTATCAAAAGATCTCAGCTGTTCTATAAATTCTCTGATTCTTCGGTACCCGTTAAGTGATGCCACGACAGTTATTATAACTGATGATATTGTCTCGGTTATCCACAACATCGTTGTTGCATTGTTCAAAATATTTAGACTTGCATGTGTT
This sequence comes from Pontia daplidice, assembly GCA_963693355.1. Lineage (NCBI taxonomy): Eukaryota > Metazoa > Arthropoda > Insecta > Lepidoptera > Pieridae > Pontia > Pontia daplidice. The sequence goes on from CAVNZL010000006.1 coordinate 1,450,538, forward strand.
GTAGCTAATACGTTGGAAATGTACGAAGTTACGTGCGTGACATCTGGAAATGATAGGATCTACAAATGATCTAATTAACATAAAATTAATAATTCTCATTGTTCACTAAAATACTCACCTTACGTTTTCGAGAATTTGAGGAAACAAGCGAATAGAAAAATTTTATTTCAATTGTACATTTATAAATATCATACTAAGAAAAAACATCTATATTTTGAATTGAACAGCAATAGGGTACGAGCGTTTCTATGAACGCAGAGGTTTTTTTTATAGAGATGAATTGCCTTCACAGAGACAAATCATTTAAAAGATTACGATCTAGCCTAGAGAAAGACTAATGAGTAATTTACATCTAACTTAAATTGCTTAAGAATATATAATATAAGAATGGTGTCCATTAACACTTCTTACGGAGTCTAATAAATGCCTTTTTTAATGTGTACTTTAAAATGTATATAATCATCGCGCATCACTAAAGATACTAGCACCAAACTCGAAACGAAACGTATAATCAATATTAATGATACTTACTGAGAAAAGTTGTCAGAAGGTAGCCGTATACAGCATAAGATCGTAACACTCGAAATTGGTAGCCATTTTCTTTACGCTGTACCGAAAACGGTGCCATACCACAAATCCGAATTGCATACAACAGTGCCATCGTAATTTCGCGTAAAAATCCACCTTTCACAAACAGTTCTGGAACTAAAATAAGTTTAAGTTAAATTTGATAATTAGTTTAAGATATAATACAATTACACCGAAACAAATTGACTGGTTGAGGTTTTAAAATATTGAACAATCATAGAAGATACTAAAGCGTCTGTTTTGTCTAAGCACTTCTTAGTATGAACAATCCTATTAACAGTAAAGATATATAGTATATGAAGTAAAGAATACAAGTGCTATACAAAAGAAGAAAAATTTACAGCGTAAGTCTAAGGTTTTTTTGTTTGCATGCTTATTATAATATTAGAATTTTAGTTAGTAGAGTTACTACTCTAGTAAAATGAAGAAGAAAAGTATTTCAAAACGATAATTTTCATGAATATGCTTTTGTGCTGCTAATACATCGTCGAGACCTTCCTAATATTCCTTTCATGCAAAAGTAAGCTGTTAAATTATAATATAGATATAAACAATAGATTTAAATTTCGTTAACGATTTTATATTTCCAACCTATATATAATAAAACTTATTACATAACAAACCTTTTTTATTTTTAACTTTCGACATTTGGAGGACCATTTTACTTTGTAGTTAATGTGTGTTTGAGGCATAAAAAGACTGTTTTATTTCACGAAGGACGTAATGATAAATCGTTATTACCTAGCTATTAGTAGATAATGTTTGAAGATTGTGGAAATACATTTGTATAATTATTACGTTCTGTACAAACAAGATTTGTAATTCCGCGCTATACGGGTTAATGTAAATACATATATACGAGGATTCACTTGGATGCATAATTAAAAATGATAAAATACAATCGGAAATCATGAATTCAAGCATGACCATTTTTCAAAGAATTTGCGTCTATGAATTATGTTTAAGTTTATGAATTATATGCAACCACTTCTATTTTCTTATTTTTAACTTTAATAAAAAACTACGCAGAATGCGTTAATGCTTTTTGACATAATATTTTAATAGTTGCTAATTAATGAAGAAAAAACATTTTAAGGTCCGTACCTACGACTACCACCAATCTTGTTCTCGTCAGAGAAACATGAAACCTTGTTATGTAAAAAATATTAAAAAAATACAATAAAATATATATTTAAAGTTCTTTATAGGATCATGTTTTTTAACTAAAATAATGCTGCAGAACCGTTCGTTCGTGGAATTGATTTTTATCTTAGTTGACAGAGACTTAATTATGGCTTACAAAATGTTTGTTAGAATTGGTTCGCATTCGCTCATTGTATTTTAGTACTATGACTATGATACCTTATAACTCAAAAGGCTTACAAAAAAAATGTTTAATAATCGATCTAGCGACAAAAGCCTGGTCAAAACTTATGTTATTAATTTACAGATAAAATCATCAAGAATAAACAGACCAACACGAAACTTGTTTGTTATCCAAACATTTCCAAACATTTACGTGAAACGATGTGGTCCTATTCCATTTCGACATTGAATGTATATAATTTCATGGATAACTTAGAAAATATATAATTTAAATCGAAATAAGAAAGTGAATTTTCGAATTTTCGTTGACTTATTTAAATATAGTATTCTGTATCAATTTTAAGATTTAAACAATAATTTCCAATTCATTTGAACAAATGAAATGTAAAGAGCTGAAGGGGTGTTGTAAGCGGGAGGAAGACAATCAAGCTCTAGAGACGTTTTTGAAGGACTGGATGGATCGACAGCAATCCAATAACTGTTTGACTTACTAAAATTTCAATGGGAGCAATTGACGCAGTATAAAATTAACAGTCTCATTGATTCTTGAATAATCAGTGGCAGCAAGTTCTCCATAAGACATGCCAGATTCTGTATTAATTTATGCGATTTTTGTAGAAATATTTAATTTTAGTTTAAGTTTAGTTCACTAGGGACCTTATTTTGATTTTTGATGATTTTAAGATTATTAAAAACAAATATAAAAAAAACATTAAAGGATTTCATGCAAAATCACATTGTAAAATTGCAATTTGTACGTGTTGCTTAGACTTTTTTTTAATGTGTATATCAGTATATAGATATACATAAATGAAAAGTGGCACCCTAGTTCAATATACACTCGTTGAAAGAGCTTTATTTCGGTAAATGTATTTTCTATATTATTAATATTGCCCGATTATTATATAATTCTAAAAGAAAAGGCATTTAAAAAACACACTAAGGCTATCTCTGTGTTCTATATGTAATGTTTTGAAATTTAATCATTTTAATTTAATTGCTTTATAATGTCGTAAAAATTGTTTTGATGATAATTAATAACAGATGCTTACAATGTTAAAGCAAATGTCAAAATCCTTACTTAAACAACGTTATTTATTAGTTTTTTTTATCATAAATGGCAGATTTGTTTTCCAGCCATCTTAAATGATATTTGAAGAGAATAATTGAAATAGTTATTCGTTAAGAATGTTATTTTGAGATTGTTAAACACTTCAATATATGTTTTCCCCGCCATTGTAAGCGTCAGTTGAAGACCGTTAGTTTTTAAGAGAGTAACAGAGCTACAGTCAGAAAGGTCGTAATCCTGTATTAATACAAATACAATAAGTGTGAGTTTGTTTGACTCCATAAATAAATAAGCATTAATTAGATCAAGGTGTTTCTAATAACGGCTTCCAAGACTCCAAAGTTTACATAGGTACAAACTAAAATATTTTGTAGAAGAAGTTTTAATTCAAAACTTATTTATTTTTCGTTTCACATATTTTTTACGTTTTACAACAATTTTAAATAACGCTTTAAAATAACTGTTATAATAATAAATTCAAAAAACAAACAAAAAACAAATCTGTTTGAAGATTGTACTTATTTGTATTGAACAACATTAATGTTTAACAACAATATTATAATTCTAAAAAACACAAAATGGATTGAACATTTTATTTGTGTTTGTGTCATTTAAAGACAAATTACAAATTCATTTATCACCAGCTCCACATTGAAGTATCAATTCGATCGTTATCTCAGCTCGACAGAATTTTACATATCTTTTCACATTGTTTGAAATCGTCAGTTTTGTCGTTCCACCATTCTTCGTCACAGCGTCTCAACTCCGTTCTATACAAGTTCCCAGCGACGGGGTCTCCGAGGTGTAAGCTCTTAGTCAACTTCGAAAGGTTCGGGATCGCTGAATCTCTCGATAATCTGAAATGATATTCGTCAGATAAAGCTGCATTAATTCCGTACGTAAATGCAGAGATGTTACATATGAAACTTCTTCTTTCGTAGTCGTAATAACTACGCGGACCAGTTAATGGATTTGTAATTTGTATGGAATTAATAAATATCCTTTATAATCTATGTTGGTTGAAACTTCATGATAATTTATCTATATATTTAGTAAAATGAAATATTTAGTTTCAAGCCATCAGCATATTATCGTAGTGACTTTGGATCTATATAGTATTTGCAGCAGACGTAACGTAGGACTTCGAGAGACTGCGGCCAGATGGCGCTAGTGGAGCATGCGCATACACGATAAACCAATTAATTTTTATAAAATATTAATTTAAACTTTTAACATTTATTATTAGTAACGAATAAAAATATTTATTTTATTTATAAGTTACTAATTGTTGAGTAATTAGTTAATAGTTAATTTTACATATAATGAGGACTGACAAACAAAAATGGACTAGAGATGTTATAGAATGGTATCCGAGGAATGGGAAAAGACAACGAGAAGGTCAAATTAAAAGATGGGAGGATGACTTACCAAAGGGATTGAGAAGATCAGCTAGAGATAGAGAAAAATGGAAAAAAATGGGGGAGGCCTATGTCAATAAGACAACCTAACCAACGTTAACAAAGAGGTTGCTAATTAATATCAATTAAACTTAACGTAAATAGCATATACATTTTATATAGTTGGATAAGTGTAAAGGTCAGCGAATAAAGGCTATTATTATTATTATTATTATTAATTGTTGAAATAAAGTCTATTCCTGTTTTGCTATATTATAGGGTTTCCCAGTGTATCAGTGGCCAAACCCGACGTAGAAGACATTGTGCACCATTTGATATAACTATTATGAATCCGTTGTCTATTTCTCTCAAATTATATTTACGTAATATTTAATAAAATACACATGAGTGCATACAATACATGATAAGTCAAAACTGTAGTAGTAACAATTATTGCAAATATTATTAGCATTATTAAGATACTTATATATGTCCAAGTTATTGCTTAAAACCAAGTTTTTATATAGATGAACTCAAATATCGCGTTTATACTGAAGTTTTGTTAAAACACAGTCATTTTTCTTACTTTAACAGTTCAGGTCGGTCCGGATCGATCGGGCCTTTTTGTTCGTACAACAGTTTTGTATGGCGATGGACTCCACTTCCCAAAGGTGGCAATGGGGGGCTGAAAGGCACTATCACATCTCCAGATGACGGTACAATAGTTTCCACATCTCTAATATTAATCAATACAATGAAAGCTTTACCATTTTCTTCGTTGTCGAGATCTGTGAAATTTTTATAGGTAACGGTAAGTAATGGTACTATAGTAAGTAGTGTTTATAATCTGACAGGTGTATTCTAAAAAAATAATTGTTAATGTAAGCAACGCCGATATGCATACACTAACAAATAATAATTTAGTTATCAACGAACGTTAGTAGATATTATGTATGTAAAATGGTTAAACTTAAAACAGCATGGTAATGTATGCTCACTTTAATTGTCAATTTAGAATAAGACGCAATTTGCACTGAAAAGTTTATAACCGACTCAACCGAAAAGTCCGAGAACACCTCTGATACGTTTCTCGCATTCTCGTTCTCGTAAGAAAGAAGGAAAAACTCTCCATGAGTAATAGTGCACTAATTCTTAAGTCTTTATGTTTGTGTTGGTGCCTTCAGACTACGAAATGTCTGCCAAATGTTACAACACTTACCTAATGACATCAATGTGTAATATCCATCTTTCTTGCCTTTATTATAGCGTATTGTTTTAGGATCAACAAGTCTAAGGGGAGGTATAAAATTGCCCAAATTCGCACTTGCTGTAACGTAATTAACCTACAAAATATAATTCTATATGAGAAATACATTATCACATCTATAACGGTAGATAAAATGTTATATTTTCTGTTTTCATGACTTTAAATAGATAACAACTGTTTAGTACTTCTCTAACGTTTACTGTATATCTAGGAACGATTATCATTTAACTATAAATATTATATCTTATATTTAAATTTTCGTGTCACAGTTTTCGTTCCCATACTCCTCCGAAACGGCTTGACCGATTCTCATGAAACTTTGTGAGCGTATTAAGTAGGCCTGTGAATCAGCTAACATCTATTATTCATCGCCTAAATTTTTTTTAGACACAATTTTTTGTTTCTATTTTACTATGATGCAGCATACAAAAATACATACAACCCTACAATATTACCCCTCTACGATCAACCCCTAAATTTTTATATTATTAATTGAAAATTGAAATCACATGTATGGCAAAACAATGTTCTAGCAAAATAGAAAAAAAACACATGTGCAATTGTATTTGTTGTAGAAAAAAATACCTCAAGAAAATCCTTTGGCGCGACTGGTACATAGTCTGGAGTTATATTATAGATCTGAAATGCCTCAGACACGCTCAAATCAGTCTCTTCCGTCTCCAATTTACCAGATATGCAAGTACATTCATCGCAGCGCTCTGTACTTCCGACAACTATTTGAGTCAACAGCACCACCCAGAACCACATGATTATTCTGGAACAAAAACGGCTCTTAAACAGAATTTATCTTCTACTTTGTTAGAGGAAAAATAGAGTACGATCTGTACTGACGCTACTGACAATTTCAGCGAACCTTCGTGAATTTTATACGAAAAATGTTACATTAATAATTGTATCGCATGTTTGGCTATAAACCTTATCAATAAGGACACGACATTGTGAATATTCATACGGTAATCAGACCGACGTTATGGAATGTTTACTTTATATAAAATATAAAAATTGTCGCTATGTTCGTAATTTTATTGACTTTTTGAGTATATTGAATAGAAACGTTTTGAATTATAATAATATTGTCTTTTATTAACATAACTGTTACTCATTTAAAGAAAAACACTTTATTAACGGAGTTAAGTTATGTATTTTTGCGGGATCGTCGGGAAAATTTATAAATAATGTAATTATATAAAAATTTTACAAAAATACATAACATAAATCCGTTAAAAAGTGTTTTTCTTTAAATTATAATGCCAAAACGTTTACGGGGTTGACAAATTTAATATTAGATAAAGCTTTGTAAGGCTTCTAAAAATGTTATAAAAGGGTGTTTTAAAGGGTGAATGTGACAATAAATTTCGTTGTTAATATTAAAATAAAACTAACATTATATATCCGCGTAGCAACAGGCAAAATTAGGTTTATCTTATTATTTTTTTTATTATTTCTTTCCATAACTGAGCGCTTCAGAAGGCACTTTCCATCATGCACCAGCTGCTAATAGAGGTATTTTCGAACAATTAAGACTTAGAGATCTTCAGGAATCGTATCGTCATCTGAAAAACCGGCAACGCACTTGTGAAACTTCCGACACTCCGAAAGCTCATTAATTCTTTAATAAAATTAATCAAATCTATTTTAACAATAACTAGATTCCGGTAGGATACTAGTTAGTATTCACCTTCATTTTAATCTGCTGCATACATTAATATATTTATTTGACATTTAGATATTACACATATGAATTACTTTATTAACTCTCTTTATTAACTGATAGTAATAAGTTAGTATCAATTACAATACCTATGCTGATTAAAATTTTGTATGAATTATTAATTTTATTGAAATACTTCTCCAATTAAAATAACTAGTTTAAGTTGTTTTAATTATACGAGTAATTATTGTATTTAATGAGTAAATATTATAACTTATTGTAAACTAGCGACCCGCCCCGACTTCGCACGGGTACAATGCTGATACTAAATACACTACAGAAAAATAAACGCGTGCGATCGCTGCTAAATTCCAAGTGCTATAGGGAGAACCGCGGCCTCAGACGCGCTATTTAAGGCAGGTACCGCCGCAAACGCTACGTCCCGCATTTTTTAAATTAATTTATATATTTTTTTCAATTTTTAATTTATATCTTCGAAAATATTCACTTAAATCATACGGTGTAAAGGGCCATTTAGATCTATAATAAATGAACAATGTATTCAAGGTATTTAATTGGTTAAGGATTAATGCTGTATTGGTTAAAATCCCTTCGAAAATTAGCCATTATTTGTCGTAAAAAGTAAATGACAAAAAAAAGTTATTGTGGGTTATCCATAAGCGATAGACATATACCATCACAGACTTTTCTGTAGACCTTTTAATGAGTACAATACTTAGTACATTATTTTTAAATTTAGCCATATCACTAAATGTCTAATTCTCCGGTGTGCTTCCTTCTAACAAATATCCAGTACGTAGTCGTATAATTTTTTTAAAACTAATATTCAATGCTATGTTATCTTGTGTCATATGAATCTTACCTGGAAGTTAAAGGTACTACGCCACTGAGCTTTTTTATCTACCGCGACTAAGATTCGCTTGAAGATTATTCTCTATATTACGGTTTACGCAGTGTTCCTAAAATAAAGATTATTCAAGACCATAAACTAATATCTAAGCTTTCCTTTTTAATTTAGCAATTAGCTGTAAATAAATAAATTGCTTTACAACATTAACATTCGCTAATAAAGGAGGAATAATAGGATTGTATTTTAAGGATACACTTTTCAGAAGATCGTTTCCCATAAATTAAAAGTAATTCTAAAGATACGAGGTTTGGAATATGAGAATTTATTATCGTTCTTAGGAAATCTTAACAATCAAATAAATAAAGACATCTTATGCAGCTTAGCCTACTAGCACCTTTCGCTCCGATCGGCGTAGAACAGCGTAGAACATCCTACGTAGCATACTCACATAGAACATCCTGAGTATGCTACGGTAGCATACTCCGGATGTTCTACGCCTTTACGAACAGCGGTGCCGGGTTGGAATGTGCGAACTAGTCTATTAGAATTTTATAATATGGAATTCTGTAAGTAACGCTTGATTCTATTAATTGATGCCTGTCTCACGTTCATGTCATCTATTACCTTGAATGCACGCACGCGTATCAAATAATTTTATCCTATATTTTTTTAAATTTCTATATAGCTTTCGTAATACACTTTGTAAGGGTTATCTTGGCAGAGCACAAAAATAACACCAATTGAAAACGATAAATACATAATATAATTTAGGAAAAGATGATCACAATACAATAGTCCATGCGAGAGTGTACAACAATCGAATATCTAATAGAATATCGAATACACTTCAAAAAACTGACATCGAACAGCTCTTAACAGCCAGTAACTGCATTAGTGGCCACTTACCGTAAAGGTCAAACTCCTAATACTACTTACTAGTCATATTTTAATCTGATTTTCTTTGTCTACTTTTATGGTGTAAAATGTTTTGGGACATATTAAATCTATATACTTTTTAACACAAAGTAATATATTTTGAATTAGCTTATAAGTAAATAGATGCATTTATATGTTTACAAATCAAGTTACAATACTAAATAAGTAATAGTAATGAATCATACTTTGTGCTAAGAAAATTTAATTTTTACCTTTTACATTCAAGTTTCAAGTATTTTCAATAAAATATTTTAATTTACGATTATTTCTGAAGGGACCTAATAGATCTAACAGGCATTCTTCTCAGATGAGGAAAACACAGCTACTTGTGACAGGAAATGATATAGGAAAACGCTTTGAAAAAAATGAAATCAAAACTTTGGTCTCCTTCATCAGACCTGTAGAACCTTAATTAATATTTATTGATCACAACCTGAACCTGTGCAAAGGGGTGATCAATAGAAATATTTTAAGTCCAAAGACCCGACAATTGTTATTAATTTTGAGGAAATTCCTCGACTTCATCATCAGAACAACTTCAGACCTTCATAAATATTACATTGTAATAAGGCTTTAAAATACTAATTGAAAGATAATGTTATTGCCACTTATTTCGAAGGTTCCCTTAATTTATCTGATATCCCATCATAAGATGCTGATTTCTTATCATGATCGTACCCTTGTTTGTAGTTTCTTACAAAAAAAATAATCATTAAATTCATATAAAAAATATATACGGCCGAATTAAAAAGTACCTCGTTTTTTAGAAAATTTATTATCAAACTAAAGATGAACAAAACGAAATAGATACATTAGCGTTTAATTTGCGAGAGCAATTTACATAATTTTTCGCAGCTTTGATCGTTGCAAGATCGGTCGCAGTAGTCGAGTTCTGTTCGATAAAAGTTACCAGCTGTAGGGCCCTCCAGGTGATATTTCCTTGTGAACTTTGAAAGGTTTATAATCCTTGTTCTCGACAACCTGAAAAGTATACGTCAAGTTTCTAAAGAAATACTGCAAATTCTAAAATTCTTAATGCAATCTATATCAACGCGAAAAACATATCTCTATTTATAGAAAAACACTTTATAAACGGATTTAAGTTATGTAGTTTTGCAATATTTTACATTTTTCCGACGTTTCGCGTACTTTACAGCGTATTTTTGCTTTTTGAAAAATAAAAGATATAAAGCATAAAAGACAATTTATAAATTCTCCATTTAATGACAAAATACGACTCAGCTAAATCGGATTATATCTTTGGCCGTCAACGTATGACTTTTCTTCTCTCATTCGGCTGTTTAATATTAATAAAATAACCACGAGAGCTACCTAGCTATAGCTTTGTGTGTCACTTTATCATTATTTCAGTGATTGACTGGCTACTGGCAACTAGCAACTGGCTCGTTTTAAAGCTCGTGTTAAATTTGTTTTATAAGGAGCCAGTTAGCGCAGTGGTAAGGATTGGAGGATCCCGGGTTCGATACTAGTTGTCCACATTTGTGTAATGAGCATAATAGCTAGCTGTGGAAAGAAACAGGTACGGTGTACTTTAAATGGTCTTACTTAAATAACTCTTGTTCATTAGGGTCTATCAACCCTCTCTGCTCGTACAACAACCCTACAACACGATGCATTCCGCTGCCAAGGGTGACCATGGGAGTACCCACTGATACAATGGAGTCCCCATCTAATATAAGATTATTGTTGTTTTTAGGCACATTTATATTTAAGGCGACTATATATGCCAGTGCAGGGTCACTCCCTGCGCTATCTATGTCTGGAAATGTATTGTTCTGATTATAAATATGTAATAATAATACATATAAAACTACAACTAAGAATTGCATTTGATATTCATTGGTCAGTAATAACAGTAATAGGGATTATTATATATTATTATATTAAACATGGTTTCACACGCATTTTATTTAAAATACCCGTGGAAATAGTTACGGATAATTTTTCCCCTTTTCAGCAACCTTTTATGTTTGCTTCGCTCTGATTGATAGTAGCGAGATACTTTTCGCTACACCAGTAGCTACTACAATTGGCAGGTATAACTAATCGATATAGTATTAAAAATAATATTAAAGAAAACATCAAAAATACCTATTATCATGGTCGTGTAATTAGCATTATTTGTTCCATTCGAATACATTATCTTCGGTCCGTACGCGCGAACGGGAGGCACAAAGTTGCCTAAGTTAACATCAGCTGTAGCCAAATTGCCCTGAAAAATACTAAATGCTCTAAACTATGGTTTTTTATTCTGCGTTTGATAACCGTATTAAAGATTTAGTACTAGAACGAAAGTAGTATAGTAAATATATAGAGAGCGAACAGATGTTATAAGTCGATTTCACTGAAATGATAGCTTACATAAAACAATTTTTTATTAATTATTATTTGCAATATATAGTAATGACTATGTTCATTGTAAAAGTCTGAATGATATGATTCAAGAAATCGAATACACACGGATCCTGTTTTATGGATGACACTGAATGTATCTGTGTTTAAATTCGGTGTGATAATTAAACCGAACGCTAGTTTCTATTTAGTATAAATATACAAACAATAAAATAGGAAGATAATTATAAAAAAATACCTGCAATATATATTTCGGTGGTAACGGTACGTATCTCGGAGTAATACCATATTTTATAAACGCCTCTGATACGGTTAAGTTAGTTGAATCTGCCTTCAAATAACCGGAAATACATGAACATTCTTTGGACGCAGAGGCGGCACCAAGAGTCCCATAAATTCCCATTAAGAATAGCAGCATTGCAATTAAACTTGAAATAATTATATAAATTTATTTATTTTAATATGGAACGCCACCAGTTTTCACAACATACCCAAATAACTTATTCATAGATTATTAGAAATTTCGTTGCGAAAATCATTTATAGGCGTACACGTCATGATCAAAGAATCTTATCTTAAAAACAACAGAATATTAAAGAATTCAACATTAAAAAGAATATAACAAACATTAAAATTATTTGAAGCTAAAATATAAATGACTAAAACAAAAACATTATTATAATTATTTCTGGCTTTAAAAATATTAAGGGAGTCGTGAAACATACATTTACTTTGTATTGCTTATGAAGCTGCGGTATAAAGAATACATATGATTTATTCAAACCCTTCATACAAGGAAAAAATAATACATTAATAAAGTCGACTCTGTTGTTACTAGAAACGCCATGTTATAGTTTAACTATATTTACTCAAGATCAATGGAAAAAAATACGAAAGGTAACCGATATAATAATCCAATTTTATTTTATTTTTTTTACTGAACCAAATTTATGAAATTTACATATCTGCGATATTGAATAAACTTTGCGTGTTTACAAAATTGTCCTTACCTGTTCGCAGTACGCAATCGATACTAACTTGGAATTAAGTAATATAGTATTTCACTTATATACTTCTACAATGTTATGTATATCACTCTGATAAATATAATTACCATAATAAAGTATATATTTGTTATCACTGAAAGTTTTTTCTGCCTTGACCGATTTTGATAAATATTTTCTTAAACTTCCAAGGTTTACTGAAGACTACATGCGACCTTCTATGTTCAGGAGTCGTTCGTTCGTATTACTCTATTGTAATAATATACTAGATAATTTATCAATATAACGTAACCAGTATTGTAAAACGTCTGCAAAGTGCCGAGGACTTTATAGTCATTAAAATTTTACCATTTGTGTTTATTGGCCTGCAAACACAGTATACTCACGCAATGATCTTTATTATCCTTCACTAAATTCCTACCTTTACCGTTAATTCATTAAATGATACTTATTTAAACAGCAATGCATCCTATGCCACATACAGGTTTCTATCTAGCTCTGTGGTTGTTTTAGTTTATAAAACCTTATAACTAATCTAGCTATTAATGCTATTAAATGAATATAACGAAGCCTTCAATTTTAAATATCCTTTGGTTTCCGCCTGAAGACGAGATTCGCTCCCATTTCTCAATCAATTCAAGGCAGATTATAATTTTATACTTCTAATTGCATAACGTAAGAATGGCATGTTAGTCAGTGTGAGTTTAGGTTTTCAATTTTCATGAACTCTATAATATTTTCTAGATGCTGGGGTTTTGGTATGTAATACAAAAGACGTCTACATTCAGTAAAAAGAATACAATTAAAATTTTGTTTGTAATATACTGTTAATGTTATTATATATTCCTTGTGTAAGGAAAATTACTAAACTTACTGCACATAATTATGTTTTTATGATTTACGGAACGTTTCTTCAGCTTTTTCTCTACTTCTATACGCACGTCTCCTTAAGTTTAAATAAAGTCAAAGTCAAAGTCAAATTCATTTATTCAAGTAGGATCGTTACATGATCACATTTGCACGTCACTTAAAACTAAATTTATAGGCTTGTTCACTAACGCGCCCGAGTCTGAGAAGAACAAGCAAGAAACTCAGTCGGGTTTGTCTTTTTTTTTGATCATGCTTACAACTTATAATTTTTAGAACAGGAGCAATTTAGTCCCAAGCACTTCTGTCATTCAGATAATCCGCGGTCCTGTAATAGGCTTTAGCAATCAATAATTTATAAAAACTGTTTTTATTGTGATATATTCACAAATATAGTTGTGTATCGAAAAGCATGGTAATTTAAGTAGATACATCATCATTATAGATTACATCAGGTTTTTAAAATGGGTTTCAATTGAATTGCACAATTAGTGTTGCGATACATAATTACTTTGTAACTACTATAATTAGTTATACCTAGTATCTTTTCAAGGATTTTTTGTTCCCTTACCCAAATCGTAAAAGCGGGTTCCTATTCCCAAGTTTTCCCTGTCTGTAAGTTTGTCCGACCGACACCAGGCTATGAATAAATGATGTATTTAAGTTATTTTATTTCCACACAATTACGTCATAATTTGGCTTGATTCGGGCGAGTAATGGTAGCCTTTCTGTGCGAAGTATATGAAATAATTTGTTTCTAGTTTTTACGAATTTTTAAGTGCAAATTCGTTAAAATTATTTACACTGTGATAGAAATAATAAACTATATATGACTAGTTCAATAAAAACATTTCATTTAGACCCCTTACTAGTTTATTAAAACCTTTTTTTCCCCTTTCTTTTTTCCATCGAAAGAACCTTGTAAAATAAATAAATAAAAAACCTGAATTAAAATATTTTTCATAATATAGCAAATCAATAAAGCTTTTTTTTAATTTCAATAACGTGAAGTTGAAATCAAATCTGTCAATTTATTTTTTCAATCCATTAAACATATTTTATGCAATTTCTATTATGGCTTGACTTAAAATAAATTTTAAGTGTTAATTTAACTCTTTTAACATTTTAAGGGGAACAAAAATATCCTATAATACACCTTCACTCATTCACACCATCAGTCTACATGTCTGCTTTCAGAAAATAACAGTTAATAAAATATAATATATTGAAAATTAAATTTTATTACAATATTTTCAAGAAAAAATATTGTCGTTAATTTTTTCCACAACGGCGGAGTTCGGTCGTATAGAAAATCCCTGCAACTGGCTTAGGATGGAGATTGTAGCTCTCCGCGAATTTTGCCAATTGTATAGTTCGCGTTTTAGCCAATCTGTAAAGATAATCCAAGTTAATCCTCTAAAACTAGAGACTCACTAACATGGCTGATGTATAAAGAGTGAAATTCTGTTATATAAAGTAAAAAGGTCTCAAAGGATTGTGGTCCTCCATTTTAATATAAACCGGATCTTTAAAATATCAATATTCCAAAACGTTGTTTTTTCAAATAAACTGCATTTATTTTTACACAATATAATTCTCTATGTAATATGGCCAACGTAAGCAGTGTGTTTTAACAGAACAATTAAAAACAAGTTAATTTCTTTAAAAATACAATTATAATCTATAGCGTAGATGGATCGAAAAATGTTTGTTGAGGAGGTTGCTGTTAGCGTGTTTCAGACGCGGACACTATACTAACTTTAACAAATCAATTTGATCAGGATCTATATGTTCGCTCTGCTCGTACAAGATGGCAGCCGGGCGGTGAACACCGCTTCCTAGATTTGGCATGGGAGGAACAAAAGGTACAGCTATGTCACCGCCGCCGTCGAGTAAGTTTTTACCGTTTGGCACATTGAGGTAAAGGCCTACGAGGAATGCGTTTGGTGGAGGTTCTTGAGATCCGTCAATATCTGTGGAATATTCCAATTTAAAACTTATGTCATGTTTGTTGTGACAAGCTGTAATGCATTTTCACACATTGGTCAGTCCCAATGTATGCAAATTATTTGTAACATTTAATTAAGTATTTTAATGTACCTTCATAATGGGATAATAGTTTCAGCATCTAAATGGTTTTTATCTTACCATTATAACTTACCAAACAAGATCAAAGTGTAATTTACACTATTCTTTCGATTTGGATACTCGATATCCACTGGATCAATAGTTCTGAGCGGGTCAATAAAATTTCCCAACTCCACATTTGCTGTTGCAAAATTACCCTGAAATAAAAACAGACTGTAAGAATATATATGTATAGAGATTAATTTCGAAGTACGCGTTAACTAGAGAACAGAGAAATGACAATTTAAAATCGTGCGTAACTCATGTAATTTACTGCAGCTTGTCCTAAAACCCTTACCCGAAGCTTGTCCTTGGGTGGGACTGGCAAGTAAGTCGGAGAAATCCCAAATTTCATAAATGCAACTGGAGCAGAGATTTCTGTTTTCGCTTTCAGGAATCCAGAGATGCAGGAACATGTCCTGCGCTCCTTCAATGATGAAGTATCTACATTAGTGTCTCCGAAAACGCTACGCGATCCTAATAGTACTAAAGCAAACAGCCACATTATTTTTAAATTATCTACTTGAGTGACTTTCCCACTATTGAGCAACTTTTACAATGTCGTGGGTTTTAATACTATAATAATATTCAAACTAGTTTGTTATCTATATTTTTATTTGTTAAACAGGATTATTTCCATGTTAGACTAGACATCTATTATCATTACAAACTTTGTATTACAATTACAAACAATAAATATATTTTTTTAGAGGACTATACAGTGCATTGGCATATAGTGATGGTAAAAAAGACATTGATGTAATTGCCTAGCTACATACTTGTTTTTAAAGAAATATACAATTACAAAAGTTGAGAGGGTAGGCGTTCAAACTCTATAGAACCGTTTAGTTAATAATGTTTTTGATATATAAAGAAAAGTGCGTAGTCATTACGAACATCGAAACGAGCAAAAACACAAAAATCATTAAATAATCTCTTTACACATATCCAGGTCCAGAAAACACAAAAGCCATATAGCTAAAGTATTCTAGAATTTGTTATGTAGCATACTTCAATCTGCAAAAATATTTTATTGTTGTATTTATGATCAACCCCTTCTAAATGCAAGATTTGATATAAATAAAGCAATAATTATCTCAATAAATACGTGAGAATATTTTTATTATAAAACTAGCTGACGCGGCGAACTTCGTACCGCCTTAGCGTAGCTTTGATGCACTATTTTATATTGTATAGTTGACCTATCTTATTTCGTATTATAAGAGGGAAAGAGATAGAAATAAGCCACGACTCTCTCACTCTCATGACGTTGACATTCGTTCTGCGCGTTTTTTAATGCAATATTAAATGTATATTTTTTAATATGCCTGAAAGATTTTCTTAATATTTTTTTTCCGTAAGAACCATCCTTGGACTTCCACAAACATTTAAAAAAAAGAATTATCGAAAATGGTTCAGCCATTCACACGTGATGCCGTGACAACGCGAAACGGGTTTCATTTTTATATATATAGACTAACAACTACAAAACATTATAAACGATTAAAGATTATTTATTTATAATTATTTCATCGTTCTCTTAGAATTCTATTTAATTACTATTTTACTTAATTACTGCCCAAAAGTAATAATATAAGTAAAATTACCTTCATTAGATAGATTATTTTCTATGTTACTGAGTATTCTATATTGAATTTACGTTCTGGAATTATATATAGCAGTATTATTATTTAGTACAAGATCTTCAAAGCTCACTTAAGCTACAATTTATTTCAACGCGCCCTGCAGAGGAGACACAATATCGTTTTTCTCCAGCACCTTAAAATCTCCTGAATTTTTTAACATATCTTTGATGAACTATATGTAAATGGATACCTTCTGTGTTTAAGCATTGCTGGTTAGTGCAAAGCTTACCTTAAGCCTGTCTTGGAGTGATAAGTTATTCGCATTTTCCAACTTCAAGTAAAATAAATTAAGTCAAAAAACTCGATTGAGGCATTTGAGATATCCCATCAAGGATCTAGTAGAAAAGAAGAGTGGGAGGGAATTAAGGAACAGCCTTGGGTAAAGCTGTAAATGTATAAATAATATGAAAATAATTATCAAAAATCTCATTAATAATAATCATTAAAATAGATAAATGTAAATTAATATACATGTAAGCCAGTCCTTATACATTTATAGTTCAATAATAACGATAAATGGGGATTCCGAGAGCCACAGTTTTCTTAGAATTTAATAAGCCTTTACAAGTTTTCATATATAAGCATATATACTTATATATACTTATATGAATATTTATCTTTTAATTTTGAAATGATTATTATATCTTGACGCACAAAAAGTGCACTGACATAATAATGATCATAAAAACAATAGGATTGACGTGGTAGAGTCTAAATCATGCAATTTCTATTTAATTGTGTAATGTTTAATTATACTACTCGATATACTATACGACTCGATTTTTAGAGAATTCTCTTACTGTTTCAAAATAAGTACGTTTTAGTGTGTATACAATTGTTCTATAGGCATTATTGTTGTATTATTTTAATTCCGATTAAATTCTTTTTTATTTAGGCACATCTAGAATGAAAAATGACATATACAAACACACAGTGAGTTAAAAAAAACACGTCGAAAGTAATAATTTCTCTATTTATACATAATAATTACCAACTTAATACAATTTCACATTAGTTAATCCAATTTATCGCCCAACAACACAGCCAGATAAATATTGCATTTAAAAATATTTGTTACACTAATAATTTTTAGTTATTTTTGCCCTTTAAAGTAGTCCCTTTTAAATATGGTGAGCACTTTGATTAAAAGATAAAAGTAATAAACTCACCGCTTTATTTAAAAGCCTAAAAAAAAATTCCACTTAGTTATATAATTGATTTCGTTGTATGAATTAAATCGCTATAAATTTTTGTGGTTTTTGAATATTTTTACGTTTATTAATAGCTTAATGTAGACATAAGGGCGAGTAAGTTATACACCGATGAAGATTCCTTCCACATATCACCCTCTGAAAAAGGTTTAACATGTATTCGTTATTTCATAACAACTATATAGAATAGATACAACAAACAGTGTTATAAATTAGAATTGAGAAAAAGAAATAGAAAATCTAAAATATGTTTCAGCGCATCGCCGTTCGTAAATAATGTATAAATAAAACCTCTTTATAAGTACTAGCATGTAAATAGAAAAGAACGATCGCCAGCGTCTGTCAGAGGAGTTACAATTGTAATATATAAAGTTTTCGTGATATTATTTTTTTATGTATTATATTGTAAATACCAAAAGTGGGTTTTATTAGTGATCACCAACCCGCTTTAAATACATCAGCCAGCATCTTTCATTTATTTGGTGCCAATTTAATTCGTATCGTATCGTGCACGTTCTTTACAATTAATTACTTTTGCTTGAAGTAAAAAAGTTCAGTTATTTTTAATATCAATGGTAAATTTACGATGACAAATATCTTGTTCATTACTAATTCTAAATTTAGTTTTTTTGGAATCGGTTAAAAAACAATTTAACTTACCATTTACGCCCATAAAAGCCCCAAGTCATAATTTCCGTCGCTTTGCTCCTAAAATCAGTGAGTAAATATTACAATTTTATTTGTTTATTACATTAAATATGTAAAAATAAAATTGTACTTACCATAATCACTGCACTTGGCCCAGCATCAAACTGTAGATATTTGTGCGCCAATCCAGGACATTCGTTCAAAATCTCCTGTTTTGCAAAGCACAGTGAGGTGTCTTGACCATGAATCTGCGTAGTCACCACCAAGAGTAAAACTATCACAAGGATACACATATTGGAATCTGAAATAAAGATATGTACAATATGTATATTATATATAAGTTAATCGTGCAACTGATATATTGATGACATGATGAACTGAAGATACAATAAAACTATTGGATCAATCTGAAAGCATAATCTCGTTTTCGAATTCTAAATTCAAAAAGATGAAATTGCTACTTGCTTTTTTTGATAATTGCGGGAGTTTGGAAAACGACACAACTTAAAAGGCAGTCGTATATGTGGGCAAAATTACAGTGAGGTTAGTTAAAAATTTGCAAATCTTACCTTTCACGAGTGTAAGATTAACTTGATTGAATACTTTTCAAAATGTTAGATATTTATATCAGAGTAATGAACATTTTGTTTGTACTATGGGCACTGAAGTGTGAAGTATAAGATTAGATGTGTTGATAATAATGCTCATAAAATTTTGCTATTCTATCTCTGTTGGAAATTTTAATTAAAGGCTCTCCCACATCATGATTATGCAAATTCATGATTAACTGAGATTATATCCGTCAACTACTCTTTATTTGTTAATAACAAATAAAGAGAATCTCTTGCTGCATTGATTGTATTTTATCGATGTTTATTATTATTATTACATATATGTCAGGTGCAAGGTTAAACACTCCAGTGGTATTTTGGTGCCTGACAAATGTATTTATTTTTTATAAATGTATTAAATGGTAATAAAGGAAAAAAATATAGAAAACCATAAAATGTGACATTGAATCGTTAAAAATTTAGCCTTAAAAAAGAAACCTTACAATAGTTTTAACCTTCCAGTTATTATTTAATAATACAATTGAAAAATCGCGTTATGATAATCATTAGAAAGAATACATATTTATAACTTAAGTTACATTTGTCCCGCAGTATTTGTGATACCTATTATTTTGTTTAACATCCATTTGTTTTGTTATAAAATCCACAACCACTCGACGTACGGTTCGCCCCGACACCGGAGCATCCTCAGGAAGTTCCTTCGAACAGCGATGTTCGAAGAGGGAACTTTATCGGGGAGTATTGCTTACTTATTCGTCTAATAGGGTTTTGTATATTAATAAAATACTAATATGTCTATACTATAATGAAAGGTTTACATAAGTATAAGGTTTACAAAATCTCTTTTTTTTAAAGTCTTGTTGACAGAAAGTTAATTTTTTGTCTCAGTTATGAAATTCTTATCATCACTACATAGTATAAAACAAAGTCGCTTTCTCTGTCCCTTTGTACGCTTAAATCTTTGAAATTACGCAACGGATTTTGATGCGGTTTTGTTTAAATATAAATTTGAATTTTTAAATGATTCAAGAGGAAGGTTTCTATGTATAATAACATCCATTAAATAGTAGGGAAGTACTGTTGTATTTTTGAGGTTTCTAATGTGATGTCGTAAATAATTACATTTTTTCCGCTTACATTGCAAACGCGGGCTGAACCCTACGAGTTTTATCAAAATAATGTACTAAATATTGTACACATTGAAAAGGTCTACAGAAAAGTCCATAATGGTATATGTCTATCTCTTATTGATAACCCATAATAACTTTTTTTTGTCATTTACTTTTTACGATAAATAATGACTAATTTTCGAAGCCATTTTAACCAATATAGCATTAATCCTTAATTGTTCATTTAATATAGATCTGTATGGCCCTTTACACCGTATGATTTAAGTGAATATTTTCGAAGATATTACAGATTTTACGAACACTTTAAATTTAGCAGCGATCGGCCGCGTTTATTATTCTGTAGTGTATTTAGTACCAGCATTGCACCCGTGCGAAGCCGGGGCGGGTCGCTTTTTAAAGATATAAACTAGTACGAACTTTAATCAAATTAAGTGTCGTTTTGTTTGTCATTAATCTTCGCTTTCGTCTTTGTGTTGTGTTGTCTTTAATGAGAAAGAAAATGTTCAAACTGTACATAGTGTTCGTTCGTTTTTGTTAATAAAATATAATTATACCGGCGTAGCTTCATCTTTAAGTAATATCTCTACTATATTACAGTTCCTGACTAAACCTTAATGTTTTTTTATTACATTATCACTCAAGTCACTTTTCACTGCCAAAAATTGCCGAACGATCATTTGAACAAATACTCAATAAAACATACTGATATGTCTTCGCATACAAAACTCGTACACCCACAAATACTATTTTTATAAAAATATATAAATTTTGTTATGTGTGTAATCGATATTCTCAAATTTGATAGTCCAGAGATATCGTTATCTTGAAATTGGAATTCAGAGTACACCATTGGAGTACTTAGTTGTGAAAACAAAATAAATATCAATGTTTTTATGAATATGAAATTTATTAATTTCTCTATTTATACATAATAATCACCGACTTTATACAATTAATATCAATTAAAATATAATTTCTTCTCCCAAAACACAAAAGCCACATAAATATTGCCTTAAAACAGTTCTAGTAGTCTAAATGAAATGTTTGGCCATTCTTTATATATATAAAAAATATATTATTTTCTTTATGAATATTGTGCATGCTTCAAAGAAATCGCATCACCATAATGGTTCTAGTTATCTAGTATGTAATTGTTAACTGTATTTAAAGTTTTATGAGAAAAACAAATATTCTCTTTAACTCTATTCTCTTTTATCATATGTGTCAACACACCGATGACAAAAGACATAAATCATATATATATATAGATATAAATCAGATTTGCTTATACTACTTAGTTATGGCTAAACATATAAGTGGCTTTTGAATATTAAAATATTTATTTATAACTCATTGCAGAGATAATAGCGAATAAGTTATACACCGGTGAAGGTTGCTTCCACATAAATTTGTCTTCCCTTAAAACATTGTCGTCTCCTGAAAAAAGTTAGATATATATACTCGTTGGGCAAGAATATTTTTTAATTTTGGTAATCAAAAGCCAAAGTTTAGCAACATAATGTTTAGGTACATTCACACTTGTAGTGTATATTTTTCTATTTTTTTTACATATAAAAATATATCTTGCTTATACGTCTATTTTTGTTACTTATCCACTATTTTAAAAAAAGACGGAGCCTCTTAATTTGTGTTCCGAATAAAAAAGGAGTTCATTCAGACTTACCAATGTCAATAAAATCGTAACTTCCGTCTCTGTGCTCCTAAAATCATTAATAACAATTATATAAAAACAATTTATTATTTATATACTTTTTAAAATCCTAAAATAAAATGACGCTTACCATGATCGCTGTATTGGGTCCAGCATCAAACTGTAGATATTTGTGCGCCAATCCAGGACATTCGTTCAAAATCTCCTGTTTCGCAAAGCACAGTGAGGTGTCTTGACCATGAATCTGCGTCGTCACGACTAATAATAATACTATCACGAAGATACACATTTTAAAATCTGAAACAAGTGATATTATTAAAAATGATTGATATATTTGTACGTATTTACTTGGCAGATGCTTTACAAGATTGACAAATTATACGGAGAGGGATAAAATAAAAATGAAATTTATTTGAATTCAAATGATTTCACATATTTGAATTCATATAAATTTCATTGTTATTGTGAACAAAGTTAAAGATCGAGAGAAGTTTTGAAAATCTTACCTTTCACGAGTACAAAGCGAACTTGATTGACTACTTTTCGGAATGATTGATATTTATATCAGAACAATGAATATTTTATTTATACTGTGGGCACTGAAGTGTTAAATATAACATTTGTTGCGCATAATAATGCTAATTAAATTTTCTAATAACTATCTCAGATAGGAATTATTTATAATCGAGGCATCCGCTTTTTTGTCACGAATGGAAGAATTTTAAAACGAAAGAAATAGATTTACAGATATGGTATGATATAAAATTGCAATTTTTTCAATTATGTAAGCCATGGCAACATTAAAATAAAATAATCATGGTCTCTCAATACAAATATTTGAACTAATACAAAAACCATCTTTTCATCAAGTTAAGCATGCAAGCTCCGGGAAACGCATTCAAATTAAGGCCATTTTCTTCCTTTATTGTTATAAAAACACGAACCATTAATGGTCTTACGAACAAAATGCGACTTTGCACGGAAGAAATCTATACCTATAAAGAAATATGATCAGTGAATATACTCAAGGTTAAAGCACTGCTGATATTGTATATTGCCTATTGGTATGAAATATACATATTGTTTTTATACATGCGCGGAATTCGTAATTTTATATTGCATCGTAAAAATTAATGTACTAAGACTACAAGAGTTTTTATATTTTACATTTTCAGTTGTATCTTAAATTCTGTTCAGTTTCGTTCTCAATGGCTGGGTGGTCGTTGAGTTGGATCTGAAGCTGAGGACTGCAGTGGTGCTACGGAGCGTCGTCGCTCACGCAGCACATCCACTGGCTGTGATGGGTTGGATTGGCCCGGGGTCCCTCCCGCCGGGAACCTGGCGCGCACCGGACTTGCGTTGAACCACACCTAGGGAGGCCCTCGGTTGACCGTTGGCATCATACTGGTTTATATCATCAGATGCTGATATGTATTGGACATTTATTTAATTTTGTAACAGCTAATCTTTTCCAAAGCATTTAAAACGAATTTGTAATTTTTTTCTAGCTTTCAATGATGCTCAAACAAGTGTTGGGTAAGATGTTATTAATGTGTGTAAGAGCAGAAACGCGCGTTATACGTTCAACACGTATAACCATGTTGGATTTTAATTTGCAATTTCAATTAAACTTGTGAGTTTAGTCTTAGTGAAGTTTGAGCGTATGTCAAATTCGTCACCAACTGAACCGAAACGCGAACCCTCGTAGAATGGATGTAACCCAACTAAAAGTAGCCAATTTTAGCTGGCTGCATATAAATTGGTCAAGCCAATTGAGTTTTTAGGACACTTTTTGCCGCGCACCGCCATTTTGTGGCATCAACTGCCGGTAGACGTATTTTTGAGCTGATACGACTCTACAAAAGAAGAGCAACCTGTCAAAACCCGGCAGCTCATAATGTGAATGACACTGAAGATGTATGCATTTATTTAGCAAACATATTATTTTAATGCAGTGTGTGACTATAAAATATAATAAATATTCAATAAATTTTATTATTATTGAATGATACTAATACAAACACGTATTTGAAAATGGACGAAATGCCGCACCTAAAACTTGCTTCTCACGTACTTTGCTACAATAATTAGTGTAGGCGCTTTTTCGCTTAGTGTCAAATCAGCAATATTTCTAATTGAGTTATAACTTTATTATACTCGTATAAGCATAACGTAACTATTTAGATATCGACTTACCAACAGCCAAATACAAAACGCTGACAAGTTCAACAGCGTGCCCGCCTGACAACGCAGTATTAATGATGTGTGACCAATTGTACTTGAACAAGCATGGAGGATTTGACAGCATTAATGAAAACACACTAAATCCAACTATGCGAATTTTGCGAAAAAATTATTAACTTTATGAAAGAACAACATAAAAAGAAAGATGCGGGTCTCGCGAGCAACGGCAACGCAGCTTACCCATAAGTATTATAAGAATATTTCCGGTGACGCTGGTTGCAGAGATGATCGCGAGACGCCCATCATATGTTATTAATATAGGAATATAAGCGGCTGCATTAAATTTTAGTACTGTAATAGAATTTTGTTAAGTGTCATATAATCATATGACACGACATTAAAAACGACCCTAGGCCTTAAGGCAGGGGAGTGAGTTCGAGCAGCAAAAAAAAACTATGCGAATTAGGCCATTTTCGTGGAAAATAATCTTTTAATTTTACAAAATTTTTATTACTTATTAGCAACATTTCAAACAGCTGGACACATTTGCGAACCAGTTGACGGCTTCACTTATAGCTTTACTAACGCAACGTTCTTCGATATAATTATTTAACTTTAGCAATACAATTCTGTTGCGGTGCGTAATATGGAGTGAAATAAATTAGTTTTTATTACGTAAATTATGTGTTTGATTTAAAATATATCAATTAATATATAATATAAAATTATTTAACTTTACACTTAACGATCACGAGTGAGAGCGGAAAAATTATAAGTAAATGGACTTGGATTTTTTAATTATGTATTCATCAAAACGGTGAACGATTCGCCAGCAACCTTGAAAATGTATTATTCATGTAGATTTGATACATTACATACAATGTGCAAATAGTACTTACTTTGTAATGCAATTTAGTTATTTAAAGACATTATATGATGTAGTATATAAAAAGCAATGATTCGAGATCTCTATTCGTCATAACTCAAATTATCTACCAATATTTAGGTTAGGTATATAGTTAGTAAGAAAATTATTTTTAAGATTTCCATATATATCGCTACCGTGTGTTAATTAGTTGAATATTTCATCAATCACCAAATTAATTATAACCAATTTTCCACAATTAAAACAAAGTTTCAATTAATTCATATTAACAATGTAATATTGTAATAAACACGAATAGTTTGCAATATTACAAAGAATGTGCTGTTAACAAAAAGGTCATTATTATCATAAGATCAGATATTTGTCAGGCTTGTTAAGAAAGAGTGAAGCCTGCAAGGAGTTTTATTTGTAAGTTTAGGTTAAGGTAGTTTTTAAGTATGTTTTTGGCTATACGCTGTAATCAAATAAATAAATAAGATTTGCACACACTTCACTCCTTGATAAGATGTAAGGAAAACAGAAGACTACAATCGCAAATCATTGGTCGGCCGCCAACGTGATGGACCGAAGTAATCATGTAACAGGCATAGATGCAAAAGGTAATGTCAAGTTGAAGAAAAATGGAAGAGGCAATCCAAATAAATGGCTGATGATTACGATGATAGTTCTAGATTAATAGTTTCAGTAGATAAGGGCTGAAAAGTTATCCAACAGAATAATATTATAATTTAAAATTTGTTTTTTCTGTCCTCTTAAAAACCTCTTTTACATAATAGCATTGTGATGTTTGCATTCATTAAATATTATAAAAATTTGCTCTCTTTTATTAAATTAAAAATAAATTAATATTATAATGACATTATTAACGCGAAAGTTTGTAAGTATGGATGGATTGATGTTTGTTACACTTTCAAATTATATTTATTGAATGGATTTTCTTGAATTGACAATAATAATTGTTAAATCAGAACTTATAGGCTCCAATTTATAAAGATATCTGTAAATTGTCAAAAATATCAAAAGTAGGAAAAAAATTAACGAGCTGCGAGCAATTCTGTCGTAAAAAATTAATTAAATAAAAAATATTCTGCACTGCTAATACCGCTTCACATATGTATCATACATTACATGTACAAATGTTTATCTTAAATAATCCCACAAGAAGCCCGGCACATTATATCTTCTGTCAAAGCCATCACAGCCAAAATAGTGAGCCATAATTACAACATAAAATTATACTATTTCATGTACATTTCTAAATCATTATTTAAATGTACATTTCTAAATACTTTTATCACTTTATATTTGATATATTAATTACCATATATGTGTATTTGTTTAAAATTGGATAGCTTAAGTAATAAAAATTGTAATAATCTAGTTTAAGTATAGTAGAAATAAAGGCTTTATTTATTTATATGTGTATTTGTAAACATCAAGTATATTAATTTATATTGCAGCTGTCGTAGGATATTCCTATTTAAAAAAATCCATCGGAAACTGTAGCTAGTGCTCTTTTCGATTGAATGGAAAAATGAGGTTAATCTACTTATATCGGGTGCCCGAATATAGTAAAATTTACGCGATAAATGGGACCGTGTAAGTAGAATTTGCGTAAATCGGAGTGCAGTTTTGCATATGCCGATATACAAAGTGTGTTTAATTGAGAATGTGGACTAATAAAATAATAAGTTAGGAAATAACTGTGTAATTTATTGTACATTACATTACATTGTATAAATTTTCAATTGTATCGCAAACCGAGCAATTATATATATATATAATAAAAGCTTTCATAAAATTTCTACTAATTGAACTGACTCTAAAGAATCAAGGTTCTCCAATGTCACCATGTACTATGTTTTTCATGTTCATGTGTAAATCTTAAAAACATTCTTGCAAAAAAATTCACACAATTATCTTCAAATTGCAAATGACGAGGTAGTGTAAATAGAAGGATAATATAATATGTGTTATTTTCGTTGTTATCAATGGTTGTACTTATAGTTGGTAAATTTACTCACTTAAAAAGTAGACGGACATTATAAGGTAAGAATAACCCTAAAATTAATATAGTAAAAGTGCTAGAATATAGCTATTATATGCAATTAAATAAAATGTTTTACGGATCAAACGTGAATAGAATTAATATTATTTATGACGCTGACGCTTGCTGCTGATGCTGACGTTTCAAGTGTTATTCAGCAATGGTGATCCCGGTCAGGTGGAAGGTAACAGGTGTCTGATTTGAATTTATTCTAAAGCTGTCATATTAACGCCATCTGTTCCTAAACATACATCTATACATCGCAAATAAGCTCTCACACGAAACTAATAAAATCGCATAGGGTCACTATTTAATGTAACAAAAAAGTTATGAGATTATAAGAGAAATTATCATGATTCAAGTACTTTTTATTATTAACCCTTATTTTATGAGCGTGTTATTTTATGTAGTTATGCATGTCTTGCGGTTTGGTAATGGTATTTCTCGTTTTTAAAGTTTCTAGAAGAGATCGCTTGATAAGGTCTGGTCGCTCTAAAATATTTAAGTAGTGTAGTAAATAAATAACATAACTTCCTACTGCCCACAGTCGCTACCTTAACTGAATTATTTTCTTCAAACTAATATTAAACTAACATTCGAATAAATCAAAGTATTTCTCAATAAGTTCTTTTTCGAAGAATTGATGCTTATCCCAATTTAGATCAATTCCCATGATACTCGATCGATAATTTGAAAAAGGAATATACTAAGAACATATTAACTTACCTAACGAAGCTCTGTCTTAGTATGGAGAGCATGTGCAAATAATACCTACATAGTTGAACCTAATAATCGAATTGATTACTACATGTCACATTGTAATTAATAATTTGTTTTATTATTTACATACAATACTCCAACCAATATAACATCGTTTATACAACCGGATATAAACGAGAAACACGTGTGAATAGAAAGGCTCTTAGGCATGTGTCAAAAATAACTAAAGAGTAAAAAATTATGAAATGATGTTTTGCATATGTATGCTGCGTAGTAATAACCTAAGTTAAATAATCGAACCCACTAAAAGAGTTGTGGAACCGGATTCCGCCTTTGTCGAAATTATATTTGGTCATATATATATAAGGACTGGCTGATAATCGGTCTCGGGTTTAAATGCAAAAAACTCAGCCTCTTGCCCTTTGAAAGAAAGGATGCACACATGTGTAAACTAGTTGGGGTCTTTCTTTTCGTTTTTTGTGTATCAATAGAGTTTTTTTTTAATTCTTATTGATATAGTAGGTGATCCAGCAAACGTTGTTTTTCCATAAATGTGATTTCCAGCAATCATTTTTTTAGTTCAATAAAAATAATTATCAGCTTCAAGTGCGCGGGGATATTTTTATAATCGAAAGCGTTTTAAACAATAAAAGTATGCTTTATTTAAGATAATAAATTCATCTCTATAGTTTTCGTATAAAGACAATCGTAAGACACGTTTGTCGGTTTACCATAGCAGTGCCATCTATTGAATATTTACTTAATCCAGTCGAAAATTATCGACATCTGTTAGAATCTTTAGGATTTAACAGATAATTGAGACATCGTGACAGGAGATTTATATATATTAAGATATTCAGCGTCTTATTGAAGTTCCAATAAGGGAGCCGAATAATCTTGTAATTGTACTTTTATGTATTCTATAGATATCTTTTATCGATATTCTTTTATCTATATATATATTATTTCAAATTATAATATATATTCGATTATGTATGGTCAATAGAAATCAATGAATGCCAAAGTTTTACTCACCATACTACAAATATAAACCTACTTTGTACTAAATACGTACATACAGTTAGTACACAGAAATATTATTTCAATAATACGATATAAAATTGTTTATAAGCTATTTTATTTCGTATATTATTACGGAGCGCGTGTGCAACAGTTTGACATATATATTTCGGCAGCGTCCGGTGGCATAGTGGCAAGCAATGCACGCATCATAAATCACTTGAATACTCGATAACTTTAAATGAGATTAAAAAAGAAATAGGGATAAATAATGTCCAAAGTAAAGCCTACAAATTGATACTAATTATAAAATAAAAGCAGTATTCGAAGTCACTTTGGTAACCTTTTCTATTGATAAAATTGTATTGTATCGTATTTCGAACGGTTTCGTAGTAGAAGAATGATTGTATCTTAAAAATATAGATTTTTAATTTCTATAATTTTATTCTCAAAAATGAATTTTAAAAATGGCAAAAGCGGGATAACCAGACCTTAACCAGGTAGTTTTTACGCACCCTATGTAACCTTGTCAACTTCCCTAATAAAATTCAATTAGGCGAACCTATTAACATTTATTATAATTCATTGTTCATATAAGTAACCGAATTGCGTTTCTTCTTTAGTTAAATCTAGTGATTCGTAATTATTGTGAGTTTTTTTAATATTTGCGGTTAGCATAAATTTAGAAACCATAACCCATTTTTAAAACAACACAAGGACTTTGCTTAAGCACCTCAAAAATGGAACAGTAAAATGGGCGTGCTGAAGCGAGTACAACCACCATTTTTGAATTTAAAAATATTTTAAATTTAGAATTTTTCAGTTTGAGCAAGTTCTTGTGTGTTGGATTGTAGGTTTAATTACATAAGAACCTTATTTCGAATTATTTTTCGTGTGAATACGATTTCTTATTTAAAAAATCCTCTTGATAAATACGAGTACATGTACACCGCAATTTTAATTCATTTAAATTATATTCTGGGCTTTACAATGTTGTTGTTAGTGAAATTGCTTTAAATAATTTTTTCCGTCGTACATAGATATTGTTTCGAAAAATCTTTGACTGTGGCCAAGCCATATAAGTTCCCTATTATATATTACAGATGACGCCAAAATCTCAAGAATTTGACAGTTCAAAGAAAGAGAAAGCTAGCGATAACGAAGCGGTTGTTATCTCTGGCATATCTGGACTCTATCCAGACTGTCACAATGTTAAGGAGCTCTCAGATCTGCTTTATAATAAGGTGTGTTTTTTTATGTAATATTAACTATATATTATCCTTAGCTGTAATGATAATAAAGTAATTCAAATTACATATATTTTAATTCACTGTATATCTTGTAGATTTGCGAAAAGACAATGATTTATAGATGATAGAGAAATAGGTGTTCAATTTCTTAAAACGTTGCTGCTATTGGTTCGGTTAGTGGATACCGAGGCAAACCAGTAGAACGTTACTTCGTATTAAATTAAAAACGTCCATAATTTAAGGAAGCGGAGGGACATTCTGGTTCATTTTAAATTAAGATTATGCGTGTAATATTTGTAGGTCAACCCCATCACCGCCGAGAATTCACGGTGGAAATACAACCACCCAGAAGTAACCGACTACACAGGCAAAGTACCTGACCTGGAATACTTTGACGCCCAGTTCTTCAAGGTGCACTTCCGTCTGGCCAATTGTATGGATTCCATTTCCAGGAAGATTCTGGAGCAATCTTACCAGGCTATTTATGATGCAGGTAATATTTTAATTGCTAAGATATGTAGGTTACAATTCAATTTATTTCTTTTTGTTTTGGATTTTTTCATGCTATGCCTCTATCTATCTCTTATCCTCTATCTATTAAGTTATCTGTGTATATTGTGTAAACTGCTGGCGTTCCATATTTAAATAAATTAATAGGAATAGCGTGAACTGCATCACGATAAAACAAAGTCTTCTGCAGTTCTATCTTTTATATTGTCGCTTCTATTAAAGATATCTTTTTAAGTTACAAAAAAGTAACAAATGGCTGCCATATACAGAGGTACATAACTTTGGAATATCGAAGGAACATATTTCACTTTTACAAATCTTATAGACATTGTTTGTTCGAAGATCTGAGGTCTAAAAAGTGCGCAGGATTTTAGTATCAAACAATTTATTTATCATATAGATAAATATCATTCAATTTTATCATCTTAATGTCATACTGATCGAAATAGTTAATACAAGTTAGTGATGTTATAATTCTTTCTCTAAGACGGTTGGCGTGATAATTAATAATTGAGTACATGTTAAATTATATTTAACATGTATTTAATATAATATTAATTATAATGTAGTCTTTGCGAGTGGTCTTGATTTATTTGTGAATAGGGATATAAAAATTCAGTTCAAAAGAAACCTTACAGTAACCTTAAGTATTCCTTGGAAATATTATAAATATCATATTCCATATAAAATTTACGAGCCTGTTTCAATTTAACCGATACTCATCTTATTCCGGGTGCACAGGATTTTAATTACTGTTTAATTATTTTGTCTCGACGTTGACGGATACTTTGTGTACTGTACACAAAGTATCATACGACTCCTTATATTGCAGGTATAAATTATGAATACTTCTCTGGCAAGAACGTGGGAGTTTACATCGGCAATTGTTTCTCAGAGACTGAGAAGTCATGTATTTATGTACATAATATTAATGGCGGCCTGGGTATTGCAGGGTATGTATTAAATTTTAAACTTCGCTTTCATTGTTAATACGTGAAATGTGTTCAACGAACACGGATAAAGATTTTTGAGTTTTTCTAATCCATTCGTATTAACTCGATTTCATCTCGTATATTAAAAGGATGAACGATGAACTTACTTAACAATTCTCGAACAAACCTTCGAAAATACTATTTTATGCCTTCAGACTATGACAAACATCTAATTAGAATTGCAAAACACTCGCATTGAAATACTAAATTCCAGTGTTTGATAACAATCTAACACTATTTCAGATGCAGCAAAGCTATGTTTGCAAATCGTATTTCGTATTGGTTAAACTCTAAAGGACCATCAATGGTTGTGGACCAGTCCTGTTGCAGTTCCACTGCGGCCTTAGAACTTGCATATCAGGCGATTAAAAGGGGCGACTGTTTGGCCGCTCTTGTAGGCGGTTCTGCTCTTTGTCTTCACCCACATTCTTTTATTCACTATGGAAGGTAGACTATGTTTATATATATATACTTAATTGAGTAGCTAATATAATTATCAAATTCAAAAAGCAAATTTGATCTCAAGTGTTTGTAATATTAATCGCAAGCACAAATATTTTTGCTTTTATTTTATTAATAAGTTGTTCGCTTATCACGTCATTCTTTCTACCTCGTATTTTTATCTCCTTTTACTATATTTTTTAAAAGTACATATTTCTAATGCATTGAGAATTATATATTTTAAATTTAAGCATATTATGAAATTAAAGTATAAAGTAGTATGTAAAGCTGCAGTTTAGTTTTTTTGTATGTTAACGTTTAATAGGGAGCATTAAGCTAGTCATTTTTTAACTTATTTACGGTGCATATTTTGTACGTGTCGTTGAATATTTATGCTGTTACAATTGTTTCTGTTTTTATTTTCTTTCAGTATGTTATTAGTTAAGTATTCATTTAGTTTGTAAGTTTTATAAATAAATACTAATATAAAGCAGCTAAGCTTAAAACTTATTTGTGTATTTTACGCAGAATTATGACTTTAAGCATGGATGGAAAAACAAGATCATTTGATAAGAATGGCTCTGGCTGTGCTAAATCTGATGCGATCAACGTAATCTTCTTACAGAAATCGAAGGATGCTATCCGGTAATATACCTATTTATTCTGTATCCAAAAACAGGAAAATATCCAGCGCATAAACAATTTTTAAGAAGTAAAAAGACATGAAAAATAAGAGACCATTATGAACATATTATAAGATTTTTACCTTTCATCTTATGATTAACAGTTATCATTTAATAGACATTTAAATTCGACTGGTTACCACAAACACGATTCACGAGCAGGCTTATACTGCTGCTAATTATTTGTAAAACTATTATTGCCACGTCTATAATTTATTCAACAGAGTCTACGCAGAACTGGTGCATGTGAGGTCCGAATTCTCATCATTACTGGAAGGGGCAGAAGGTCCTAGATATGGTTTCTACCGTAACCCCAAAGATGTTGCTAATTTCATGAAAAAGTTCTACAAAGATATTAAGGTGTCACCGAAAGAAATCGAATATGTTGAAGCGTTTGGTTCAGGTAAAATTCAGTGCCTAAAACTCTACCAGAGTGGAATTGTGATTTGATTATTTAATCGATACAATTTTTAAATCAAAACTCTAATAGATCAATTTACTAGCAACACTCCGCGAAAAACCCCGTAAACATTTAGGACTCCATTAACATGTTGCTTATACGAACAGCGTTCGATGAGTTAAGTCGTAATTCTAGAGTATTTTTTCTATTACACTTTTGTACTATGGACTTCCGCAAAGTAACGCCTGATTCTATTATTTTTTTAATCACCGGTTGTTATTAATTTCAATTTTAAGTAAAACATTTGTTTGTTTAAATTTATATTGAGTATGAATTAGTACCTCATCCTATAATTTTAGGGTTGGTTGAGGCTGATGAAGCTGAATTAGAGGCTATCGATGAAGTTTTCTGCAAAGACAGAGCAAAACCACTACCAATCGGCAATATTATGTCGAATATTGGTTATAGTGAGGCAGCTTGTGGGATATCCTCTATTACCAAGGTATATTCATTCTTTTTAGAACGTCCTACGAATAATGATGAACCGTGGTGACCGTGGTGATATTTAAAGCCATTGAACTGTATTTTTAACTTTATGGTTCTTGACACACAGTGGTTTGACGAAAAGTTTAATTTAAGTTTACAATAATCATACATATGGGTTCAATATCTTTTCATTCAGTATCATTTCATTCTCAACTTTGGTCTCACCAGGTACTATTGGGATTTGAAAAAGGTGAATTCGCTGGGAACATGAATTATGAAACGCCCCGCAATGACGTAGCGGCCATTAGCGACGGTCGGATCAAAGTGATCACAGACCCTTTACCGACTAACCGTGGCTATGTTGCAGTCAACACTTTCGCGGTTACTGGTGCAAATGGTCACGTACTTCTTAAAGGACATTTTAAGCCAAAGGTCTGTAACGCTATGAGTTGAGCACTCATATTTACAATGTAGTATATGAAACATGGCTTTATTTTTTGGGTCACGGATATTTTTTTGAAATTTATAAGTATGGGCTTGAATAAACTATAAAGTTTATTGTATATTGAAAATCCGTTTTTAAATCCATACTAATTATTATGAATTCTTATTTACGCCAAAAAAATCAATGTTTCATTTCTTTACAATATATATATTAACATATAACAAATCTTCATAAATAAAAAGAAGCAAAACTATCAATGTAAATTTCCCATTTACAAATATATATTTTTAATAACAAATGGTTTAGATTCACATACTCTCTATTTCATAAAGTAATAGGCTAATAGTTTTATCCACACTTACACTGTAGGATGCAACCCGTTACAAAGGCAGTATACCCCACCTGGTGGCGATATCAGGGAGGCAGGAGTCATCTGTGAAAAAGATCTTCACAGATCTAAAGAGTCGGCCAATCGATCCTGAGGAACTGGCTCTCTTCCGTAACATTCATCAGGCGTCCATCTCCGGGCATTTGGGACGCGGATATTTGCTTCTTGGTAATTATTTCCTCCACTAAAAGTGAAACCATGAAATGAAAGTATGTTCGATCGATTATGATAAGTTATTTTGTTTTTAGCCCAATTACAAATGCAAACTTTCGTCTCACGTCTTTTGTTTTACAGCCTCTGAGGCTTCACGTGTGTTTTAATAATATTAAAATTGTAAAATATGATATATATTTATGTAATATGAGATGATAAGACTTCAATTATATTTTAGATACAAATGAAGCCAATGAGACAGTGACCTTAAGCGAGAAATGTGAGTACTTCGACAAAGCCGTTCGGCCTCTATGGTTCGTCTACAGTGGAATGGGATCCCAATGGGCTGGAATGGGAACTCAACTCATGCGCATACCAGTGTTTGCTGCTGCTATTGAAAAGTACGTAAAGTTTTATATGAAACTGAAACTTATTCCTTCATTACTCACCGTCTTCCAGATGTAGAGATATAGACATACAGTACACAAATCTAAAGAAAAATTTCAAAATTCTTTTTATATTGAAATAAATTTTAGCTTTCTTTTTTATTAAAACAAGTAATGCTATGTATTTTTATATCAATTACATATTGTACACATATTGCAGATG
Source organism: Pontia daplidice (assembly GCA_963693355.1). Lineage (NCBI taxonomy): Eukaryota > Metazoa > Arthropoda > Insecta > Lepidoptera > Pieridae > Pontia > Pontia daplidice. Next base: position 1,486,128 of record CAVNZL010000006.1, read on the forward strand.
TCGCCGCGTCCTAGAGCCTAAGGGCGTAGACATCGTGAGCATAATCACGTCACCAGATAAAACGACCTTTGACAATATTTTGCACTCCTTCGTCGGTATTGCTGCTGTACAAATAGGTCTAACGGACTAACGGCTATAGGAATCGTTCCCGACAAAATTATCGGTTAGTTATCATTAAATAAAGCTTATAAGTATTTATACAAATAATAGAAAATCTTTTTTCATTCTGGTGTTAAGAAAAGTCGTTTTAGCCATGTTTTCATACAAAAAGCTTCAAATGAGCAAAAACCAATGAAAAATGTTAGATTTGTAACAAGTTCTGCTATGCGTTCACAGGTCACAGTGTAGGTGAATTGGGATGCGCATACGCAGATGGCTGTTTCACAGCTGAAGAGATGATCTTATCTGCTTACAGCCGAGGTTTAGTCTCCAAACAGACACCATTCATAAAAGGCTCTATGGCTGCTGTCGGATTGGGATACACACAGGTATAAATATTTTGATTCAAGCCATCATAATTATATATACTTTCAAATATATCATACAGGAGTAATAAAGAAATATAAAACCTTATGGTTCATATAACCATATCTCCATCAGATATCCAAATCATGTCCACCAGCAATACAAGTGGCGTGCCACAATAGTTCCGAGTCTTGTACCATATCAGGTCCAGTGGATGCCATGAAAGAATACGTCGCGGAGTTAGCAGCTAAGAACATTTTCGCTAAAGAAGTCCCCTGCTCCAACATCGCATACCACTCACGTTATATTGAGGAAGCAGGTAATGAACCGCGTCAAATACTTGTTATTTGGCTGTTGGACGAGTAATTGATACAATAGTGATTTCAAGGTCCCGCTCTACGAAAGTATCTTAGTGAAATCATCACAGACCCAAAGCCGCGTAGTGACCGGTGGCTGTCAACTTCAGTTCCCGAAAACAGATGGGACGAAGAGCTAGCTAAGTACTCGTCTGCTGAATATCACACCAACAACCTTTTGGTAAATTTGCACTGTACATTTTCACTATATCTTATATATGAATTGATTTTTGCAATAACAACTCAACGAAAGAGATGAATACCATACTTATTTCTATCTCTTTTTCTGAAGAGCCCCGTACTCTTCGAGGAGACATCTCGCCATATTCCGGCTGACGCTGTGATCATCGAAATAGCGCCTCACGGACTACTCCAAGCCATTCTCAAGAGATCTTTACCAAACAGTTGCCAGAACATTGCTCTTACACGCAGAGGGCATCCTGACAATGTTAAGTTTTTGTTAGAAGCTATTGGACAGTGAGTATGAACAGACTTAGTAACATTTTTAACTTCAATTTAAATAATTCTCTTTCTGTTCTGGGGTTTTTGAATCTAGTTAAAACAAAACAGAGAACAATTTAGAATTTAAAACGTTAAATCTACTATTTTTTTAGTTCTTTAAATATGTAATACAAATTTGCGTTTCTTCTTTTATGTATAACTTATCAATGAAGTGAACGAATATTTAAAAGTACTGAGTTTTTATTAAAGGTTAAAAGTTTACAATTGGTATCATTGTAAATCGGTCATACGTCATCGAGTCATCGATCAATATAATTGCATACTTAATATACAGTATTGCTTCCGTTAATTACACGTGGATAAATCTTTTTTTTGTAAATTCAATATACGTAAACAAAGGGTACATTTTTTCTTGTTGAAGGCTATACATGGAAGGCTACAATCCTAAACTTCAAGCGTTGTATCCAAAAATAGTGTTCCCTGTATCAACTGGAACTCCAATGCTAGGCCACCATGTAGAGTGGGCGCAATCTGAATCTTGGTAAGTATGTTTTAGAAAAATATCAGGGTACATTCCACAAAAGATCAATTAGCTTCATGGTAGGCATAGTTTGTATTATTGGTTGTGATAGTATCAGTTATGATAAACTAAATATACGTATACTTTAAATAAATATACTCAATAACACTGAGGCAAATTCAAATGTTAACCGTACCGGAAATTGGACGTGTGTTGGTTAATCTGACATGGGTACCACCATTACCATTGTGCGAACTTGGTCATCAGCCGTGGAGGTAGTTTTTATTTGAATTTTTCCTAGCAATGATTCACAAAGATGAGAAAAAATATATGAAATTTACAATAATATTTTAGGACAGTACCCCTTTACAAGGTGGAAAATTGTAATACTGCAGCGGCCTGCCCGTTTCTCATTTCCACACACGATGACGAACATAAATATCTACGGGGGCATGTTTTTAAAGGTTTCTTTTTTTAACAATTTCTGAATAATTACACTTAACAAAATTAGTTAATTGTACTAACAACATTGCATTTACATCAAAATGAATAAATTCATTAATTGAAATTACATTTTCACGTAATTTCATTATAATTTTCGATCAATTTTCAATTCAGAACATGTATTTTGTCGCTTTGTTATTTAAATAAGTTTGAAATCTAAAATAAGTTTATTTCATTATGATTTCAGTTTTATAATCATAATCTTCATAAATTATCACGTCTTTTTTTGCATGAATATTCGATCGTAATGTAAGCAATAATTCACTTCCGCATAATACAAATTTATTTGTTTTATAAAATTTTATAGGTGTTAACTTGTACCCTTTTGCGGGTGCACTCGTTTGCGTGTGGGACACTCTATCTATGGTCTATGGTGTGAAACGCAATAACATATCCGTTCAATTCCGCGACGTGCATTTTAAAGTACAACCTTTGTTGCATGAACAGAATCCATTACGTCTAACTGTTCAATTGCATCGAGGTACTGGATGGTTTGAGGTAAGAAACCTCTCGGTTTTATTACGGAATTTCAGTCGTACATTTCGTATCAAAGCAAAGTTTCGTTTCGTTCTGCCAAAGTGTCACACAATGTCGTAAAGATGAAGTTCGATTTGTCTTATTTCAGGTTACAACAGACAATAGTGAAATTATAAATGGATACATCATCAGGAAATTTGAGAAAGGGGTTACTAAAAGCTTTAATGAAAATGACGAGGAATTAGTTTTGACATCCGATGATATCTCCAAACTATTGAAGACCAAGGAATATGACTACTCGTAAGGAATTATCATCACAGTAATATTATACCTAAAACTCTTAGATCTTTGAAGTAATAATTATGAAATATGTATAAGCTATTTCTCTTAAAATCATGCCCATTTTATAAAATTTATTGATACGTTTTCCAACAGTGGAGACTTTCTAAGCATTAAAAATGCAGCCGCATCCTTAACTCGAGGTAAATTACTTTGGAAGAAGAATTGGGTGACGCTTATTAACGGCCTGCTGCAATTAACTATGTTGAAACAATGTCAAGGTGTTTCTGAGCTGGACTTCATCCGAAAAATTGATCTCAATGTTAAAGAGTTATTGCATCTTAAACTGGATAGTAATAAATCAGCTTTAGTGGACGCTCAAATTTCTGAAATTTTGGACGTTTCATGGTAATAATTGTTTTATCTTTCTGACTTATAAAGTTGTGTTTTGCTACAAAGGATAATTGAGGCTATCATAATCCTCGCAATCTTAAAAATATTTAACAAGAGTATTCCCGGGATTTTGGTTAAAAAGGTAAAAAGTGACAAAAGTCTAATTTTGTTCAAAATAAACATCAAGGTCATAGTAATATGTATTGATGTAACCATAAAAATAATAAAAAAACAATCCAATTATTGCAGGTGCCCTGGAGTCTCTCTTCATAATGTTAGGTTTCGTTCTGTGCCAACCAACAACGACAATGTTTCCTTGAAAGTGTATAAATTTATTCCTCATTTTTCAGAAGATCAAAGTAATGTAAGTTTCTGTCATGGACTACGAGTAAGTGATACATTTTTCTGAAATTGGCTTAGATCCCTATTTAATTTACACTTAGACCGAGTTATACTTTAGATTATTATTAGGTACGTTAGAACTATCCATTCTTTGCAGGAAGCCTCAGTTCTTTCAGTATTCTTTCAAATTTTGGCTGAAAATCTAAACAAAGGCACAATAGATGTCCTAGTTGTAAGCGAAGCTGGGATTAATTTTAGTCGATTATCAGCCATTACTCGAGATATTCCGGGAGTTAAAGTTAAACTAGCATGTGTTCAGATGAGTGATCTTGCCAAGCTATCTTCTATTGAAACGCAGTTTAATGCTTTGCTTGTGTCCGACTTATCATTCAATGAATCTGTAAGTACATATTTTTAACGACAGTTGTAGAAACTATGCTTAATTATAGTTCAATAACATAATTTAAACACAAATGTTTGCTTATTATGAAGATAGTGTCAGAACATATTTCTCAAAGAAAGCTATTTGTAGATTCGGTTAAGGGTGGTATGATAATGGTTTGTTGGTATGGTTTTACATATAATTACAGCCATAACTTGGCTAATAATATGCTCTTCATATAAATGAACGCCGTTATATTAGGACAAACGGAAAATCTGATCGGTTTTATTCCATAGTAACCATTTATCCAACGGGAGTTTAAAAATACATTCTCAAAGTTATTTATTTATTGAATTGTTGAATGAATACAAGGAAGTTTTAATTAAGAACTCAATAAAATTTTGTTTTAATATTCTCAGATCATGGAAGTTCTTCACAACGTCCTTCCACGCGATTTCTTCATAATTAATAAGGAATTCTCTGAACCAAAACAACGACTGGCTACTCTCTATAATGTGTTATCTTCCCACAATATTTCTAAGGCTAAGCTTCAACTGCTTCGCTGGCGACCAACTCAATCCCGTTATATTTCTAATATGATCTCTGTTCAATCGGCTAAGGACCTTGCTTTAATGAACACGAGCCTCTCCCAGCTTCCTTCTGGACAAAACCTCGTGATTATATCAACGTTTCCAAAAGTATCACAGATAGTGCGTCAATGGAGGACAATTAGCGATGGATTGGATAAAAAAGTGCAAATACTTGAGCTAAACCAACCTGCGTTGGATGATTCTTTGAGAGATTTACCACCTCTGAATTTAACTTTCAATATATTGGATCATGTAAGTTTTTTTTACCACTAAACCATAATGGAAACAGCTATTTGCATTTAAGATTACTTAATTTTGTTTTAAAACCGGATACTTACATACATGCGTGTTTCTTGTACAGTAAGTATTTTGTTTCGGAGCTATTTCAAAAAAATATAAATAATTTATATATTTATTGTATATGTTATATTTGCCATTCTTGATCCCTTCCTTTTACTTAGTTGTTAAGTCATTATATAAAGTTAAAAACGACTATCCAACAAAATAATTTAGATCAACGATGGTATTGGATACGAACTCTTCAGCTTAATAATAATAGATTTACTTATTTCACTCAAAGGGCATTTTGGGAGGCAAATACTACACGCCCGTAGAATGTCAAGCGGAATCCAAGAAAAATGCAATACTTCAGACCTCTAAAGTTGGAGAAATCGATTCACTGATCTGGGTGGAAGCCTCTGAGCTGTCGGGACCAGGGATTGATGTTAAGGTATTTTATGTAATGGAGCCAATCCTTAAATGTTTAAAGTAAAAATATACTTACAAAATCTTGTACGTGGTAACGTAATTAATTTCTTTCTAGTCTAGTTGTTATTCCAGTTAGCAATTTAAAATCTCTAAAATTGAGTGTAACCAGTCATAAACCTTTTATATTTATTAAAACATGAAGAAAAACTAAACTGTTATTTTCAAACATTATCAATGTTCATTCGCAAAATTATTGTTACGTTTAAAACAGCATAATTAAAATGATTTATAAATGGACGATTTTCTTTCCACCATATATATATTTATTAATTTTATCTTAAATTGTATTTTTGGCAAAATTAACAGGTACACTATTCGACGTTGAACAGCCTCGATGCGAAGCGAAGTATGGGAACGATACCAGTTGATTTTAATTCAGAACTCACTTTTGGAATGGACTTCAGTGGTGTCACACAAAGGTTAATTTGATAAAAATCACAAAAATTAATTAAACTTGTAGCATTTTTTTTTTCTAGAAATTCTAGCTCAATTGATATCTATTTTAGTGGAGTTCGTGTGATGGGCCTAGTTAAATCGGGTTCCGTGAGCACAACGGTTCGTGCCAAGAGTGAGCAATTGTGGCCTGTGCCTGCGCACTGGACCCTTGAAGACGCCGCTACAGTACCATTGGCCTACTGCATGGCGTTCTACTGTTTGGTACGATTTTGCCATACATGATATTTTGTTTGTGCATATTATTTGCTAAACAATATGCATTAAATAAATATCATTGCTCATAAATATGACAATATTATAGTCTAAGCCTTCATAGAAACTAATATGTAGTTGTACTATTTAAAATTAAGCTGTGTTAAATTGTGTTTGTCACCAACGAGTATTTTATTTGAAACTGTGTCGATTAATTCTAAATAATATAGCTAGACTATATTTACAACAAATCTCCTTTTATTAATAACGTAGCAACAGTTTTTTTTTAGGATTACTAATATGTCTTGAAGCTATGGTACTGGTATTTTTTGTTCTAGACCAATAAGAGCTGCTTAGTACCAGGCACGAGGATACTCATTCACGGTGGAACAGGTGCATTGGGTCAAGCCGCAATCTCCATTGCCCTCGCTTTCGACTGCGAAGTCTTTACTACTGTCAGTGACCAGAAAAAGAAGCAATTCGTAAGGAAACTCTTTCCTCAATTGAAAGGTAAATTGTCAAAATCTTGTATGTTAACTCCTCGGACTCTCTGTAGCCATTTTTTAAATTCAGTTTAACCTACGGAGTATTTAAGGACATTATTTAACACATTTTTGCAGATGACCATGTTGGGAACTCTCGCGACCACACTTTCGGAGACATGGTGCGATCAGTTACGAAGGGAAGAGGTTGCGACATTATCATCAGCTGCGCGACTAAGGAGTTGAAGAATGTTCGTTAAGATTATCACTAACATTCAACATTAAACAATTTAATAATTAACTAAAGAGCTAGTATAAACGTCTACTGTTTCAAGCTTAATTATTCAGTATATACAGCTTAAGTATGTTTAAATAAAAACTTTTAAATGTTAATATAATATGAGTCCCTTTGGCAAGGTGCCGGAGTTACTGGCACCGTACCCCTTTGAATATTTAGACTAATTATTTGACAGAGGTAGCTGCCAGATCTTCGCTTTCCTGTGATGCCGATTATTGCCATTGCCTTATAGCGCTACGAGTCTACGGACTCAGATTTCGACACCGAATGGGACAATTACATTTATATTGTTTGAACGTTCTGTATAATCCATAATCCATTTCTATATTATTCTTTAAATCTAAGACGTTAAAACAACGTGCACATTAAGGTGTCAATTGGATGTCTCGGCGAGTACGGTGTCTACTATGATGCGAGTATATTACATGAACATGAAGACTTTATGTTGGGAATGTACTACTTCACTAAATGCCGCTCTTATGCCACTATCGATATACGTGGTATATTTGAAAATGAAAGAGATATGAAGGTGAATCTTTTGTATTTATATTATGTGTTAAAATGAATTATTTATGAATTGGAATTGATCATTCGCACTTGAATCTTGTCAATGAATCTTATCTCTTACTTACTTATTATTCTCATCTTAGATTTGTATGTATGTTGCATTAACTTTATAGCTAAGTTAAAATACCTAAATAAAAATTAAAAATTTGAAGAAAAATCAAGAAATTAAATTAATTAAAAGTAACATGGAGACTGATTAGAAGTGCAAACCCTAAAAAAAGTCCTTAAATTTTGAAATTAATAAAATGCATAAATATATGCATAATATATATCCCTATTTGTTGGACGATGGGAAATAGATGGTGGTACGAGAGATGTGCTACCTAGATATTGAAGTTTTAGCTAAACGGTGGTCTTATTTCCTACAAATCTTCAGCTTCAATAGGATTTGACAATGATTATCCACAATGTATAGCAGCTCGCTAATACACAAAAAAAATATTTACAGCGCCTCCAAGTACTGGTAAGCGAAGGGATAGCGCGTGGCTACGTGCGTCCTCTGACGCGCGTAGTGTATCCCCCCACTGACGTCACTCGTGCCTTCCGCCTTCTCGCCGCAAGCAGAAATCGCGGCCGAGTGCTTCTCGATATGCAGCAACTGATTCCTAGCATTAAGCCAAGGTAATACAAAACTCTATATCTAAAATACATTCTGTGGGGGTACTTAAAGTTTGCAGAATGACTAAGAAATAAAATACTTGTAAAGGTCAATAATTAATTTATTATTTATCAAAATCGCCATCCTCCCTTTAGGTAAACGATCGACTAAACTAATTTTGAAATATTTTATGCCGTTCGTCGAGGTGAGCTCTGAAACGTTTTCATACTCTTCGATAGCTTCTTCGGGACAGCTTATTTTTGAACAGAAAAAAGTCACAAGGTCGGGGTTGTAAGAAGGGTTACTCATAAGTTCTACAATTTTGAACCTTAAATATTGTGATTGTTTGTCTGGTCGTGTTTCTCACACTTTCCCCTAGCTTTGTTGTGGGCAAGGTGTCGATGTTATCACACTTAAAATCGTAAAATTCATACTTTACTTTCCTCAGTTAAATCCATATAAAGTAGATACGTAATTTTTAAAATGGCTCCAAAACAATTGACGTTTAGATGTAATAAACTGCGTTCTGTAATTAAATTACTGTTTCTAATTAAATATTGTTTATGTAAGAGGCCAATTTTGTAAACATTGAGTGTTGTCTATGCATATGTCTTTTTAGTACACATAGTTTTAACAATATTAAGTTATTGGGGGAAAAAAATATTCACCTAGCAGATTGATTTAAAAAGAATTCTTAAATTTTCAGGTTACAAATATCACCCGAAATATGCAACCTGATCATATCAGACGACGATATATTGGCGATACAGCTGGCTGATAGACTGGTCTCGCAAGGTGCGAAGCAACTGTACATTCAGGCACCCTATTCCAACGCCTTCCTTGCCAAACAGAGGTAATTGAAACAAGTCTTACTAAACACAACCATCTTTGGAGTCTGACCTTTATCCACTGGACAAATCCGTAAATCAAATTGTGTGATTAATCATTAAAATGAGATAATAATACAAGACATAGCTTTCTAGTAATTCTATAAACGGGTATTTCTAAAAAAGGTAATTCAAAAAAAGGATCCCATTTGCTTCTTTTCTAAATGAGAAAACTCGAAGTATTTTTTATATATTAAAAATTATGAATTCTCTGGTAAATTTGAAAAATCCACAGGCAGCCCTAAAAGAAAATACTCATCAAGAAATACAAAGACAAGTTATGGAGAACTTGAATTTGCATCTATTTATTAGATTATCTTCAAATCTTACGATATTTCTTGGCAATTTTTCTATATTAAATAGGGGACAAACTCACCTAATTTGAACTTATACTGCAGCCCATGGACACTACCTCTGTCGGAAGGCTCGCAAGTTGCCTGCACTTAGAATTCGATACACTCATTTCTTGGTTCGGAAATTCTTCTGATTTCAAAGAGATTAAGACTTTCAAGAAAAGTAAGTTGATACAATTTATTAGCGTAACTTTAAAGTTGAAACAGGTTTGATGAGACCCTTTCTAGTTTTATTGAACCTTTGTTTCAGATTGTGGCAAAAGGCAGGCGTCCATCCAGTATTTGACAGCCAGGGGCTCTGGAACAAACACTATGTTGATATTCTCATTAACAAATGTAGGCTTATTGGCAATATTGAGGTGATCTACATATTGGTTACTAAAATACAGGAAAATACTGATGTTATGACGTATTTTAATAATTTGAGTACAGTCGCTGAAAAGTTGGCACCAGCTATAAAGTAAGTGTTGTGTTTGCAAACGTTTTATGCCTTATTTTAATTTCTGTATGAAAAGTCGTAGAATGGGGTATTTGGCTTAAGGTGTTAGCATTTTTTAAGCTTCGTAATCAAAATCAGTTGACAGATGTTATTCAACGCCTCGTATACTAATAATTATTTTCATAATAAATTTTCAGACACCTAGTAATAATCGACGTGGGTAATCGAGTTAGTGATGACGTAACACTACATGAATTCAATCACAAAGTGACAATATTCAAGTCACAGTTAGGTGAAACGGTGAGTTATTTATATGTTCAAAAATAGTAAAAAGCGCAATAAAATTATATTCAATTTCTATGGTTCGAATGCTCTCATTGTTTGTGTGTCCACCAAGATTTTTATTTAAATTGAGATACTTTCACTCATTTTTACTAAACGGTCGGTTGGTTATTTATAGCTTGTATTATGGGTGCTAACAAAACTACAAACAATAAGTATCTATATAAATGTATAGATACTTCTATATATAACATCCAGACAGCAGCCAACATATAAACGTTGACAGTATTGGAGATCAAACCTGGTACTCCGTGTTTCACCGTCTGCATAGTGAGCCAACTAGTTCGTCGTAGTCGTGTTTACTAACACACATAGAATATTAGTAGCGCTGGAACTCTTGCTTTGGATCTTCAACTTTTAAATCTAATTTAACAATGCACACGAGTTAAATTACTACCTTACCTCAACTCGAAGGGTGAACGAAAGCTCAATTTTTCTTCTCAATAGACCATTGGCGCACAACCGAAACTGCCACTCTTATATCATTTTTTCAATAAATTTTAATTATTTGTAGAAGCAAAGTTCATTCTCCTTCAATTCAGTGTTAAAAGTTCTGGAACAAGGCATGAAGTCCAAAGAGCCTGTGATTATAGTACACGCACTTCATCAGGAGAAATCTTTGTTGGATGAAATCGCTGCTATTGCAAGTAAGCCTTCTGTTGTTTAAGATGTATTGATATATATTATGCGTAATAATATTTGAAAACTAAGAAATGCCTAGTTACGATTTTTTTACTTTAGAACGCTTTTAAATCTTTATTTTCAGAGTTTTACGTGCCGAAACATCCTTTAAGCACTCTTTCACTTAAGGAACTGTGTGAGGACCCTATAGCTCTCTTCCCTGTGAGAGCATACCTGCGCGATCAGTACCATGTCATTATACCAGCAGAGGAGATACCAGATCTTACGATAAGCCAGTGTGTTCTGCATTGTTATAATAAAAAAAATATTTTAGACAAAATATTATATTAAAAATAATGTTTCAGGATCAAAGAACTTGAACAAAGTTTGGTGGACACAAAATTTACTGATGTAGAAGGTTTTGCAAGGTTTTACTCAAATATTGATAACGATGAGCTTCGTGGTACAACGGAAATGGTTTTCCTTTCCACATTAACAAAATCAGTTACGGTAAGTTAACTGTTGCTAACATAATTTTTTAGATGGTCAACGGTAAATGGAAAATTAGTTTGATTTTTTCCTCTTAAAGCTACTTACTAAATCATATTGTACCCCTAAATTTAAACTATCAAGCAATCAAACCAAGAACAAGTGTGTCTACATTGTGTAATATTCCTGTTTTCAAAAACACTTTTTATATAAGAGCAATTTTTTCAACAGGGTGATGGGGAATTTGACGTCAGCCAGAAGTTCTTATGCCTGGTACCAGGTCTGGAAGGTCACTATGGGAGATTCACAGTCTTATGTGAAAGACTCAAGCTCTCAGCCTTGGTATTGCAACCCAGCCTGTCGTATCCTAACGAAACACCTCAGGAGTTAGCAGCTAGATTTGCGGAGGTATATAAGTATTAAATTGCAGTGCCGATAATAAGATAGAGAAAATAAAAAATTGTATTTTTAGGTTTTAATGAAGAGGACCGGTATTACTGGCCACTTCTATCTCTTGGGATATGAAACTGGTGTAATAGTAGCATTAGAGATGGCTAAAATTCTCGAGGATCGTGGTAATTTTATTTCTCGATAAATAACATTTTTATTAACAGTTAAATTTAATTTATTAAAAATTCTTGTCTTATGAATTGCTGTCAGGTCTAACGGGAACTGTTTTCTGTTTGGGTGGAGCTCCAGAAGATATTTTATCTGAAGTCAATCACATTCTCAATCAATATAAAACTAAGGAGGAGCTGCAGAACGAATTAATAAGACACATGCTACGGATGAACTTAGGCCACGATAACTCCAAGGTTGAGTTAAAAGGATCCTGGGAGGAGAAGATATCTTCATATATCCACTACCTAAGGGGAAAAGGGTCTTTATCTTTGCAGTACCACCGCGAGAAGATAATTTGCGCATACGCACGTATAAAACAAATACAAAAGCACAATGTCCGAATTACGCGTCTAAAATCGCAGATCATATTTCTGAAGTCGAAGCTTTCGGTGGAGTCGTGTGAATCCTTTCAGAAATATTCAGAAAAACCTGTGATTGTGTACGAACTGAAGACTCCTTTGGCCAACGTAGTTTGGGACTTACAGTGTACGGCTATAGTTAATCGGCATTTGGATGAAGAAATTCTGCAAGCTTTCGAGAAAATTAATCGTTGCTTTTACACATATAACTCAGCCGTAGACTATTAATGTACAATCGGATATTTAATTAAACAACGACATTATAATGATGTTTGTTTATGGTTATAAAAGATAATGGAAATATAAAGAAATTGAATTGTTTAATGCAAATCGATACAAATAAATGCAATAATGAGTATTCTATTTCCACATTTGTTTTTAATTTAAAGTCCTTTTATATAAACAGCTTGCAAATTTAGATGTAAATAAATAAATTATAATTTACAGATTTCAACCTGAAAACGATTTAATGTAGCTATGAGTGTTCGAGAATTAACAATGCAGTGCTAAACTAGTTTTTTGGGGTGTCCTTTATCTTTCGTCTTGTACACACAATACAAAACCTTGTATAAAAGTGTTCAAAGGAAGAGGACTTCAAAAAATCCGAAGCAAGAGTATTTAAGTTTAAATTTTACAATTATAACTATTGAGTAACTGGCATTAATTATGTCTGTTAATCCATAATATGCTAAAGAAGATACAAAAAGTATATGACTACGTAAATATTTGAACCTAAAAATTTCTTAAAACTAATTTTATCACATAAACACTTGTTGTAAAATAAATGTTATTTATGGTAGCCATTCAGCATCAGCATCCAAGTTACGACCCTGGTGAGGTGTTTCAGTAAGGTCTTCCTTGCTACTTGCCACTTTATGATATACTTTCTTGCCAGCATCCACGACGTATTCCACTCCATCAGCTGAAAGTCAGAAGATTCAAGGCTTCAAATACTTATGAATAAATCAATATAAATTAAAACTTCTCTTCTCTAATAAAAACATTTCGATCAAATGTGAGCGCTTTGAGTAATTGTAGTAATGATCATCTCGCCTGAGCCTTTCAAACCTGCTTTTAAGTTTTTTATTTATATTATCTTTATCTTAAAACTGGTATAAACAAGCAGATACTGTCACGCCAATTGTATAAACTACGCACTCAAAACGTCGATCTATATATGTGATTCGCGTTTATATCAGTTACACTTTCTTCTATCAATTAATCTTTAAAGCCGTCAGAAGATTTTTCAATTTTCTCACCAATGACACCTCCAGTTTTCCTGACAGCCTCTCCAATGTTGTGTGATGAGAATGTGTTAGGGTCAATGTTGATGTTTACACCCTCACTTGTACCGTTCGGGTGCTTGGGACATTCGTTTTGAGAGATTAGTGATAAGTCGTACGGATCGATACCGAACGACGCTAATTTGGTGCGCATCTGGAAACATTAATATATCATCTAAATAAAATGTATGTTATGATGGGTTTCGACAAGTTCTTTAATTATATGCCAGGTAAGGTAGTCAATATAAAAAAGAATATATTAACATTTACATAAGTATCAACAGAAAAGGTCTATTAGGGTTTTGTACTATGGACTTCCGCAAGGTAACGCCTGATTCTATTAATTATAGAAAAGGTTAGGCTTACCGCTTATAATAACACTGTTAGTCAATTAAAAGAACGCCTCTCACCTTGTCCACGAAGATCTTGTCGAGTTCCTTAGTCCTGGACAGGATGGTGGCAGATTGTCTATGAGCAAATGACATCTTTTGGCAAGTGAAGATAGCTGCGTACTTGGTGTAATCGGTCGCTAGCACAGTGTAGCTCGCAGATCCAGCAACACCTAGATTAACGCAACGTTATTGTTACTCCAATTTAATTTTAATCTAATTGATTTGTTAGTAATAAAATTAAACATTTTAGATACATATTTTCTATAACAACCATCATTATTATTATATTTAACATTATTATACCGAAGATATATCTTGTATGGCGGTAAACATTTAAAAAGCTCAATTTGCATGTACAAATGACAACTTTGTTCAATTTTTCAGTCACAAAAGTTTCAACAGTTAGGCTTATTTTTTTATGTATAAGTACTGTTTTATTAGACAATATGTAACTATAATATCTGCCTTGCCTCCGGCAATGATATGTTTTTTATCATCAAGTGATGGAGGTAGACAAAGAATTTAACGCCTAGTTTAATATTAAAGCAATTCGACATTCGTTAATATAATAAAATATACCCCAAGTTAGACACTGGTACTTCAGCTTTTTTAAATTTGAAATGTCATGCAAACCGATGCTATAAAAGATCAGTTAAAAGACAATGGATAGATTTTCGCAGTTATAATAAATATTGTAATATATTTATATAAGAATTATTGTGAGTGAGAACTTACTTAGTGGAAATCTAACCCTCATCCGAGCAGGCACCGCAGGATCGGGAATCGTCAGAATTCCTGTATATCTGGAACAAAAGAAACTTTGAAACTTCGTATATAAAGTTATTTTATATTTAATGTTTTCCAGTTCACATCACACTTAAAACTGAGAATAATAAACATAGAAAACATTATTTAAATGTCGAGTCGGAACATTCTGATAATTTAGGTAATCGCAGCGAGAATATTCACTAGTCTTTATCAATTAAATGAGAGAATTGATTACGTAGCAAAAAATATTCCTACAATGTTTTAATTGTGGACGTAATCTTGTTCATAGAAACTGGTAACACCGCTATGGGATTTTTTATTAATATAACATTAATCTACACTAATATTATAAAGAGGAAAGATTTGTACCTATTTTTGTATGTTTGTAATGAATAGGCTCAAAAAGAACTAGGCCGATTTAAGAAATTCTTTCACCAATAGAATGCTACATTCTTCCAATTTGACATAGGCTACATTTCATTTTGAAAAAAAATAGGGATCCTTGGTAAAATTTGAACAATGTAACCGAAGGTGTAGAAAAATGAGTCTTAAAATGTCTTTCATCGAATGCGCTGCCGAAACTATTAGCGATAGAACAAAATAATGTACAACAATATTGAAGAACATCATAATGTCTACAAAAAACTCCTTGGTAGCATATGTCCAACTATTGTAGTTATGTCACTACAACAACTTTTTTCATTTTAAACATTAATGAAAATGCTAACCAAATTCAAACCATGCTATTTATGTGTTTATATTAATCCTTGTCCAAATAAACTATTTTATGGTCAAGACCATTTAACTACCTATAAAATAGTTTTTAAATTATTTAAACTGGACTTTCCACTCAAAAGATATTACGAATTAAAAAATTCAAACAGTAAACAAAACCGCCATAGCGCTGTGGCCGTATAAAGCACATGTATGGGAAAACAACGTTTGCCGGGTCAGCTAGTGTTCTACATAGTAGAATAAAGTATCATATAGTTTATAGTAGCGAGATGTATCTTTCTAACACATTTCTTAAAAATGAATTTCTCACAGTTCCTAAGATGCTGATTTTGGTAATCTATATGTTTTAATTTATTTATAAATATCTTAGAAAGTTCACACTAAATGGATGAACTGGAGTATTGTGTTCGTAATTATAAAAAAATATCGATCCCTGTTTTAACGAATACACTCATTATTTTGTGGCTTGAAAACATGGGAAGTGTCAGAATTACCTGTAGTCATGTTTGAGAGGCGTCAGCCCTAGTATGAAGTGTTGCGACACCTGTTCCAGCTGATATGTTCCAGGTTCATCTGTTCTGGTAAAGTTGTATGTGATACAGTGAGAGGCAGTCGACGTCTTTTGTATTACGTACCAAACTCCGAGCATCTAGAAAATGTTATAGAGTTCATGAATATTTAAAACCTGAACTCACACTAACATGGCATTCAAACGTTACGCAATTTGCGAAATACAATTGTATACTTCCTTGAGTATTTTGAAGTTGGATCAAATGGGGAGATAAATATCAAAACAGTATTTGAGATAATACAACGGAAAACAAATATATAATTGAAGGTTAGCTGTATTAACGGAAATGACATAACACCCTCAAATATTTTTTATAAATTATAAATTAATCAGTTCTATATATTTAGTATGTAGAACTAATTGCACACATAAAAATATCAGTGCCGAAATTCATTGATTTGTCGGATCGAACTTTTTTGATACTTTCTTTTACTAATGGCACATATAATATAAAATAATATAATATAATATAATATAATATAATATAATATAATATAATATAATATAATATAATATAATATAATATAATATAATATAATATAATATAATATTATATAATATAATATAATATAATATAATATAATATAATATTATACATATCTTGGTTTCACCAAGTTTCTATCGGTTCGGAAACTTAAAACTTTTACCAAACTTAAAATGTTGTAAGTATATTTTAGCATAAGAAAGTTGAAAATGAACTTATTATAGAAAACAACTAACAATATTATTATTGTTCTTTTTCAAACGCTACTCAATGAATCATTGTTTATCAGTGACACAGGGGTCAAATTTCTCTGGTGTAGTTAATGTACCGCTACTGACTCAATTTACATAGTTCTTTATCAATACAGCTCTTACAGTGAATGATAAATAATAAATTATTTAGGATAGTTCATACATTATTTGTTTCGATAGCATAATATTAATTCAAACTTCTTTAGATATAATAATTAGAAATGTAACAAAAATCCATAGTGGATATGTGAATGTTTCGAGTCTCTTAAATTTATCCTTATGTAAACTAAGTTACAATGGCACAAAATTATTATATAGAAAATAAACTGTAACAGTTGAAATCATTGATCTTAAAAATATCGATCGAAAAACCTTCTAACTAAAGCAATCACAGCCTTACCTGATTCATATCGAAACCCGGCATTGGTTCCACAACAGGACATGCTCCTAGATGATATGTGTGGGTTAGTACAACACCACATAGCGCTAAAACACCGAAACACACTCGCAACATGGCGACACAACCTTCGTGAATGAAGTTCAATGTAGAACTGATTTCTTTGTGACGCAACGCAGTATAAATAAGATGATAACATTTCTAGGAATCGTTCGTAACCCGCTTTTAGTGGAAACTAAAGAGATTTACCCCTTATTAAATTACAGTTAAGTGCGTTATTCTAAAATAGACTCTAGTCTATATATAAATAGTGTAAGTATTATGATGTAAGCGAGTTCATTGTCACATCTATGGTCATAAAAAGATTAATGTTCCGGTTTTTATCGTCCATAGTTGTAAGACCACATGGTAGGAACAATGGTTTCCTTAATCGAAACATACAACAGACAGCAATAAAAAGTATACGATGCTAGCTTACACGTACATCCATTCTTTCAAAATTAAGAGTAATGGCAGATTTTTTATTCAGTCGTGTCAAAATAAAATAAAAATTCTTGCAAAAAGAAGTACAGTTTTCAATTAATAAATAAAAAATAGGGGTTGATCGTAGAGGGGTAAAAATTTAGAGTTGTATGTATTTTTGTATATATAAATAATAATAATAATAAAAATAAAAAAAATTAGGGGTGGACCACTCTTAATATTTAGACGACAAATAGATGTAAGAATACGCACAAAAAATTTCATAAAAATCGGTCGAGCCGTTTCGGATGACTTTAACCACAAACACCGCGACACGATAATTTTATATATTAGATAAAAGCCACATAATTATTATACACCTATATTTTAGACAAGTCTTTAGAATAATTCTCTATTTATAAGCCAAGATAAGATGTTTCTCGTTGAGAAGAAAGTCATCCAAACACAAAGGTAGGTCTTCATTGTTCTCGAGAACTATTTTTCAATTATGACCATGACACACTCGTCCGGTACATTAATATAATAATAGACCATACAAACGGCTCGCTGTAATTGATGAGGGGTCATCAGGATTCGAATGTCTCGGTTGTTTGAAAAATATTGATTTAATCCTTTTATACATTTATCCTTTATTTATATTAGCCGTATTTAACACATAAATGAATATGACGATTCTAATGTGATTTTAATCTTGATAATAATAATAATATTAGAATTTGCAATTGCATCTTCATTCTAGTATTAACGAAACAAAACTTAAATTCCTTACTAACGTAATTTTAATTCAATTTCTAAATTATTATTACTGCATTTCACTACGTATAAACGGAATCTTCAATAATTACTTTACTTCAAAATTTGTGTACAAATTAAGGCGTTAAAGAATGAATTTTACTGAGCGTAAAACATAGGTAAAGTGAGTATTCCAGTTTAACAATAATATTTATTATTTTTAAAGACAAAATTATGCAAATTCTCGATAAAACAACTTTCTTTACGCAAGTAGGTCACGTTTGACATCAGCAACAGAAAGGTAATTCGATGTTAAAGCAGACAATTTGGGCTTATGATATCTCTTTACCAATACGCCGATAGGAAGTTAAATTTCTAACCTAACCCGAGGCGTACGTAAAAATATGATTTAATTGTAGAGTAAATACATTTATTGCAAAGGTTCACGGCGCCCTACTTGCCTGGCGCCTTGGTTTTTTTAAATGGACAGGGCTGACGATAATATCCACTTAACTTTTACGATGCCAGGTATATATTCAATATTTAATGTTTGAGTCTTGTTGGAATTTTGTCATTTGAAACATGTTTTTGTAGTTTGATCTACTTTGGTTCGACTGATTCGTCACTGTTTTAAGGCTAACTCGGCCGAGCACAGATTGATTGAAGCAGTTGAATAACAGCACTTAGTTATATTTTAAATCTATTCATGTCAAAAATGTCACAAAATAATACTTATAAACCTTACTTATATAATGTATTTTTTAATATATAGAGGTTTTACGATAAAATACCTTTCTATACAGTTCATAACAGTCTAATTAAAAAAGTCGTAATAGTTTGAATATGATTATATGTTCTATTGAACACTAATGATTATATTTTAGCGCTTAATTTTTAATAACACATAACTCCTAAACGCTTACAATTTTTTTGTAATTTCGCCATTATTACTAATCCTGTACGGATTATAGTAATTATAATATTACAAAATATATTAATATTTGACCAAGACTCAAACAATCTAAAAAAAAATAATTTTCTAATACTGGCAATCCGCATTTTACAAGGGATATTGTTGAAGATGAGTTTACTTCTTTGAATCACTTTATGTATTGCTTTTCTTTCTTAGATATTCAGTTGTAATTCCAACGTATTGAAAACATATGGTTCTCAATGAAGAGGGATATAAGTTAGTAAGCACTACTGTTTTGATTAAACCGTGCATTTACTTCGTAACGCTGAGTCATAAGGAAACTAATTGAGCGTCAACTCTTCTGATGATTCATTTGTTTACGATATTTTGAATAACGGCTGTTTAAAAGCGTTGTTGCAAAAATGTTTTATTTCTTTCTGAAGATTTAATATCTATTTGCAAATTCTATCAATTTCTAATTTGTTTCTATAGGAACTCGACTGGGTAAACTTCAGCACCCAGTTGGCACAATGGTCTCCATTCTAGACTGCTGCACATAGAGTCCCGGATTCGAATTCCGATTAGCTTAACATATAAAAAATATAAACTAAACATTTAAATTACATATACATGTAAGCTGGCTGTATGCTATACGTATTTTCATAAATATAATAAGATGCAATCAATTTTGTATTTAGGAAAATAAAAATAATTTAAAAAGGTCTTCAAACCCCTAACTGTAAAACTATAGGGAACTACTCCAATTTTATGCTATTGAAAAAAAAACCACTCTTATACAGTTACAACTCATAATATTATTTCAAAAACACACTGGTTTATAGATATTTTATAAATTGACAAATCAGTCCTTAAACAGATCGTCTACTGTTATCTCTTTCCTCTCTTTTGTTTGAAGTTCAACAGTCGTAATAGAGTGGGCCGGTAGATGGAGCCGCATTACATCATCCAGACATTTGACAGTTATTGTCTGTTCGCTTTTACTGAAACAAAAAAACATTACAATGATTTTATAATTCCCACTAAAATGAGAAATATATGTTTTGCTAGCTTAATGCCGGTATCAATTTAAAATGCCAAGCACATGGAAACGTGAGATGAGGAAAAATTGCTGTATACATTTTTAATCTTGGTTGTGGGTCCACCCCTAATTTTTTTTTTGTCAAAATTTCTTATTTTTTATTTTTCTATGACACAGCATACAAAAATAACAACCTTAAATTTTACCCCTCTACAATCAACCCTTATTTTTTATTTATTGATTTAAAACCTTAATTCTTATTGCAATATTTTTTTAATTTGACATGACTGAATAAAAAATCTCTTAATTTTTCATCCCTTTGCTAGAAATCACATGTATAGCAAAACAATGTTTGTCAAACCTATTATAAAAAATTAGAACCGTCGTATTCCTTGGTGTCAAAAAGCCAACATGCTTCACCGAAGTCTGGAAGAATGATTTCGTTTCATTCACTTGTATCCTCATAGAATCTCTGGGTACAAACTTCGATACGTGGCCCAACGCATAGAACATTGGCTGCTTGTAAAATTCTTGGCGCAAAGCATTCACAATAATTGGCGAGTCCACGAAGTTCAACTCCCAATTTGGACCTCCCAATAAGTCCAAGCATAGGTTCCAATCGATCCAACCGACTACATTGTGGTTTAGATCCTGAATTATACAAATTATATATAAGTACAAAGGTTTTTTATGATCATTGAGTAGGATATGATTCCAAACTTTAAGTGCGCAATAAAGAACGAATATTTGTTCTTAAATTGAATTAAACTCGGCTTGTATTTGTAAATAGGGACTAACGTTATATCTAGATAGATCTAACATTTATGAAAATTTACACAAATAGTTTTTGATTTCGTTTCGGGAAAAAGCTAAAAGCTAAACCCTAAAATATTAATTGAATGTTGTTTTTCACTAAAGGTTGAGAAGGCTTCAAAAGGTTTATTTTTGTTTATGTACACTATTAGAACAGTCGGCCATATCAAATGGATGTATTAAACCTTTTTCTTTGAGGGTAATTGAAAAAAAATACTCTGTTAATGTATAACTTGAATAAAGGCAACACAGTTTGTTTCAGGAAATTAGAAAGTTTTATTATTAACAGAACAAGTATGAAGAAACAAATTCTTACCTCTAATATATCAGTAATATAACTCTCCGCTCGATCCCAAGACCCTAAAACCACCTTCTTTTGCCATGGGAATGAGCCTAAAATGAATAATATATGGCAATAATTAGCTAAATAAACAATTGCATGTAAAAATTATAAACGTTCGTTCGTCGGTTTCGAGAGAAAGAGATAGATATTTCTCGTAAAAGAACGTAGCATTCCCTTAAAGGCCGGAAGTTTCCAGGAATTCCAGATGCCCAAATTCTCGTTTATAAAAAAACATTAAATTTAGGAATAGGAAGTATTAAAATTAGGAAAGACGTACAAATCAGATGATTTAATTTCAACGAATAAGAGAGAGCCTCTTCTTATTAATTAATATAGGATGTTATGAAATATTTCATATGCATATGAATTACCTTCACTAGCTTCGGTGGCGAGAATAATTTTGTCCGGGTAATTTCTCGTCACAAAATTGAAAATAGACGCTGGGATTATCTTGTCGTTGTAGAAGTGTACACCTATGCCATCTATAATATCCAATGCTTCAGGGTGTTCGTGTAACATCTGCAACAAATCAGCTACCAAAATCCATCCATCCATCCATCCTCTTCCATTATCATCACGAGATACCGCAAATTATTTAAAAATGGCTTCCAAAATGGCTTGGAAACTAAAACCCCAACACAAAGCGCATATCGCTTTTTTATAATGACTTCTTATAAATTATTATTTATTGATTATTATGAATATGCGATATGATATGATTATTATGTATTGCAAAAATGTATTTATAAAAAGGTAATATTAAAAAAAAACACTGTTGTAATTTAAAAGCATCCGTGCAGCTTTTTGTGCTTAAATTTTGACAAACAACGGAACTCTTAATAATCCGATTTATATACATCATACTAATGTATATACTCTATAAATAAATTTATACTTAAAATAAGTATTTATTAATGTATATGTATAATATATACGATATATACTTAATAAAGACTTACCATATTAAAGAAAAACGGTACTGTGAATCGTTGGTCGTCACAAGTTAGGATTTTAACATCTTTGTACTTGGAATTACGTATTGTTGGTCCCAAGTGATTTACTATCCATTTTCCCTGTGAACATTACATCATATTAAAATATAATTTTGTTATATACGTGTGCTTGAGTAAACCATACTTTAAATATATATCAAAAATTGTTTAACTCGTAAAAAGCATAACTTTTTCCGTTTTCACAAACTCTTATAGTACATCGATATCCTTGATAAATTCGCATGTTCGTGTCGCGTTCAGCCAATCAAACAAGCAAACTCTTCACTATTATGATATAAGTATAGATCATAGATATGCATTCCTGAATCGAACTTAATTTATAATTTACTTATGTTAACTTTTCAGCATATGTAAATGCCTACTAAGTAAACTCCCATGCGATAAACGGAGATAGTAGAAAAAATAAAAAGGCAAGGTTTTAATAGCAATAGAGTTTTGCAATTCCCAAAGAGGTTTTGTTTCGAATAGTCGACTTTTGACATTTACAAGTAAAAAACTGTACAAACCAACTCATTAACAGTCCACCCAAGAGAGTTGAAACTCGCCAAATTAAAAATACCATTGATTGGTTCATTGGTTGTTGTGATAGCCCAAATAGGAATTCCCTGAGCTTCGTACTCCTCTATAAATCTGAAAATTAGGTTTAGTGATTCCCAGCTTTGTTTGTCAGACAAAATTCATTATTTTTTTACTTTCTCTCTATCTTAATGCATTCTACGAACTGACTAAGTATATGGAAGATATTTTTTTATACACTTATTAAAATGAAGAATAAAAGTGATTTGATAATTAATTATTTAAAAAAAACAGTCACGTGAATCGCATTTAGCTACCTGAAATGATAATGTGCATATGTTTGATAGTATTTTTCTTTTAATCTACTATATCCTGTGAATGCATTGTTCGTTTTCATCCAAGGTGGTGGTGACCAAGTCGAGCTGACAATATGAAGAGGAACATTTGATGTATTTCGGATTGCCCATATCATAGGAATCTGAAATATAATAAAAATAAAATGCAGATAATTTCTGAGATAGTATATACCAGTACCTTTCCTCAATTTTGAGTTATAAGTTATTATACTTATTTGTTAACTAAAGTATATTTTTCAAATATTTAGGTACAATTACATAAAAATGGTTCGAACACATCGAAATATATAAAAGAATTGCTCATTATTTTATATATTTCTACGTCCTAGTTTTTCTAGCAAAAACAAATGCTCTCGATCAAGATAAGTTTTCAGACCATACAGATCAATCAAATGCTGAATCCTAAGCTAGCTAAGCTTATCCTAAAAAAATTGTTATCTTAATCTACAGTTTACCTTATATTTATAGTCTTCGTGAGCCAAACGAAAATTGGTGAGGTTAGCGTCATCTAGCGGAAGTTCGTTGTAAGCGTATTTCCGGGTTGAAAAGTCAGTTCCCCCTATTGGTACCCTGGCCATGTTGTATTCAAGGCCTTCTTCAGAATAGTATGATCTGAAATATATATTTCATGTTAACAATATCGCCGTCTCCATCCGTTAGTTTCCTGCAAGGGAACGTACCTGCCTTCCTGCTTAAATTAAAAATTCTTTTTCGATTCGAACCAGCAGTTCTTGAGATAGGCGAACAAAATACGAACCTTTGTAATACTAATGTGAATTTACATTAATATTTTATATAAATAGTACATTTACAAGTGATAGCGTAATATGTATATATAAAAACATCACTAATTTTGTTCCTTTTTTCTGTTTAAGTCTTAATTTTTTTATTGAGTTTTAAAAAAATCAATAAAATAATTGGCAAGTAAATATTACGTCACAGAATACGTTCCATTCTTAATTAGTAGTTTGTAAAATTACTTGATCATATAATATTGTAAAGCAGGTTTGAGGCTCTTCCAGTTTATGCCCGCTGCGTCAGTGACCGCTCCGCCAAAGCCTTCGATCTTTTGATACGTCACTGAAGGATCTACATCCAAGTGTATGATTGAACATTCCAGACAATTCGTATCACCTGAAAATATAATAATATCGTATATAATATGCAGATTACTTCGTTGTAGACTTTAGGATTAGGGAATTTAATGGAATATTAATGGCGTGTGTTATTGTTTAGTATTTGTGTGATTTATTTGCTAAATTTGTTTTAAGTAAAAGGTAACTTACTGGTATTCAGAAAATTATGAACCTCCTTTTTGAAACGCAACCCATCCTGAAAGTATTTTACTTGATTTATTATACATGAAGCAATCTGTATTTAAAATACTTTTCTATTTTTATATTTTTCCTTCGTTTATTACGTGCATCTGTGCATTTTACAACGTACATCAACTTCCCCTTAACAATATATTTATGACGATTAAAAAACAAATTAAAAAAAACATGTTGCGACTCATCTGTCAAGACTTGAAACGTCTGTCTGCTGTGCGGTTAGGTGAAACAGTTTTCTTAGTAAATTAAATAAACTTAATAAGGTTTATTTAATGTAACGCCTATGTTTATGGAGAATTTTTTATCACTTTTTATCACTTTTAAAAATAAATCCTATTATTAATGCAAATGTTTGTAAATGTGGATGAATGGTTATAATGGGAGTCACCCAGTCCCCGAATTGCAGTATGTGTGACGTGAGGGAGGACGTTTACCACGCTTTGATGAAGTGTGCCCGGATCGGCGCTGAGGGGGTCTTGGAGGCTGGGGCGGGGATGAGTCTCAGGGAGCTGGGATCCCTAGCCCTCACTCTCGCTAAACCTACGTCGGCAGACTGCACGATGTTAATTAGTTTATATTTGAAATTATGTAAATTAAGGACTATTTGATTGTGATTTATTATATCTGATTTTGCTATACGGACTGACATGGTCCAATCATGGACCAAAGTCCTTAATAAAGATTAAAAAATGGATGAATGTTTATAACTCTTTCACGTAAAATACAATGGATTTTAATAAAAATATAGTAATAAATCATGATGTAGTGTGAATTATGCAAAATATCAAGTGTGTTGGAACAAATCAACAATATTCCATCGTGCACTGCCAAAACTGCTAGAGATGCATATATGATGATGGAAATATTTATCTTAAATAGTCCTTCAAAAATGCCCACTGCATATCATAAAATAGTGAAACGTAGCTACAATAAAAATTGATAATTTATTTCAAATGCACATTTGGTAGTAATAAATTGATTTATCGCTTCTAATTATATTAGCTGCATTAAATACACACATGTGTACATATAATAGCGTGTCCCTTTATTAAGCCACAGGGATTTTCTAGTAAATATATTTATTGGGGTTTTATAAAACCAGAAATACTTTATTTTTTTTATGAGACAGGGGGCAAACGAGCAGGCGGGTAACTTAGAATAGTTCTTACAGGCGCGTTGCCGGCCTTTAAGGGATAAGTACGCTTTTTTCTTGAAGGCACCCAAGTCGTATCGGCTCGGAAATACATCCGCTGGCATCTGGTTCCACACTAAAGACTAAAGTGGTACGCGGCAAAAAGTGCCTTAAAAACCGCTCTGCTGTGGAACGCCAGACGTCGCCAGACTTAGAGACTCTATAAACGAAAATGAACTCACCTTTGATGATGTATAGGTCACATATGAGGTATCTGTTGGTGGTTCCCTAATAAAATCGTCGCAGTAAGTGGAATTGCATACGCAGACAATGGATTGTCCTGGTATATGTTTTGGTGCACATGGCTTATCTAAAAATAATTGACATCTCTATAATCAGATTACCAGATCTGTGGTCAACACCCCTCTCGGCTGAGTGTTGAGAGTTCGAACCCAGGTTGTATGACTTTCTTTTCGTAGCTTTTCCTTACGGGATTCTTATACCTGAGTTTTATTGTAAACGTACGACAAATGGACTATCCAACATATATTTTTTTCATTGCTAACACTGGTTTAACCTTCTATTATATTTTACTTGATTATGTTTGTAATAATAATATTCGTAGTAAACGCTATAATTATAGTGAAAATCCAGTACATATCCAATAGTACTATTTGCGATAACTGATCGTGATCCAGGAAACATATACTTAAGAAGCTATTGTCGCATTCAAACAGCTTAAATTAGCTGTTTTGTGGTGTTTGTTGCTAAATGAATAAACAATAATTAAAGATTTATGATATGTCAAACAATTGATTGTGTCTCTTAACCAAATATCTCCTTTTGATAAATGGAATTTGTAATGGTGAGATAGTTCAGGTAACTTGTAAACTAACTTTTTTGTAAGCCTAACTAAAATTTATTTCAGAATATTTCGCAGGAAATATTTACAATACTAAATAAAACAACAAAAAAAAATCATAAAATTGATAACATAACCGAATCGTGGCGATAAAATAGGTTTTAATAGATTTATTAATCTTACCTGATTCAATTTTAACTATACACGATATCAATATAAAACAAAATATTAATTTTGAAACCATTTCGATAGAGGCGTAGTTACATAGTGAAGTGCTGGTTCTGTTTGGGTCTTGGGATATCATAATTTATAATCGCATATGACGGAGTTCTATGAAAATTCTCTGTCCTTCTTTCGCCCATATAGTGTAATAGGGATAGACTAAGGTATTACGTTATCAGAGTCAGAGGTCGTGTTACACTCATAACAAAAGTCATTTTTAAGTATACTTTGAATGGTACCTTTGGATTTTTTGATGTCTTTTAAAAATGGTTGCATCTTTTGCATGAAATGCACAATTTATGTAACTAAAATATTGTAAAAGTATGTCAAAATTGTTATAAAACTTAGCTTTGGTTTTTTGTAAAAAAAAATCCCCAATTTTTTATAATATTTATTGGCAACACCGAAACGTCACAACGACGCCATTTCAGTTTTCAAATTCGTCTCTAGTAGTAATATCTATTATAACAAGCAATTTATTTTTATTGAATTTATTTACAATTCTCAAAAGGTGTAAGGGAATTCCACCGAAACGATGGAATACGCTTCTAAAAATACTGTCACTTGCTTCGATCCTATGAGAATTGCAGCATTCTGTGCTTCATCGCTGAAAAAATTGTTCCAATTTTAATATTCATTTACAGATATAAACATGTATTTGATTTATGTCGATTATTAACTATTTCTTATTAACTTTCGATAGACTGCTTCAAAGTTGGCGTAAGAAACTGTCGAATCAATTTGACATTTAAAATTTTAAAACCCATAATGCTCTAGGCAAAGGTAAGTTAGACAATAATAGTAATAAATGTGTTAGTTTATACTTACTAGTTAGCGATTACAACGACAATCGTGTTTCTGGCAGTTAGAAAGGCTACGTGATCATAAATGTCTCTTCTAGAAGGGATTGAATCATATCTGTATGAACAAAAATTATAATAAATAAGTTTTTATTCAATTATTATTATTATTATTATTTTATCTCCTGTATATACTGTTACTCTCTTTTAATATCTTCACTGTTGGGTTTCCTGGAAGAGATCGCTTAGTAGCGATAAGGCCGCCCTTTACACAATATGTATATTTCTTAATATTGTATCTTTAAACTACGTTAATGTGATAAAGTATTAAATAAATAAAATTGCGATGAACATTTAATAACCCCTGATAATAACAGTAAGCAAATTGACATACCGATATTTAACGTTACGTCGTTCTTCAAATTGTGCAAAGTTCATTTATTTTCATTGTTACTGGACTGATTAAACGAAAAATTTAAAGAAAGGCTACGTGATCATAAATGTCTCTTCTAGAAGGGATTGAATCATATCTGTATGAACAAAAATTATAATAAATAAGTTTTTATTCAATTATTATTATTATTTTGTCTCCTATATATACTGTTACTCTCTTTTAATATCTTCACTGTTGGGTTTCCTGGAAGAGATCGCTTAGTAGCGATAGGGCGCCCTTTACACATTTTGTATATTTCTTAATATTGTATCTTTAAACTACGTTAATGTGATAAAGTATTAAATAAATAAAATTGCGATGAACATTTAATAATCCCTGATAATAACAGTAAGCAAATTGACATACCGATATTTATCGTTCTTCAAATTGTGCAAAGTTCATTTATTTTCATAGTCACTGGACTGATTAAACTTCTTTATTGAAATTAAATTTATACCGAATTTTAGAACAACTTAAATTCTATAAATTTAGACTCACGCGTTATTGAGTCCTTGCCTCTAGCAGCTGTACCATACTGCCTTAGTATATGTTTATATTTTGTACCATATTTTAAATTTTTCTCTAATTTAGCAAAGAATTTTAGGATTACCCAAATTATATCACCAGGTTGTATGTCATGGACATTGATTTAATAAACAGGATAAAATAAATATTTAAATAGGCTTTCATAAAAAAATCCATTCGGTATTCATTATATCAAAATACATATGTATATTAAATGTATGAAGAGTAACTCACATGTTTTTTTCATCAGGAGTAAATTTTATGGGACTCAATCGGACAGTTTGTATTCTTCGAGACCATCGTGGGATTAGTTTAGAAAAATGCCCCAGCACATAGAAAATTGGTTGTTTGTAAAATTCGCCGTTCGTAGAATTTATTATGATTGGCGCATCGACAAAGTTCTTGGCCCAGTTTGGTCCACCATCGAGATCCACAGCCAGGTTCCAGTCAATAAAACCTATATAATTGTTCGCAAGATTCTGAAAATCAAAGCCTTCATATAAACAAAACCGCAATAGACCAATATACAAGCAATACTCCGCGAAAAAACCACAACCACAATATCCTGATGATGCTCCGGTGTCGGAGCGAAACGTGCGTCGAGTGGTTGTGGGTTTTTCGCGGATTATTGCTTGTATATTGGTCTATTGGGGTTTTGTACTATGGACTTGTAATGTAACGCAATGTAACGTCCGATTCTATTACTTATGCCTTCATATGGGTTAATCTTCTTCATATGACATATCTTAACTGAAATCCAGAAGACTAAATAGTGAACTTTTAAAAAATAGACGCGTCGTTCAAGTTTTTTGAAGGTTTGAATATCGTTTGCTGTTATTAATCGAAATTTGATAGTACGAACGCAAAAATGATTCAATTTTTACTAATTAAATGAACTTACGTCAAGGATTGCTTTCATGTATGCTTCTCCTTCGCCCCAATCCCCAAGTGGCACTGGCTTATCGGAACCAACTAAAATTTATATAGCAAAATTTAAAAAAAAAACATTTTGATCGTGAATTCGTTTATAATAAAATCGTTCTAGGTCAACTTTTTTTACAAAAATATATGATGAGCAGGTATACCCAGTATACGTCGTTTCCTCTATTAGCATATGGCTAAGATATCAGCCAAGAAATGATGTTTTTCTCCTCCTTTATATTACTATGTTCTTAACAAGTAACTACGTAATTTCAGTTTCGAGCATCTAGTACGATGATAGAACAATACATTTTCTTATATTTAGGGTACCAAAATAGTTCAAACAAAAATACTTATATTTTCTTAACTGGTCACATTGAGAGATAGATCTTTAACGGAAATCAAATCTTACAAATTGAAA
This sequence comes from Pontia daplidice, assembly GCA_963693355.1. Lineage (NCBI taxonomy): Eukaryota > Metazoa > Arthropoda > Insecta > Lepidoptera > Pieridae > Pontia > Pontia daplidice. The sequence goes on from CAVNZL010000006.1 coordinate 1,516,106, forward strand.
GTGTATAATGTAATATCTCAGAGTGATATTCTCATATAACCTAAGAATTACTTACATGAACTAAATTCCGTAGCCAAAACGAACTTATCCGGATAGTTTTTCATATTCATATCAATTATACTTCCGGAGACAGAAGAATCAAAATAAGCATGTATCGCAAATCCATCTATGTAATTCGCAATTTCTTTGTCTGTTTCAACAATCTGTAAAATCGAAGAGGAAACCGTTATCATTTCACTTTCGTTGGCACTTTCTGCCGCGCACTACTATGTGGAACCAGCTAATAAAAGAGGTATTTCCAAACAAATACGATTTAGGGACCTTCAAGCGTATAGCTATGTTAATGGCCGGCAACGCACTAGTCAGGCCTCCGGCACTTCGAGTCCTGCCCTGCCCCCTGTTTTATAAAAAAAATTCTCCATGCAACTGGACACTCACATAATTTAACTGACAAAATGAGATTTGTGTTTTGACATGTGACGAGAGATTTTTTGGAATTAATCACTGAGTCACACATTCTTATCAGATGTTGCTATAATGATGACTATAAAAGCAGTAAATCGATTTATAGGACTATTTCGTGGCAATGACCACAACTAGATTATTTACCAATTTCACCCATGCAGGCAGCAAATAGCGCTGGTCGTCCATAGCTAAGATCTTTATTTGTTTCCCGGTACATTTTCGCATCGTTGGTCCAAAATTATTTTTCAACCATTTTTTCTGAAAATTAATTAATGTTATTGAAATGCTTGATTCATTTTGTTTTCATTACAAGTTCATGTTTATTGTTTGTCTAATCTCTACATATATGTAGACATACTATTAGACATACATACTTTGTTATTAAAGTTGTAAAATTTAGGTGTAGGTTTATATGTATCGTCTGTGTATAATTAAAAAAAAACACGCATTATATACTAAGGTATATTCATGATGTATACATAGTTAAGGTAGTTTTTTAGGGAAAATAAAAAAAATGTGATTTTGTATACACCAAACCCATGCAATTCGATTTATGGTAAGTTCGCCTTACCATAATACCATACCTTACTTGACCCAAAACAATGGATAGTTTATATTCCTAATATTATTTTATTATAATGAAATGAAAAAAAATATATATATATAATAAGTACTACAATTATTATATTTGGTTCATGCGAGTATCACATTTAATTTAGTATATAATAATTATTATTTTACAACATTTACCATTTGATCAGCAGACCAACCAAGCGTGTTCTGTGGTCCGAATTTAGTTTGCATGAAACTTCCGTTTAAGGGTTCATTCGATGTTGATACACCCCATATCGAGATGCCAGATTTTTCGTACAGCTTAACAAATCTAAAACAACAAGCAGTATGCTATATTTATAGATTTTGTTCTATCCATAGAACAAGTTGTTGCAATAATAGATGACAAGATGGAATTCTTTCAACTACAATTGAATAAATCGTTGCGAGTAATCATTGAAAGTCAGGCAATATCATACAAAATTAGACTTTGAGATACTACAGAGAATCATTTGTGCTGTTTACCTATGGTGAGCTTATTTGTCTTCTCACCACGAGCCACGTGAAAGCGAGAACGATTCAATTTTTTCCGGTTTTCTTACCGTGAGGATATCTCGTTATAACGATATTATACTATCCCTTGTAGTTCAACTATTAACAATTAAAACTAACTGCGCTTTGAACTATTTAAGATTAAAACTGGTCCACATATAATTCAAGAGTTCAATACAACTATTATACCAAGTAATAAAATAAAATAATTAGTTTACATAAACACACTTGCAATAATAGTCAGCATAAGTTTGATAAAATTCTGGTTTTATTCTGCTGGCTGTTGATCCAGGGTCGATGACTTTCATCCACATGGGAGGAGACCACACAGCTGCCAGCACCGATACATCTTCAGTAGCGACTTCCATTGCACTCTTTATGAGGGGTATCTGAAAGATTATTTTATTGTACTTTTACAAAACTGTAAATTTCTTCGTCATCAATAAAGCTTATTATGGCGAATCAATTCTCTTATATAACTACGTTTATTTATACAATATAGATTTAGATCAATTTCGTTTAGATGTTCTGAGTATTTGTCGAAGACACACACTCTTTTAAATTAATCATTTTAATAATTACTATACAAATTTATGTTAATGTAAAGTGGTCGTGTTAATGGTAGTAACAAAATTGATAAACATATAGATAAATGCATTTTTATAAATGCACCAGACCAGACTTATTGACCGTAACGGGGATCAAACATGAGACCCCTGTGCGGCAGTCCGCCATAGTGACCATTGTACCAAAAAAATCGATGTCAACTTCCTAGTAAAATAGATATTTCGCATTTGTAGAGACGGACTCAGATATCGAGTTACGAATTTTTTACTCAAACCGTGTTGTATATATCACAAACTAAAACTGAATTAAAAAGAAAAAACCACATAAACGATTTTAAAATACCTTATACTCCGTATCCTGTGTAGTATAGGTAAAGTTAGTGAGATCCTTGTCATTTTCAGGATATTCATTGTAATAGTAGGGATGAGTTGAGAAATCCGAGGATGCAATCGGCACACGTATCATTGAATACTCAATTCCATGTTTGCTGAAGTAGGATCTGCACATAAAATATTTAATAAATACAACGCCAGACAGAGTTCATTAACCCCTGTTAAAAACCCCGGTTTAAACCTATGAGAAATCACGACCAGAATCGCAGTGAAATCACTATTCAGTCCATGTCCCTTTTCACTATTAATTTAAGAAATATAATATGGAAAGAATAAAAAAAATCGATATTCAGTAATTATAGAAAAAACAGAACTTACTGACGCTCTTAATCATTCATTAAAACTTAAATAGAAACGGGCGGGGCATGTGGCCACCGATGTGGCTAGGACCGAGAGGTACCAGGCCTTCACCCTTATTACAAGGGGTTCTTGTAAGTTATAGATTAAAGACTAACGAACAAAAACCATAATTTAAATACTGTATTTTACTTAACAACTAAATTTAGTAAACTAACTTTAGATAATAAGTATATAATTATTATTTTTTTCGAACCAGTGTAATTTACTAACTACTAATAACTTCAAGAAAAAAAAGGCTTTTTTTATTTATTTTATATGGAAATATTTAATTTGTATTAATGAGGTTAACTCTCTTAATTTATCTTTAAAGCTCCTTTGTGTACATTTCAGATATGATGCATTATACGTTATTGTTTTATGACTTAAGATATATATAAGTATAACAATTTCTAGATCAAGGACACGGATTTAGTCTAACAATGTTCTATCTACAGATCATTTTTATTTTCCCTTTGTATTTAAAAAAAACATCAATGTGCCACACAACATACCCAAAAAAATACCTACTCTATAAATTTGTCCTGTGCACCTTTTGGGAGTGACTTCCAAAGAATACCAGCAGCATCAGTAGCCGCCCCTCCAAAGCCATGGATTATCTGATATCCTTTATTTGGATACAGCCTTATTATCTTCCCATAATTTCCACCTAGAATAATTGGCTTACATAAATATATATTAAATACATTTTATAATCGTGTTGTCTCAGCTAACTAAAGGAATACCTATCAAACGATAGACTGAAACTTAATGGCTGAATATTATACTCTAGTTGACTCGGCAAACGTTGTTTTGCCATACATATGATTTCTAGCAATATTTTTTTTAGGTTCAAGAAAAATAATTATCCGCTTAGGGATACGTTAATAATCGAAAGTGTAAATAATAAAAGTAAACTTTATTACGGCTAATAAATTAATCGTTATATACACGTTTGTTTACCATAGCAGTGCCATCTATTGATTACTTACTCAATCCAGTCGAAAAGTATCGACATCTGTTAATCTTTGGAGTTAACAGAGAATTGTGACTGTCAATTAATTATAGACAAATAATTTGCAATAAAATAAAATTACGACTATAATGAAAGATCTAAACTATCCTATCTCTTAAGTTGGACCAAACTGCTCACGGTATGCCAATTCAATTTAAAATCGGTTAAATAGTTTGGGAGTCCATCGCGGACAAACATCGTGACAGGAGATTTATATATATTAAGATAAAGTTACCATATTCTGCGTCGACAATGCGTCCAATGCCTTTCAAAAACCTAGATCCAGCCTGAAAAGATACATTAAATTCCATCAATCGTTGTTAAATTTAGGTAGCTTACTTTAATACTAATAAGGAATATTTTATCTTTCAGATTATGAGTACTTAATTTTCATAAACAGAATATCAATTCTACTTATAATTTTGTAGTTTTAGACTCATATACGTAACACATAATTAAGATAATCATGTTCCTTTTATTTTAATAAGTAAATAAAATTTAAAAACTATAATAGAACAAATACCTTGGAAGTTGTGTATGTTATGTAACTATTTGGTGGTGGCGACACTCGGTCGAATGTGTCGCAATATGTTGCATTACAAACACACACAATTCTGTCTGGGTTGTCTCCAACTTGTCGATACGCACACGGTAGGTCTAACAAAGAAAGAGATTCAAAACCCTTATAGACCAATCTACAATACTCTGAGAAAAAACCCACAACCACTCGACTCACATTTCGCCCTGACGCTCCGGTGTCAGGGCGACATCCTTATGTTGCAACATTGTGTATTTTGTGTGTAGAAGGCAGTGGTTGTGGGTTTTTTCGCAAAGTATTGCTTGTAGGGTCTATTAGGGTTTTGTACTATGGACTTCCGCGAAGTAACGCCTTATTCTATTAATTATAAGACATAGATTCGCAAAACCTACCAATAGAATAACCGATAGCGTTACCCATCACTAGCAAAATACCTATAGTACATATTAACGTCATTCAACTAACGTGGCAAAACGTAATTTAGATAGAAAATGTATTCTAAACACAAAAATGGAGAGCTACGCCACTGCACATTTTAAAGACTTACTTTTAATTAAATATATATTATATCTAATGATTAAAATAAAAGACACTTGTTTAAATATTTTTGAATAATATGAAAACAGTCACCTGCTATACAAAATGTAATTGAAACTGTTAAAAAAACGGATAAATACAAAAGCAATTTTGTTTTCATTTCGAATAGCTTCGTTTGATACTAGGAAAATTTGTATCAGTTTTTACTTCTTATAGCATTTTATTTATACAGCAGTTATAAGGTTAGGGTTCCGTCTACTTAAAAAGAAAATGGTAAATTAATATAATACTTTATACTAATTTAGTTTCGATACGTTTAGATAATCTTTATTTTATATATACAGAGGTTTACAATTCGCCACTAATACTTTTCGTGTTCAGGTAACTTTGGATTGATTTTAATAATTGTCGTATAAAACGAATGGAGTATTCATCCTCTTTTTTCTTAAAAACTAGTGAGTTTGTAATTAAGTCTTCGTATATCATTGTCATTATGAAATAGATTAAGATACAAAAAACGTAAGTAAACCTCTTTAGTGCCAATAAAAACATTTTATTTATATAGTTATGTATCTTCGTGCCTATGAAATGCTAGATTTTAGTTGAGGTCTGGTATACAGGTATGCCTGGTACCAATTATCTCTGCGCTGGTACTGTAATTTTTTCTTTTATTCATAATCTACGTAATAACTGTTCCACTCCTATTGATCGCTTACTTAACTTTATAAAATACTACCTACAATCATAATGTATGTTTGTACTAATAACCAATATTTGAGTATATTTAAGCACCGATATAAAAAGATGTATTTTCTGAAAAATATTTTTCTTGTAATACCTAAAAAAGGTATTGTACATTATAATATACAGATCCATTTTCCCAACATATTCATTGTAAAACAATTCAAAAAAATTAAAGTACTTTCGTATGGATTAATTAGTACATAGTATATATACATTTTGTCAGGTGTTACTGAATAATTTAACCATCTCGTATTAATTATTATACGTAATTACTCGTATATAAAAGGCACCTTGTGTGTTTGGTTTTGAAAACTAAAAGACCAATTTTCAACTCATTAGTATGCAGTGTTCGTGGTAGTTATATTAAAAATAAAATGCACGCCATACTGCCCATGCTATTTCCTTTCTTCTCTTCAAAGTGGAATGATTCCTCCTAAGAAAAGTGCGTTCAAGCAAACTGTATTTGTAACACTTTTTGTATACACTTTTGTATATACACATTAATTCCCACACATACGCAACCTCCGTTTTGAGAATACCTCTGACGTCAACTCAAGGCTGACGTAATTAATTACGCCGTGTGGAATATTAAAAAATATAAAATCGAAGAAAGTGTCTATGCGGATGCGAACCAAGAACTTATATGTCATTAACCAACACGAAGAGCTTATATGTCATTAACCAACACGAAACAGCACAGATGAGAAACGAGAAACAGAAATTCATTATATTTTAATTATTATAAAGTGTTGTAAATATTTTTTATTTTAAAAATAAAATAAAATCAAAACGCGAGTCGGTTGTAATGCCACTGACTTTTTATGAATTAGGTGCTATGATATATTTTATAAAGCGTAACAAATGTATAAATAATACCTATCATACTATACAATCTCTACTCAAACAATAAAACATTAGACTAATTTTTATGTTTCTTGTTTTTAATTGTTATTTTTCTTCCCTTCCTCCGTTTACCGCTGTTTGGTTTATCTTGGCCTGGTGTACTGGAAAAATTAATGTCTTGTTAAATAGTACCGTGGTAAATAGATAAAAAACTGATTAGTTTCAGTTCTTCAATAAACCTACTTACTATTGGTTTGTATATTAAGTAGTGTATTTATTCTTTCTAAATAAGTTTCATATAGTTTCTAAATAAATTAGTGAGAACGCAACGAAAAGTATCAATTAAAAAAAATTGTCAGCCCCTTATAGAGGCCTCTATAGAGAACGTAAGAAGTTTTTTGGCCACTACAGAATTCTTAAGAATAATTGTTGTTTTATTTAAGTAATTAATATAAAAAAATATTTCTTAGTCTACATATATACACTTATATATAAAAATAAGTCAGATATTTATTTTTTTATATTTTAATATGTAATTAATAAAATATTATGTTCAGTTAGCAATTTTTCCTGCGTAGATTAAATGTCTCATAAATCAAAATTAATACAAATTTCTCACATCTATTACTCTTGTGTGTTTTTATAACGAAATACATATAATAATAAAAATATACAAAATTAGAGAAAGGGCAAATGAAAATGTAATTTTAATAAGTAACATTTTCAATTTATACTTTAAAATAACAAATCGATTTGCTACGGACCACGTTTCCGACTAACGTAGGTATGAAGGATATTTTGTTTTTGCCTGACGTGTATTTTGATGATAATTTATAATTATTTATTTGTGTCTCAATGTGTTGCTATGTCGATAATTCTTATATAACAAACATGGGACTTTGTTTTATTCACATTATGAATAAAGAACAGGCATTAAAATTTAATCAATTTTATGTACAATATTTAATTTAAATGTATATTTATGCATTATCAAGGTCTCGATCTCATTTGTAGACATATAGAATGACGAATCAGGGAAATTGTATAGTGATTCAAATAAATTATAATTGATTATATTCAGTATAAGTTTGATAACAAATTGTATACTAAATTAAAAGTAAGAAGAATTCGTTTAACACCATTTAATTTTAGATGAATCTTTCTTTGTAGTGTATGTTATATAATGTTGACGTCACATATGTTTATTATCAATATTTAAATTTTAACGGTTAATCTCTCGTACCATTCAAACAGTTGTTTCCACAATTAATAAATTGTTAAATATTTATTATTTTGTTGTTAATAATTTGCCAAATTGCATCATATATATAATTATATACAATTCAATTATTATTAACTGTATACGAATTATTGAAATATGATGTCATCAATCCTAATGTGAGCTGGGCAATATTCACGACTCAGCTAGAACATATTCATTGAATATTTTTACTAGGCCGTGATTGAACTATGTCAAATATATTTAATACTGGTTATATTTTATGCTTTCTCAGTGAAGAGGATCTTCAAATCCATTCATTTTATTCGTGAAAACATTTTTCTTCTTAAATGATTCATTGGCCAACAAAAGCCTATTGGGATAGATATTTCCTTGCTTCTGCTGCTTCTTAATGCATGTCTTGTATATGATATTACTTTCAGTTCAATTATATTTTAGTCTGACTCCAATTCAATAAAGTACCAGCCTCAACCTCACCGTCCACACTCGCCTTATGATTTGTTCTTTCTATGGCTGAAACTTTATGTTTCTAAACAGTCGTATGCTATTTTTCTTATTACTTACTGTTCTGGCCTTATTTCGATGGTTACAACAGACTTCTTTTCCATCGGTATTATGGCTTGTTTGTCGTTAACTTTGATAGATACTACAATCGGATCACCGCTGAAACAAATGTCAATTAAAATGTATCAGACATTTAAGACCTTTAGTATGTATTTTGTATCAATTTGCAGTCTTTATATAATTTTATACATAATATGTTTAATTAAAAATTAATAATATAACATTGTAATTCAAAGCATATCCGTATATCCTGTATACCTTCTTGTCTGGTTAAATCGGTCAAAACTGATACATAAAACCTATGCTTTCTGAGATGCCTTGAAAGGCTTAAGTGCCGATATTACAATATAATAACCTTCTCTGGCAATATTATACTAGTTCCTAAAATTAAATTAATACAAAAACGAAGAAACATCAGTCACATTTCGGTCGCACCAAAACGTTCAAATGTCAAACCCAGATAATTTATTTTAGAAGGAGTTTCTTTTTCAATTTCTTTTAGTGAGTGAAATGGTGAATGTAATATTTTGTTTATACAAATGATACTAATAAGTTTTCAAAGAAACAGAGACGAAATCTTATATTTTCCATTTAAAATCAATTACTATAACTATAATTTAATAAATGGTATGTGTGGAAAACAACCACACAATTATTCCATACGAATATCATTAACCTTATATAAAATTACAGAGCTTAGTCACGTTAAATTATGCAGTTCATTTGGAGAAAGATATATAACATCGGTCGATAGTGAAAAATTTTGTGCCGAAATTTTTAAATATTTTAATTAATGCGAATAAATTCGATACAATATAGGTTAGATATATATATACTTACCTATTATAAATAACAATAACTCCAGTATTCTGTGGAGTTACAAATCCCACACAGGGAATATCTTTCTTGCCTTTTGAATTGATTTTCAGCCGTCTCGAGCCCCGAGGTATGAATTTGGAGAAATGGCCCAAAGCATAGAACATTGGCTGTTTAATAAACTCCCCCTTTTCAGCGTCGATTAGAATTGGTGAGTCTACGGGATTGTTGCACCACGTGGGACCTCCCTTCATATCCAGACATAGATTCCAATCCAGCCAGCCCACGAGGTTGTTGTTTAAGTCCTAAAAATAAAACTGGTTGTTCTGTCTCAATATTTCAAGTCTAAAACTATTTAATATTTTGATTGAAAACAATATTGCCTGGTTTGTTTACTATAAAATAATATAAAATTTAAAATTTGTTTAAACTCGAAACTCGTATCGAAGCTATACCAAACTAATATAGTTTGTTGACTGAGGTCTTGATATTTTTTACAACTATTTACCTGTATTATATCTTGGACGTAGCGTTCAGCTCTTTCCCAGGACCCTGGCTGTACTTTTTTTTTATCCGACATCCCTTTAAAAAAGGAGTATAAACAAGTTTACTAGTTTTACATAACAACTCTAGATTAGACTAATTAAATCTTTATATTTATAATTCTTCTGTGAGTGTGTATGCCACTGAACTTCTCTCAAATTTTTTGTGTGTGTTAAAGGGGATCTGGGAATTGTTTAGATTCACAATTTTGTCCGCTGGACAATGTTTTTTAAGTTAATTTTTAATTTATTAGTAGTTGTTGATTTTGGAATGTTTTACATTGGATCCGACAGACGGCGCTACTATCGCAGTGTCAAATTTTAAATAATATTCGAATAATTAATCGAAAATTGAAATCACATGTATGGCAAAACAACGTTTGCGGGATCAGCTAGTTGTTATATAAAGTATTATTTAATTTTATGCATGTTATAAGTTTATGCTAATTGAATAAATTAACATGTTGTTTTGATGTTTGCTTGAACAATACAAATAAATTAATGTACGAATTATAAACAAATATATACCTGTACAAGCTTCTGTGTTCATAATAAATTTGGATGGATAATTTTTATTCACTTCCTCAAGGATTACCGAGTTCAGATCAGTGTCGAAGTAGTAGTGAACGGCCAGGCCGTCGACGAAATCTTGTGTCTCCGGATGCATGTTGAACATCTGAAAAACATTAGGTAGATCAATGCCTCAGATGATGGGATACATTATAATCATTAAAAAAATTGTACCATGTGGAACAAGTTTGAAACCATAAGATGATTTACTTTTTAGATATAATATGAACGAGCAAATATTTGTAATAGTTGATGTTAAAAATAGCTTCCGATAAATTAATCGTCACATCATTTTTACAATAATTTTAATCGTATAAATATTTTAGAACAAACAATCTTCAACATACCATATTCATATCATAATAGAGATAATGAAATTAAAATATTCCAGTTTATTACTTACCCCGTTGACCCAGTAGGGCATGAACGGTCTTTGATCATCGCACGCGATAATTTTCACATCGCTATAGTTGGAGCTGCGAATTTTGGGCCCCAAGTGTTCCTTAATGAAGTGTCCCTGTAAATATAAATAAATAGTCATTGGCTTATGTTTCTTATCCGAAAAACTTCCATGGAAAAGTAACAGTTAATTCTTAGCTTTAACGACTTTATTCTCAATAAACATTTGACAATTTCATTATTGAGAAATGCTTTTATAAACAATGAATATTCGAATCACACTTATTTATTATGTTTTCATTTATGTGTTAGGGATGAAGAGAAGGAATAAAATTAAATTGAGACGACGTTCGTACTTGCGTGTACCAAGTCTCAATACAAATACTTAATTGCTAATGCTAATCTTGGAAGGCTTTTTATTGAGATTATATTTTGTTGTACTATGCTACATAGTACGTGTTTAGAGACTAGGGTGATATGCTTAACCCTGAGGTCGTGCTTTTGCATCGTGGCCGTGGCAATGGAAGCTTTTCCTTAGTCGTATTGGTTTGGGAAAACCTCAATAGGTAGAGAATGCCTTCTGAAGCGTTCAATTGTAGAACGGACGACATCGACCTCGATGTCGTCCATTCTACATCGACCTGATACGGGTGGAATTTCGTATTCTGTCTCAATGTCTGATGATATCAGTCAGATATTAGGTATTAAAATCGTGACCTTCAAATATATTACGAAACCCACATACGGACTAACACAGGCCTTAGAATTAAAATGGAGATGGGCAGGGCACATTGGCATATTAACAGACCAACGATATACCGTACGCACGATAAAATGGAAGGAACCCCGATCAGGAAAAGAAACGCAGTTAGAAAGCGAACGAAAGGAACTCACAAGAAACAACACACCTGGGAAGCAATAAAGGAGGCTACATCCAAGATGTGATTTACTCTAACAGCAATTAACACTCTACTAATTTTTTACACTACTACCTTACTTGACTTGAGCGAGATCGACTCACATGTATCTATTTATAGAAATTAATTACCATCATATCGACATTCCAAGTCATGCAATTAATTTGTGTATCTGGTTTTATTCCGTTTGTTGGTTCGTTAACCGGAGTCAGACCCCATATCGGAACTCCTTGGTCGTTATACAGATCGATGAAGCTGAAAAAGTTTTATATGTTTCAGGATGTTGTTTGGCCAGACTCGTCGATACCTGGCTTCTTTTGCGTGCGCTAAACGAACTCTTTTACGCAGATTTCGGCACACTCGGTACAGCATCTATGGCTGACATACGATCTTTTCACCGATTCTTTACACCTTATAAGCAGTATTTGAAAAAGTTTCTTATGTTTCTGTTAACGCGTGTATTTTGTGTTTAAAAGGGACGCGTAATCTATTAGTTTATTTACATGTAAGTGACATGGGACTATTATTATATAATTTGTAAATGCCTACACACATATATATATAGAACATAAAAATACCACTGAAAAACCTAATTCGATATCAAAAAGGTCCTACTCCTAAATTACGGTAAAATTTGTATGTAAATAAACCGCAAATGCAAAAAAGAGACGGACTTAACATACGTGTATAAGTAGTCGGCATATGTTTGAAAGTATTCCTTTTTGAGACGACCACAGTTGCTCAATTCCAAGCCCTCCTTCATCCAATCCGGTGGGGACCAGGGTGATGCCAGATTCAGGATTGGATTTGGTGAAACGGCTGAAGCCTTTTTGATTAATGGTATCTGGAATATATTTCTAGTTTTTTTATATACGCATCATAAAACTTACAAGATTGGCTTATTATAAAGACGTTTGATAAGGAGATGCCTATATAATTCACTATGATTTTACCTCGAAACCTAGTACTTAATTTCGGATAAATTCAACGACACAATGAATACACTGGAATGACCACAAAAAATTATTGAGTATGCTAAGTATGAATACTATAATAGGAATTACCATTAACTTTTAACCCTCACTTATATTTATAAAAAAAGGGATAAAATAAAAACTCACCTTATAATCCATGTCCTCTGAGCTTAATGTATAATTGGAGAGGTTGACGTCATTTTTAGGAGTTTCATTATATGCGTATTTCCGAACAGAGAAATCTGAACCGCCAATAGGTACACGTAAAACATTGTATTCTATACCGCGATCACTGAAATATGTACTAAAAACATTGTCGGTTTAGACTAGGTCTTTGAAGCTTTTATAAAAGTTTTTCTTTGGGCTTAGTACACGTAGTCATATGTAACTCCATTGTATGACGTGATATAGTCCATATCTAGTCTTCGATAAATTAACTATCAACCACAATTGTTTAATTTGTTTAGAGTTCGGTATTGAAACAATATCTTCAGCTTAATTATATGAATGTACGTAAATAACTTTTAATTATGTAGCTTACTCAATAAAACGTTTTTGCGCCTTAGATGGTAAGCTCTTCCAGTTGATACCCGCGGAATCGGTGATTGCTCCTCCAAAGCCTACAATCTTTCTATACTGTTTAGATGGATCCAACTCAAGAATCACATCAAATTTAATTGCTGAAATAAAAAATATAAAATTATATTGCCAAGAGATAAATGCAATAAGAATATTAAAGAAACGAGCAACTGTGTATTTGTAAGTTTGAACATCGGAGCGGTTTTATATTGGAAACAATGTACGAAGTTTTTGAAAAGTTTCTTTTATTTGCTCAGCGACTAACAAATAAATCTTTTAGTAAATATAATTTGAAATAAAATAAAGGTATTTTTCAAAAACTTACAAGCATTGAACTTTCGCAAAACACCATCGGATCTCTCAAAACGTGCTCCGGCCTAAAAACACACTAAACATTTTACACGTCGTAATAGTAGATCTAAAATTTAAATTAAATACTTTCTATATTTATAACATGGCTGAAACATTAAATGAATATCGGTCGCAGACCCCAGGGCTCATTATGTTGGAGGTTCAACTACTAGTTAATAATTGTCTATTTATCTGAATCAACGCTTTCTGTGATAGTAATTATTAATTGAAGGTGACTATAAATATCTTATTAATAAACTCTTTTATTATATTATACTATATACATGTATATATATGAGTGAAACATGATTATTTATAAATTTTTATGATTCTTTGAATCATATTAGATACGCTTTCCATTACTGAAAAGTTCGTCAGAAAGGATTTGATAGTCTTGATTGACAGCTTTATCCCAATTGACAATTATTCATTCCCTGCGATTTAGAGCTTTGTTTAAGCGAATCGATTTTAACAATTTTTTTATTATGTTAATTAATTGTTTTGGTTTGGTAGTTAATTTTTTGTTATATTTTTTAATAATTGTAGCTTTAAATTGTTTATCAAAGAAAACCTTCAAAGATTATCAATAGATTATCATGAAAATTTGTATGAATATTCATGTGCTTAATATAGCTTTTCTTTACCATTGTTGCTTAAAAAAATTGACTATAAATAACAATAGTAACCATAGACTAAAGAAACATACATAATTGTATTCCATGACTCTATAAAGGTGACTCTTTACAATTTCATATTTTTATCACTTTAGACCATGCATATTGGCCATTTTATAAGTGGCCATTTTCTCAAATGACAATTTACTGCAATGTTTCTTTTTTATATAAAATAGAGGGCAAATGGGCAGGAGGCTCACCTGATGTAAAGTGATACCACCGCCTATGGACACTAGTGCGTTGCCGGCCTTTAAGATTTATAGACTGGTAACAAATATTAAAATAAAACATTGTCCTATAACATTCAACGTTTTCATTTAATAATCACATAAAGTCCATCGAATACCGACAGATTTTATATATGGAAAAGAATAAGCGAAATATACAGCACATAAATTTAGAAATTACCTGATTACTCTCGTAACGAACAAAGTGGCCTGCATCTGGCAGCACGCGTCGGACTTCGTCGCAGTACGTAGAATTGCACACACACACCACCGACTGACCTGGTATTCTTCGTACGGCACATGGTTTGTCTATAAAAGCTAAATTAAACAAATTATTTCATTATAGAAGATTTATAAGGGATTTTTGATATTTGTTTATACAAATAAATATAGGCTTATGCCTATCCCAGGAAAATATGAAAGACATAATTATGTTTTATTTCTTTCTATATCTATGTTTTGCTGATATATCGGGATATAATAGTATGATCAACCATACGAACATTGGTTTTTAATTCCCGGCGTACATCAAATGTCACAGTACTCTAGTTATAAAGAGAGACGCGCGACCGGTTGTAAAAATTACTGGACGTATGTGTAAGTTCGCTTAGATATACGAATATTTAATTGAAACAATAAAAATACATAACTTACCTCCAAAACAGTGTATACTTAAAAGAACTATTATAAATAAATAACTGATCATATTTGCATACGTCTTACCCCTTCTAGATTAAATAATAAACTGAGGCGGAAATTAGTTTACCCTTATTATAACCTATTTTGTTGCGATAGTAGAAGAGTGCTTCGTAGCCAGTGATAATGGTTTTTGTATTTCATTTATAAGACGTAATACAAAAATAGAGGTTACGCTAAGTTATGGAATGAATATATTTGATACGTAAAGAATTCAAATTAAAAAGCGGTTTAATATTTTTCTAACATAGGAATTAATATGTACCTTTCTCAACTTTTCATGTGTATTCCTTGCTGACCACGAAAGCTACAGAGGAATCAATCTAGAATTGTTGTTGTAAATGCGTCAAATATGCGTCATTTCGTGTTAGCCTTTTCATCCGGCTTGTATTAGTGAATATTTCGTCATTGTGTTGATGCACGTGACAATTGTTAAATTTACAAACGCGGATATTTTTAATAACGTGATTTATCGCACGGATTAAATTGCTTAGTTTCTATTATAAGCCAATTTAATGTAAGTAGTAAATCTCATACACGATCGGTGGCTAGCCCCACGCATATGCATGCTTATCCCACCACAAAACAAGCGTTATGAATGCTAACAAAACTGCTAAATATGTTTTTACATATTGTAGTTTTCATAAAACACTCAGACCAAAGCCAACCATTATTCTAATCACATTAAAATGCCGTCCGGCTTGGTGACCGTGGTACCAACTGGGTATATTACCTCATCATTGTACCTACTAGTATTCTGGACAGTTGATTGGCAGGCAATTATTGCTTCAGAACACGGTTCGGAAGATATTGGGTGTTTTAGGAATAGTATTTATATAATTCATAGAATCAGGCGTTTTTTGGCGGAAGTCCATAGTACAAAACCCTAATAGACCAATCTCCAAGCAATGAGGTGTTCCGCATCGAACGCTATTCGTAGAGGCAACATCCTGAGAATATTCTGGTGACGGAGCGAAACGTGCGTCGAGTGGTTGTGGGTTTTTTCGCGGAGTATTGCTTGTAGATTGCTCTATTAGGGTTATGTATCTTAATCTTAAATATTCAAAGATTTCGTAAACATTATTATATTTAGCTTCAGGACAAAAACAGAACATTCAATTTATACAGCTCGTTTTATTATCAAAAACAGTCTTGCTACAATGTTAAGCCCTGTCACATACCATTTTACAATTAAATGCTAAGTTCTCCTTTTGGGGCTGAGTCGACCTAACAGTTTCTGAAGGGGACGGTACAACATCACTCTGATGTCCAACATTTAAATTTCTAAGGTTGTCCTTTGTCACAGCTTCTTTTACCTTTGCCAAAAAGTTATTTCCAGCGATGTTAGGTAAAAGTGTTTTTTTCAAAATCGGTGTTGGGGATACCGATGTTTTCAGTTTCTTATCATCGATGTTTTGTGTTGATAGACTCTCTTTGGGAGTTTTTTCTACAGCTACGGATCGATATATACTTTCACTTGGTGAGAACTTTTGCTCTCGGATCAGGTTTCGTGTTAAGAAGTTCCGGTCTGGTAGTGCGTTTCTAGAAAGAGCTGGATTAACTAATTTTCTCTCAAATAATGGTAAAATATTTTTGTTAGTGAGTGATTCTAGTATCGTTGCTTTCTTTGCCGACGGAAGAGAAGCAACGCTTTTACTTTCTTTGGCTTGTAATATTTTTTGTCTATGTGGACTTGAATCAAATATTTTGCTAAGTCTTGCATTCTCTAAAGTAATTGGTTTATCGATTTTTCTTATTGGGAATTGTGCACGCGAATTTTCTAATATTTTTTGACTCGGTAATGATGCTTTTGAATTCAGCTTCCGATGCAAAATATTACTGTCTTTAATCGAAGGCATCCTAGAAACAGGCCTTGCTTGTTTTCTTTGAATTGGGACATTTTTTGACTTTACATAAGAAGATGACCTAGACTGGTCAAATATACTTTGTAATCTATCATTAAGATTTGCCTGCAAATCGTGTAACTTATCATTCACGTTCAAATTGTTTCCAGTTAAGGATTCAACTAAACCATTTGGGTTTAAAAATGCGTCTCCTATTAAAGTACGTTCTCTGTCCCGAACGTCATGCAATGTATTTCCCAAAGACTGTTGAACATTCTTTAAAGCATCTTCAGTATATGTCCTGAGGTGTTCGGCAGTATCTTCTATATTTTGTATCGGGGAATCTGTTTTAAAATCTTTTCCGACTTTTCTCGAAAGATGTGGTAATTTCAATATATTTTTCGCATTGTGTTCTAAGAATGATCTTATATCGTCAAAGCTTGGTAACATTCCCAAGGGATGCTCAAAAATATTATGACTACTCCTAGTTTGAGATGGCCTCATGTTGTTACTTCTTTCCTCAGAATGTGGTTTGATTGTTAAAACAGCTCCCAATACATCATTGCCTTTTCTGAAGGCCTTTTGTAACTTGACAGGTTTTAGATCCAAAGATTGAGGGATCGGCACTCTTGTCTTATAAGAATTCATATTTAAGCGTGGTAAAGACTCGATCGTATTCTTTTTGCTCACTTGATCTGAGGAAAATGGTTGAAAATCAAATATATCTAAATTGATATCCTCTATAATTTTGCTTGGTGTACGGATATTAAGAGAATTTTTAGCTTTCTTATTCGTAGTGCTTTCTGGCATCCGTGTCATTCCATATCGCGAATTAAATGGTTCACTTGCAGCCATTTTCATTTCATTTTGATCACTGTCTGCATTTTTGCTTTGGCTATTTCCATACACCAAACATGTATCGGTATTTTCTCTCTCATTATCGACACTTCTTTCATCACTGACTAAAGTTGGATCCGAGCCTTGATTTGATAGTAAATTTAAATTATGTTTGTTTTGATCATCCAATTTATTTGGAACGTAAGCATCACGCTCAGAGCTTTTTAAAGTGACATATTTATTATTATTTGATACAGGCATAACATTTGAATTGTTTTCTATATCTTTCACACTTAATCCAGTTTCTTCATTATTATTATTCCTTACCTGTGATCCCGGTGTATCAGGATTCGTAGGTTTATTAAAGTCCCCGTTTGATGCCATACGTGTAGAACTATGTGGCAAAATATTATCTAGACTTGATTTGAATTTCTCATGCATGGCAGCATTAGCTTCTTTAAAATCGTCTAAAGTTTTTATAATGCTATCCTTTATTAATGGCATATTTTTTGCTTGTGAAGAAAATTGTTCAGTCTTCTCATCTTCTCCATCCAAAGGTTCTGATACAAATTTGTAATTGTTCTTATCAGAAGAAAAAAGCATGTTGAAATTATCTCGACTTTCTTCAACTGTACCGTCACTTTTAATATCTTTTTCGTAAAGATCTGTATTTTCTGAAGATTTTGTTTGAATTATATGATTAATACTTTTTGTTGGAATACTATTTAAAATTTTTGTTTCAACACTATGTTCGCTATCATTTAATATATTATCGGCTGTCATACAATTTTTAGTTTCAGCAATCGTTTCATCTGATAGACTTTCATGGTCATTGTTTGGTGAATGATTTATACTATCTTGCAGGATAATATTCCTTTCACTCATATTTTCACTAGGGACCAATGATGGAACTTTATCTAAATTTAAAATATTTCTCAAGTCTAATTGTTTTAATAGATTATTTCTTCCAAGTGGTAAAAAAGACGAAACAGGCAAGGGTTCATATTCTTGTACAAATCTGTTAATATCATCAGTAGGAGAAATGAATGGATTTCGTTCATAAACTGGTGTTTTGAAATTGGTTTGTTGTAGTGGCCCTTTATACGTTAAGCTCTCTGAAAATTTATTACTCCTTGGTGTTACTAAAGTTCGATGGAGATTATTAGCCGCTACATCAATATCATGCGTTCTTCCTAATATGGGTATGTGTGCAATATTCGGTAAGTTAGTTCTTGAATATTGTAAAGAGCTTCGCCCCAAAAAGCTGTTGTTTTCTAAAGGGTCAACACACCTTACAGAGTGGCTATTTGAAGCTTCCGGCTCAGCATCATCGTGGCTAGTTTCCGGATTGACGACAATTTTGACAAATTTATTTATATCATCTTGTACAGCATCCCTAGCAGCATCTCTAGCCAGTGCTTCTTGATATTCTTCTTCAGTGGCTTCTCGTAAAGTCTCAAGTACTGAAGACGCTAGATCTACTTCTGGTTCTAATAAAGGTTTTAAGTCTTTTTGTTGTGGTTGTCTGTAATAAAAATTGACTATTAATACTTCGTTCTTATTGAGTTTGATAAACGATCTCTTAAGCATAATATAAGCGCTAACTATAAATAAAAAAGTTTAAATCATATACCTAGATGGTGGACGAACAGCGCGGAGAATTGGTGAGAAAATTGATGCTGCAGATTCTGAATCTGCACTTCGCGCCTTGCATGGGCAATCATCAATGTCATGGGTGGTCGCTGATGCTGTGAGATCTGCACTTTTACCCTCAGAGCAAGGACAGCACTCTGTGTTCCTCGTGCTATGAATACCCGGGAAATCATTGGTTTCCGAGGTTACCTTAAGTAATAAAACAAAAATCTAATTAATAAAAAATTATGTATTACTTCATGCTGAGATGTTTCGAAGCTCGAAAAAATCGATAAAACTTTGATTAACGTTCTTAAAATTTCAAAATTAATATTATTGTTGAAAATAAAGTAATGTCGGAAAAATTTTAATGTACATTTTAGTTTTGCTTTTAAATAGTTGTAATTAGGGTACGTAACGATGTAATAAATTACAAAACATAAATATCATGCCTATTTATTATATTAAGTTATAATGTGTTCAAAATGTTTTTATGGCCTGAAAATTAACATGATACCTATTCAACGAAAATTTTTAGAACTTTGTTATTAGGGCGTCAATGAGACAATTGTTATATTCAAATACTCACTAACATTACATACTCGTAATAAAGTATTTTTAAATTGATTATTTTTTGCAAAGGTGATAACCTAAAAACCTTAAATTTAAGGTATAAATTAATAACCTTAAAATGTGCCACAGGAAAGAACTGTCGCTTGCATTGAGTTTAGCAAATTATGTTCCAACGGGGCGTAATAGAATAAATCCTACTAATCTTAAAATAATTATAAATGTATGGTTGTTACTCTTTTACATAATCTACTGCATAGGTTTACATCACTTGTACATCAGAATAACACATACAATTTATAAAGATATTGTGTGAATCGTTCAAAATTTCAAGTAAATAGGAAAAAATCTAGAATCTGCGAGGTATTCTGGCGTGCGCTGCCACGCCATAATACCGAACGATAACTACACTAAAAATTGATAATTTATTCCTAAATACTTTTATCACTTCTATTTATATTTAATATATTGCATACTACATATAATATGGGTATTTATATATAATGGCATTCATCGTTATTTTTATAAACGCGGGTGACGCTGCATTAATCATCTATTAATTTATGCAAAGCAAATATTTATAAACTTTACGATTTATACGGCTCTTTTCAAACATTCACTACCTATTCTCACTTAAACCATTTTGATAAGAAGTTAAATGAATGAACAAAGAAAGCAGTGTTATTATAAAAAATAGGTACTCACTAAAATCCATTGACCCAAAAAGAGCAAGAGCCCAATGCATTTCCACATTTTCACAAGTGCGCGATCAATTTGAGATTGTAAAATTTCCGTGTTAATTATCCCATTTATTTTATACAGATAAATCTTCTTATCACTATCTTTTATTGATTATCTAACATCATTTATGTGATTGATAGAACAAACGTGACCATCGTGTAGAATTAGTAGTTAGTTCGTGTTCTCGCATTATATAGTATTTCGACATAAATTACAGTTTAAACTTTAATTTAAAAGATTTGCGATTTTTTGGCAGAAAAGGCTCTTTGACAAATAAATTAAATGCAGCTCATACCGAGTTGAAGTCAAACTACATAGATAAATTTTATAATGCTTATTTAGTGTCTTCATAAATACTGCTACTATTGTGAAAGATGTTTTAACCGTATAGATCTGACATAGTGGTGCTGAACAAACTTTTACTGTGTAAAAAATGTATAACCAACCACAACCGCAAGAGTGATGGGCGCGTGATTAAAAACATAAAATCGTATAGACTTTCAGACTAAATAAATTGTGCGTCGTGCAATTCATTTTCATACAATGCTAAGCTAATTATTCCTCAAAAAAATCGATAGGTAGCCACTAAATAATGTAAATATTTCAAAGTATCGCAAGCCGATATATACTTCTGTTGAGTGTGGATCACGCAGACGAAGTCTTGATTCTGTGATTATGACCAGTACATACCGAACATAAAATAGGAGATTTAATTCTTACATTTTAATCTCCGATTTAAATCTCTATATCACAAATTTAGCTGAATAACTGATTAGTCATTATTTCTAATTTCACTAACGCGTGTTATAAATAACGTATGTAATAAACATATTCATAGACCTTGGATTTATTCAGTCGCGAGCTCTTGAATATTTGAGCTAGAATGAAGAGTTTGTTCGTACTTGTAATGTCTACATCCATTATAATGATTTAAACTTAATGACATTTACATGTATCTACAAATCAAACAGTCAAGTAAATAAAAGTTATATAAATTGTTGAAAGAACACTGAGTTGAAAGTAAGTCTTTTAGTGTTTCATGAGATAATCGTCTTTATCACTGAGCCACCGTGGATTTCCCTGTATTGTACTATAACTATATGCAGCAGTATACCTACGCTTATAAACGTTTTATGAATTTATATTCATAAAAGTCTTATAAGCATACGCACGTACCTTTTTTTTTCACCTGGGGAAACCCAACTACGGGCCCCCGCGCCGGGGCATTCGGAGAATAGCGCGGGGAGTGTATGGCTCGGCCTAAAGGTGTTCGGCCTATACCCACTTAAACCACCAGAACCACCAGAACTTAGCGCGTATTGGACCGGCCATGGTATCAACCCTGGCCACAACCCACGACACGGCCCGCGCATACCGTATGAAACGGCTCTCCTATGCCGTGTTAAACGGCTGCCGCGTCCTTCACGTCTCTTTCGGGACGGTCAGGAGCAGCTCACTCCTATGTCCCTTGCCTCACCTTCGCGATCAACGATCGCTCCAGGTACTGAGCCCCCCCGGGCACGACAAGCCTAGGGAGCCGCGGGTAAGTTCGTCCGCGGTGGGGGGGATACGCACGTATCTAACCTAACCTATGCGAACATTGCATTACAGAATGTTGTGTCGTATCTGAATGCAATTAATAAGCAATTAATATTTATAATTACTAAAAATTTACATCCAGACACAATTAGAATTTATACAGTTTCGAATATTAAACGATCGAGATTAAACTACTTATATACAGAGTGTATATATCATATATATTCATTATACTGGTACAAGTTTGGCCTACGTATACGTAGACACCCTACTAACACCTCTTAGAAAGTGGACATAGGTTGCCTAGTGACCATACCTATGAGGTATTACATAAATATGAAAAAGGCTTCCGATTAAGCGTATTGGAAAAATTAGAAATCATCAAAGAAAAGAAAAATAATATACATGCGTTGTTGAATGACCATAAATATGTTTGGTGAGGGGTAGTAATATATAAAAGGGAGACGTTTGGTCAGCCCCGAACGAGTTAAAGTGCTCGCCTTGCGAGAGAGCGCGTAACACAAACAGACGAAAAAGCAGCGTTCACTCATCGAGCGCTCTTCGAAGAGGCAACTTCCTGAGGATGCTCCGGTGTCGGGGCGAAACGTACGTCGAGTGGTTGTGGGTTTTTTCGCGGAGTATTGCTTACACAATGGTCTACTAGGGTTTTTTAAATAATACCACTTTGGTAACATTTACAATTTATAATTTTGCGCTAAAGTAACCATGCATGAAATATTGGCAAAAATAATTCCAATTCTGCACAAAGGAAGTTTCCTAATGTAGTCTTACCAAAACCTGAAGGTAGGAATTGTTTAACTTCATATCATTATAGTATGGAGAGTTAAGCTTTTTTTCTTGTGTATGCCCCACCATAGATCAACCGAGGTGTAGTTTTGTAATATGATGATTACTTTTTAGAATGTGCTCTAAAATATTTTAATATTGCACATAAATTTTCATTGAAAGGCCGCAGTCTTTCAGCGCAACTTAACTTCATTAAAGATAGGCTTAGATTATATTAGGTCTATGTTTATCGACTCAGTTTGGGTCCCTAATGCATCATTGACATATATACCTAAGCATGATTTATGAATTTGAATGTAATGGATATGTTTCTTGATTTGTAACTAACCCTAAGTTTACTATATTTTATGTATACATATAATAAACTTTAATGATATTTTATTCGACTTTAGATATATCTTAATAATGTATTTTATAAATCAACAATTTTATGGAACCGTAGCTTTCGTGAATTCGAACAATCCATCACAACAGAGAACAAACCCTTGATTCATCCAAAAAGTTCATGTGCCCGTAGGCTATTTAAAATCTTTGTTCTACTAATATGAAGCAAAAAAAACATTTATGAAATGAGTAATAACCGCTACATACCTACAAATGTAACGGTGAAACAGTAATTAAGGTAAGTTTTGGATATGTCGCGATTTAGATAAACTTAAAAAATGAAATTACGTTGTCTTTAGTCTAAGGGTCCATTCCTTATTTATGAATAGGTAGTACCTATTCATAGATAGTAATACTATAGTATTAAAAGTGAGCGTAATGCCACAAGCAACGACGGATCTGTTAACACCAGTTTTTATACTGTTATTGTACTTTTATTCTAGTCAATTTCTTCTCAAATTTGTACAATGTAATAGGTGGAAAACGGCTTAAAATAAACCTATTGGTGTATAAAAGTTATCTTGATTCTCGATTTCTTTTAATGTATTGTGTATTTGTCAGTTTATTTACATCTATAATACATACATATTATATAATATATTTGGCAAAAACTAGCGTTAAATATCCCTGTATACAGTCGAATGTACCTTTTGACATTAATTAATTATAATTTTAGTACGAATTGAAATTTGTTTTATTGAATATAATTAACTGGGTATATAAAGCTGATTTGATTTCAGTGCTTAGGTTATTTTTCTAGTGCCACAAAACATTGACATCTTACGGTAAGTCTTAAAGTAAAGCTAGCCCACATTCGAAAACATTATATCTGTTTCAAAATTTTTGTACGTCTTCCTTTTAAGACGAAATAATGTATTTTCTGGGAATGATGGGAAATTTAGAAAATCTAATGATGATAAGTTATGTTATAAAGTTTTTTTATAGGTACAGAATATGTTTATGTTAATAACAATTAGTGAGGAAGGTAGACAGGCTACATTTGGGTTCTAATTATATAATTTGAATGGCATATTAATTATATTTGCATAGACGCTAACGAACGATTGTCATAATGTATGATATGTTTATTGGACAACCAATGTATTAGGAACCATTAATTTTTCTTAAATAATTCCGTTTTGATGTTAGATTTTTTATCCCACATTAGATGACGCCAAAACCTCAAGAACTAGCCAGCGCCATGAAAGATAAAAATGAGGCCTGCCCGCCTGGCGAGGAGATTGTCATCTCTGGTTTATCTGGGCTCTATCCTGACTGCCACAATGTCAAGGAACTCTCACATGTTCTTTACAATAAGGTTTGTTTAAATAAATATAGAGTGGCTAATCTGAGCACTTTTATATGCGTTGTGTCGTATAGGAAACTGTGTACATTGTTACGCGCACAATGAATAATGAAATTTATTTATTGAAGTTTATTACTTAAACCATCTTTTCTAAATCAGATTAATCCTATTACCAATAAAAACCTTCGGTGGAAGTACAACCATCCAGAGGTACCCGACTGCACTGGAAAAGTGCCCGATCTAGAGTTGTTTGATGCTCAATTCTTCAAGGTGCACTACCGTCTGGCCAATTCCATGGACCCCATGTCCAGGAAAATTTTGGAACAATCATACCAGGCTATTTATGACGCAGGTATCGTAAAAAGTTGTTTCTATTAATTTGTGACTTAATAGTTGATGGTCAGTTTAGGAGTTACAAGCAGGCCAACGTAATAATGACGTAACCTAACCGGGTGGGCGGTCACTTTATTGATATTACATACACTATTAATTCGAATAGTAAAAATTAAATCGTATTATATACAATATGAGCAATCACTGAATCATCAACTGGATAGTCACTAACATTTTATATAATTCGGTTGAATAAGGCGCCATGTCAAGTTAAAATGTTACAGTCTTAATCTTATACATAAAATAATATAAATAAAAAGCCTTTTATTTCCGTTACATATACAAATATTATTATTACTTAAAATATCTTAAATTATAGAGTGCTACGGGATTACCTGGGCCACCTGACTCCAGTCAAGGCCAGCTGCCTCCCTGAGTTCGTCGCCCCATCTTGTATAGTCTGCCTCACCTTATTATGCCATAGGACGATTCTTTTGTACTACTAGGCTCACCTTTGCCGCAAAGACGCGCCACATTTCTATTCTATTTCCACTGCAAGCTAAGTGAGAGCGGCACTCCATCCATAGCTTTTGTAATTTTTCTATTTTTTTATGCTTATCTTTCTGTATTTTTTTTGCTTCGTTGTATCCCTCTTCGATAGGTTGCTATTGTATTCATAAAGTTAGTGTTGTAAGGCTTGATTTTAGTTCCTTGGTTTTACGTTTACGTTTAATGGTTTACTTTTAAATATTTATTTTAAGCTCCAGCTCTTATTCTACACCAGTTGACATATGTGTCCCACCTCTGTCCTCTCTCTCTATCATTATTTCGTCGACCTACTTGTTTTTCGAGGTATAAATATTGCTCTGTATAATGAAGTTGTCTATAACGCAACGTGATTATTCTCTCACTGCTAATGGTTATCAACACTGTTTTAGAGAGTTTCACTTCAAGACATTTTTTTGCTCGCCTCGTTTGGGGCCATCCCGGGTTCACCAAGGCATTCAACTGAAGTGACCCAGATGCATGCATGTATGTGCAGGATGGTCTCCCTGGCTTTTCGCCTCACAGGCCCTGCGATTTCACCCCTAGTATATATATCGCCAGCCTTCATTTCAGCATTAAGGCGATACAATGCTACGAGGATTTTCGCCTCTCACTCCCAGGGAGTGCCAGCTACAACGCAGGCCGCAACCACTCGCTGCGGCCTCCGTATAAGCATTCGACTCGTTCGCCTGCGCCTCAATTCCTGCCAAATGGGGGTTCCATATGGAGTCATACTGCTAACCAGTATCTGATCGACCGAAGTATCGTTCTATAACAAAAGAGGTGAATTAGAAAGGCTGGAAGGAGTGCACCTTGCAGCACCCAGTCATAGCTAATATTCCACTGGAGCGGCCCAAGAACTGAACCCTCTGAAATCCCACAAAATACCGGATGGCGAACAATTTACAAAAAATTTACAACAACAGTATTTACAAAATTGGGGATAGAATGATTCGAAGAGTTGACAAAAAGATCTAGGGGTAGTTTTCGTACCTAGCCTTACATTTCGTGAGCATATAACTGCATTGGCTAATACAGCTTACAAGCGTCTAGGATTTATTATGCGCATTTTTCATGAATTATCATACAAGGCAACGAAGACACTTTACGCAGCTCTAGTTAGAAGTGTCTTAGAGTCCCATGTGGTCGTGTGGATGCCTTATGAGCAAAAATACACGCTTATGTTAGAGAAAATACAAAAAAAGTATTTAAGAAGGCTGTACAAACAGGAATTTCATTATTACCCACTGTTGTATCCATCAAAATACTTATTGGGGACTTTGGGGTATGAGTCACTAGAGTTGCGGAGGGAGCTATATCTGTTTAAATTTGCCATTAAGGTTATTAGGGGCCAAGTAGATTGTCCGGAGTTGCTACAAGCTTTACTCCGGCTGTATGTACCGGACAACTACTGTAGGTCGCGAGGGCATTCAATATTGGCGCAATGGAATTCGCGAACTGTGCTCCGCCAGAAATTAGCGATACCACGAATGGTGTCGCTGGTTAATAAATTTATTGAATCTGCACCAGAGCAGGATATATTTGTGACAGGCTTGTTAAGAATGAGTGAAGCCTGCAAGGAGATTTTATTTGTAAGTTTAGGTTAAGGTAGTTTTTAAGTTTGTTTTTTTTTTTGGCTATAAGCTGTAATTAAATAAATAAATAAATAAATTTCTCCCTCCTTGTTCATATATGGGGCTGTAAGCTGTGGGTGTCCAATTCGGGACCCTCCTTACGTATAAAACACAGTTGAACCACATTCTATGCCATTGCGCGTGTAACTCATCCATGCTCAGCGCTTTTTTCCACTTTTTAATCGGCAAAGGATTGCCTCATCAGTTCCCTCCAGCGCTTCCACGCCAACCCTGGAGGAACGTTGTCCGGAGGCGAAGGGATAAGGCCTGAGACCACTCTAAGTTTTGTTTTGTTTTTATTTCAAATTGCTAACTGAACGCTTCATAAACTCTTTTAATTAATTTCTACAACATAATATAGGGAACGAAGTCACAAGAACCAATTGGAAGATAAGGCTATATAGGTGATCATTTTCAGGTTTAAACTATGACTACTTTTCTGGCAAGAACGTGGGTGTCTACCTTGGAAATTCTATATCGGAGTCTGAAAAACTTTCTATTTTCACCCAAAATGTCAATTTTGGTTCAGGTGTTGCAGGGTATGTATATTCGTCTTTAATACCTCTTTGCGTAACGTAACTTACAAAGCTATTATTTGGCTGTTTAAGATGTTTTAAATATAAATAGATAACCAAATATGACAATAACATCCAAGGTTAGTGCTAGTCAAGATTGAATAATGTTTTCCTCATTTCTTTCCCGTATGCTGCTAGCGCTAGCCACACTTTTTATTTTGCAATCATCTAAGATTTTTCTTACATATTGTGAAATATTTTAATTTTACGATTTTTTTTATTTATTACTTAAAATATAAAGCGTTTATTCAGGCGTCCAATTAGAAACGTTTTTTTTTAATTTTGGGAGATTGAGAGCCTCCATCCAATTCTTTCAGCTCAGTATAGAGTCGTATAGTATCGTTAAAAAATGTAAATATCAAGTTGAACGTTATACGTAACGTATGTAACTTACGTAACTTACGTAACGTACGTAACGTATATGTGACACTTAATGTTTTATAAATATTTATAGGTTTTCTTTCGTTCATTATAAACAATGAACTTGAGTAGTTAGGGCGGCGCTATATGTATTTTTGTTTTTCAGATGTAGTAAATCTATGTTCGCCAATCGTATTTCCTATTGGTTGAACTCCAAAGGGCCATCGATGGTTGTAGACCAAGCTTGCTGTAGTTCCTCTGCGGCCTTGGAGCTCGCCTACCATGCGATCAAGCGCGGCGACTGTGAGGCCGCTCTTGTAGGGGGTTGCACGTTGTGTCTCCATCCCCAGTCTGTCATTCATTATTCAAGGTACATTTATAAAACCTCTAAAACACTTTAAATTTGAATGTTTGGGATTTTGTTAACAGGGGCCTAGTAATTATGAGTGTATACGGCAAAACTTATGTGAATATTAAACCTCCTCAAAATTACCAGATTAGTTTGAAAATATGAAACGATTTTCTTTTCATTCAGATCTTATATTACACCAAAGAAGAAATCGGGTATTTTTAAACAACATTAATTTGCAGAATCATGAGTTTGAGTATGGATGGAAAAACAAAGTCATTCGATCAGAATGGATGTGGTTGTGCCAAATCTGATGCGATCAACGTGCTGCTGCTACAAAAAGCAAAAGATGCAATCCGGTAATTGTAATTTGAAGTTATCTAATCGTGTCGTAATATGTAGTTATTAAGAGTATGTATGTAAATATATGTGCATCACATACAAACACTTCTCAATGTACAGATAGTTTCAAATATGTTATAACATTATTGTTCTAAGCTATTAAATTCTGTAAATCCGGATTAGCGTATAAAAAGCTTTTATAAAAACATTTTAATGAAAACCTCGTTATTAACAGTGTATACGCGGAGCTTGTCCACGTAAAATCGAAATTCACCCCTCCATTGGAAGGAAAGGAAGGGCCACGATATGATTTCTACCGCAACCCAACAGAAGTCGCTAACTTCTGGAAAGAGTTCTACAGCGAAGCCAAAGTGCCACCGCAGGAAATTGAATATGTTGAGGCGTTTGGTTCAGGTAATATGCAACTGTGAAAACGTCGTTATTAATAATAAATACCCTTCGAATAAATCACGGCGTAGTGAGGAATTTTTCTGAATTGAAACCAGGGCAGCATCGATCGGAAGGAATATATAAAGACATGACCATTTCTGTGCCTTTATAGATATAGAAACCCACATTCATATGTTTATTTTTACATGGATGCCATTCGTTGGATTATTCCCTCAGTATTGTCGCTGACAGATGACAGCTGCACTACTTAATATTGTACGTTATTTTATAGGAATGTTGGAAGCTGATGAATCTGAGCTTAAAGCGATTGATGAAGTATTTTGTAAGGGCCGATCGGAGCCACTGCCCGTAGGTAGTGTTATGTCTAATATCGGTTATACTGAAGCTGCTTCCGGGGTATCGTCTATCACAAAGGTTAGCATTAATATAAATAAAATAATTTGTGTATTTTATATAAATTTATATTCATATATAAATTTATTCTTTTATAAAATCTGAGCACCTTACTTAGTAATTTAGTTGTATCTTACCAACTAAGAATACTTTAAATTAATTTATTTTAACTTCAACTTCATCCAAAACTTTACGTTACGTTACTTAAGTCAAGCTATGTAAAGAGACGGTAAAAATACCAAGACAAGACCGCTTTAATTCAACTGTTCAATTTCTACAGGTATTACTTGGTTTTGAAAACGCTGAATTCGCTGGAAATCTCAATCTCGAAACACCCCGTAATGACGTAGAAGCCGTTCGGGATGGTCGCATCAAAGTGATAACTGATCATCTCCCGACGAACCACGGTTATGTCGCCGTCAACACTTTCTCGTGCACTGGCTCAAACGCCCATGTACTCCTTAAAGGACATTTCAAGCCCAAGGTTAGTGTCATTAACGCATCATATAGCGACGATTAGTGATACGTATGTTTTAAATCATAGCATATTTGTATTTAAACCTCCAGGATAATGCCCGTTACAAGAGCAGCATCCCGCATCTGGTGACGATATCAGCGAGACAAGACTCAGCACTGCAGAAGATCTTCGCAGACCTGAAGAGCCGTCCAGTGGACCCTGAAGAACTGGCACTCTTCCATAACATCCATCAGACCCCAGTTGCTGGACATTTGGGGCGTGGTTATTTGATCTTAGGTGAGATATTCATTAGCGTTGCGCGTCATTAAAGCTAAATATTCTAAGACTATAAAATTCCTTTATTATTATTACACATTTAGAGGCACGTGGCCTACAACGACCCTGAGATGGCGGTACAGGGACTAATTACGATGGCTAGGGCTTTATTTTACTATAATTTAGGGGAATAGGTCACCTCAACGATGAAGGACGAATTCCATAATTGCGATACATATGGAAGCTATCAATCTCTGATTCCGATGTTTTCCGTACTCTGGCTAGCAGTGACATTTATAAAACAACTCGAAATTTAATGCTTGTTCAAAATATATAAATATTACTTGTACCTTATAGCGAGGTACAACGATTCATTCATAATCTTAGAGTTAAATACAGAAAAACGTACGTAGGCTGATAATTGAAAACGCGACGTACATAAGAAAAGGTTGTCAAAAAATAAAGTAGTATTGCAAAGCGGTAAATTTTATCTTCCGAGTTTGAATAAGCAAATATTTTAAATGCTTCAATATTTTGACAGATACAAATGAAGCTAATGAAACAGTGACCTTAAGCGAGAAATGCGAGTACTTCGACAATGCGGTTCGGCCTCTATGGTTCGTCTACAGTGGAATGGGATCCCAATGGGCTGGAATGGGAACTCAACTCATGCGCATACCAGTGTTTGCTGCTGCTATTGAAAAGTACGTAAAGTTTTATAAGAAACTGAATCTTATTCCTTCATTACTCACCGTCTTCCAGATGTAGAGATATACAGAACACACAACCAAAGAAAAACATCAAAATTCTTTTTTATATTAAAAAAATTAGCTTTCTTTTTTTATTAGAAAATGTACATTTAAAATATTTATCAATTATATGACACATATTACAGATGTCGCCGCGTCCTAGAGCCTAAGGGCGTAGACATCGTGAGCATAATCACGTCACCAGATAAAACGACCTTTGACAACATTTTGCACTCCTTCGTCGGTATTGCTGCTGTTCAAATAGGCCTTACGGATGTCCTTACCTCTATAGGCATCGTTCCCGATAAAATTATTGGTATGTGTACAATTTAAATTAGTTATATACGGATTCATTTCTCAAAAATTGAAATTGACAAATAAAAATGCACAGTAAATGTATACTGAACTAAATAATGCAAGATAAATCATAACATATAAACTGTCACCGAACGGGGCCGCATAGGTCGCATAGTCAAAGTGGGACTCAAACTTACGTATCGCCATCCCACACAGGACTTATACATCCAGGCAAATGTTCTTTCAGTGCGAAAGCTTTTTTATCGAAAGCATATTGCGACGATACCATCGAATTTGTTCTCCCAAGTTGACTTTCACTAAGCGTATCGATGATATTAAGTTACCGCTACTGAAGTAGACATATGCCCAAAAATCTTTTAATTTTAAAAAAATACTAAAATCTTCAAATCATTTACGGGAATCATTTAGTTAACGGGACCATTTTGCATGTTCAGGTCACAGTGTCGGAGAACTGGGATGCGCATACGCAGATGGCTGTTTCACCGCAGAAGAGATGATCTTATCTGCATATAGTCGTGGTCTGGTTTCCGTACAGACACCTTTCATTCAAGGCTCTATGGCTGCTGTCGGTTTGGGCTTCACTGAGGTAATTTAACGAAAATTTGCAATCAAACAGAAATTATATATAGTAGTGCTATTCTGAGAGGAAATTCTGCGGGTAGAAGTATTTTAGTTGATCATAAACTTTAAATATTCACGCGTGCGATTACTTAGGGAAACGGAATTATTTTTATAATATTATGTGCGTAAATTCTTATCCAGATCTCGAAATTGTGCCCGCCTGAAATTGTCGTGGCGTGCCACAACGGACCGGAGTCCTGTACCATATCAGGGCCAGCTGAAGCCATGACAGAATTCGTGGCGACCTTAACAGCGAAGAACATTTTCGCTAAAGAAGTGCCTTGCTCCAACATCGCCTATCACTCGCGTTACATCGCGGAAGCAGGTAATGCATCGTGTGATTAGGAATGGTTTGGTTCCATAGATTTTATAAAAAAAGGTCGAAAATCTATTATGTATTAGAATATATCTTCAATCCTTTATAATTTATATAGTAAGAACAGTAACGCGTCTTTCATCTCCTATAGGTTATGTTTATGATTGGGTAATAATTATAATTATAGTAATTATTATCAGCGGTTAAAGCTAAATATGTCGTTTTTAAGGTCCTGGTTTACGCCAATACCTAAGCGAAGTGATCAAAGACCCCAAGCCGCGTAGTGACCGTTGGCTCTCAACCTCAGTTCCCGAAAGCAGGTGGGATGATGAGCTAGCTAAGTACTCGTCTGCTGAATATCACACCAACAATCTTTTGGTAAATTTTCATTGATTTGCTTCGTCTTAAAGAAGTTATTAACAACACACTAAGAGCAACTCTAACTAAACGATCCAACAAGATCAATTTAAGCTCTGAAATACAATCAACTGATACAACTTCGTTTTATATACAAGTATTAATTTATTGCACTGAGCGATCAGAAATAGAAGATATAATACTTATTTCCGTCTCTTTTCTGCAGAGCCCTGTACTCTTCGAGGAGACATCTCGTCATATTCCCGCTGACGCTGTGCTCATAGAAATAGCCCCTCACGGACTCCTCCAAGCCATTCTCAAGCGATCTTTACCCGAAACTTGCAAAAACATTCCCTTAACACGTCGTGGACACCCTGACAATGCTGCATTTGTATTGGAGGCTATTGGACAGTTAGTATAACTAGTGTAATATTATTTCAGTATATAATTGTCTTTATTGTTTATCTAAAACTTTTGATACGCGGTCTGCATGTCAGACAAAATATTTAATATCAAAACTTGTTCACATAGAAATAATTAAAATAATACGAAAATAACGAATAGACTGATAAGCCGAGTAGATTTATATGGCGAGTGTGCATGGTTTAGGGTGGGGCTGGGAGGCCACCCTTGACCTCCCTTACACCCGAGCTGAGTGTTAAAGTATAGTATTAGTAAAGAAATTGTTTTGTTACAGGCTGTTTATGGAAGGTTATAACCCAAAGATCCAAGCATTGTACCCCAAAGTAGAGTTCCCGGTGTCGACTGGCACCCCGATGTTGTCACATCAAGTGGAATGGGCGCATACTGAGCCCTGGTATGTATTAATGTCACTCAGGGTGGAAATCCTTCCCTGAAATATGCGTAATAAATTCAGACATGATATTTATAAAAATATACATAAAAATACGAGTATATTAAGGCTGTTCACAATATGGCTGATGCAACAACTGTTGTAAAAAAAATCCACTAAAAAACAACGAGGTTCTTTTGTGGTTACATATATAGGCTATATTTATATTGTATCAATACTTGGTAAAAATTAATGTATGTTAATTTTTTAACTGGTGTGAGGAATATTCGTCATAAAAATCTAAAGGTAGATAGTATTAGTATAGTCATAGAAATAAAGTCATCTGTCCTTTTGCAATCCAAACGTTAAAATAATTTGACAAAAAACATTAAAACAAGTTAAAAGTGGAATAATTTATATTTTATGATTAATGTTCTATTTGTTTTGTTTACAGGTTGGTTCGGCTTTTCAAGACGGATGATTATAAGTATGCAGCCGCATGTAGATTTATTATATCCCTACATGACGATGAACATAAATTTCTCCGAGGGCATGTTGTGAAAGGTACTAAAAATATATGAAAAATTTATTAAATCTAATATATAAAATTCTCGTGTCACAATGTTCGAACTTGAACTCCTTCGAAACGGCTTGACCGATTCTCATGAAACTTTGTGAGCGTATCATCCCCCTAAATGTTAAGGGTAGTCAATCCATATATATAAATATTGCAAGTATAGAAAATGTAATATCGAAAGTAGAAGTAAAATAAGCAGAAATAATGTAAATGCAGATGATGCATGCCAGAAAAGACGAATGTTATAGCTTAGTCAACGTCCCCAGTGAGAAACTAGCCGGGGAAGGTAGGCCGAGTAGGGGAAAAAAAATACATTTACACTTCAGCTTTAATCTATGTCGCAATATCTTCTATGATGTCCTCTCCTTCCTGTAGTAGGATGATAATCCAGACAGATAAATAAGGGAGGCAACACTTGTGGCACAATGTACTTCGAAACAGGCAATCATGAGCCTTGTCAAAATCTGAATACATGTATATACCGACAGTACCTGGATCTTTGTTGTTGTTCACTGCCTAATTCTATCGTATATTGTATTGTCTTGTTGTGATTGTTATAATAAGACAAGACAACACAAGACGGTTATTTTTAAGAAATATTTAAATCTCCAGGCGTGAATGTGTACCCATTTTCGGGTGCCCTTACATACGTGTGGGACACGCTAAGTATGGTCGATGGAATACGTCGTCGCAGTCAATCAGTTCGTTTCCGGGACGTACACTTCACGTTACAACCTTTGATGTGCGAAAATCATCAGCTGAGTATCAAAGTCAACTTACACAGGGGTACTGGATGGTTTGAGGTAGCGTTTCAAAGTCTTTATCAATTCGATTAAATTTAATTGCATGCTTCTCTCAATTCCTCCGCTCTTATAATATCGGTGACGATTCTTGAAAGGCTGTGAACGGTTTTGCGAGCCGTATATCAGAAGAGCCTGTCAGCTGCTGACTGACATGCTATGTGCGAGGGTTTTAAGTTCGTTTGACCTGCCCTTTTAACTGTTAGAGCAGATGTGACAAACCCTCACCATCCATATACTTCATTCGCCTTGTCATTTTATTATATAACTTTATTTAATTTCTTACAAATAGTTTAATTTTTATAAATATGGCTGCTTCGCCTGCTTTGCATATCAGGTGTAAGCTAGATGGCGTGACTGATTGTTAGTGGTCAACAGTATGTGAGGAATTATAGAGTGCGACTTTACGTTTGAATAATTAAAACTAGCTACTGCATACTAAATTTTGATATAGAAAAGAATTAAAGAAAAAAAATATTAACATAGAAAGGAAGAAAGACAACAAAACAATGAGACCTTAATTATATTTTTTTATATCAAATCATTAGTATTATATTGCTGTGCTGGACCGTGTGCGTGTTAATCGGGACGCTGCTTAGGATATGTGTCATGTATGATGTTCACACCACTGTTTTTCAGCAGTCCCCGTCATCAAAGCCTCATCCCGCGTTGACCCACATGTGTGTACACCTACCAGACCACCTGCAATTAAGTCTGCCACTATTTTGTGTATAAATTTTTTTCCATATACAATGTAATCTCTATATATCGACACTGAAGGGACTGTGCATTTTATGGCGTTATAGAGAGTTGTCGTTAAATGGAGAGAAGAAAAAATCAGAATAAGAAAAAGTTTATTTCAGACTAGTGTTAGTAGTTATGTACATAAAAAATAATGTTATTTGAACGCTACTGCGTATACCTACTCTGTTATTTTTATTTGACGTCTCGTACTGCACCAGTAATGTTGTTGTAATTTTTTATTTATTTTAGTCATATCTTGCGATATTGAGGCATCTTGATGATAAAGGAGATTTCGACGCTTTAGAGTGTCGTTAAATCGAGTGACGTTACATGGAGTTTAAACTGTATTTAGATTAACAAGTACATTGTAGGTATCAAGTAATACTACTGAAATTATGACCGGTTACATAAAATGGAATAGCGACGGTGCGTCTAACGCTAACACTACAATTGACGAAGAATTAACTTTGTCGTCAGACGACATCTACAAGTTACTAAAGATCAAGGAATACAAATACAGGTAATACGTTTTAACAAAAACTACCGAAGTAATTTATAAAGGTTCTAAATTTTGAAATCGCTGGGTTTTTTTCAGTGGAGACTTCCAAAGCATCCGTCAAGCCTCTACATCTCTTAGCCAAGCAAAAATAGAGTGGAAGAAGAACTGGGTAACGCTAATCGATGGCTTGATCCAACTAAACATGTTGAAGAAAAGCGAAGGCGTTTCGGAGTTGGAGTTCATCCGACAAATTGATCTGAATGTTGACGAAATCCCCGAAGATGAAGCTGAATCTGCTCTCATTGATGCTTGTGTTTCAGAAGTTTTGGAAGTTTCAAGGTGCGCATTACGTTATTTCTTAGTAGAAACCTGTAAAGTTTTTATCGGGTATATATTTGTTCTTCGTGACTTTAATATTTGGATTTAGTTCAGTGAAGTCAAATTAAAATAAATATATTGTGCAAGTTAATTCTGAAGAACATTCCATGTCTCGCAAACGTAGAGCAGTCATACTCCTAATAATGTACCAACTAAGAATACAATTTTATGAACAATGGTACTTCAGGTGCTCCGGGATAAGTTTCCATGATGTGAAGTTCCGTTCTCGACCAGTGAGTAACGAGGGTATTTCTGTGAAGGCTTATAAATTTGTGCCCCATTTCCCGAAGGAACAAAGTACCGTGAGTTTAATGTTTTCAATGTTGTAATGCCAGTTTTCATGTAATTAATAATCAGACAAAAAAATTACCAGCCTTTAAAATATAAAATTAAATTTAACTAATATGCTGAGTTATTTCTTTACAGGAAGCAAAATCTCTTGCAGTATTCTTCCAAATAATTTCTGAAAATGTAAACAAGGACACCATCAATGCCCTTATTGTCAATGAGTCTGGCTCCAAATACAGTGGATTAAAATCTATCACAGAACAGATTCCTGGGATCAAAGTAAATCTGGCCTCCATTCAGAAGAACGACCTTCTTAGACTAAGTCAAATAGATAATGAAATAGATGTTTTGCTTCTGAACGACTTATCTTTCGATGAATCAGTAAGTATGATTTGTTTGAAATGTGAATATGAGGGTTTTGAATAACTTGTCATCAATTGCAACTCAATATATTTTTCAGCTCACGAAAGCCTTAAACAACAGCCTTCCAAGCGATTTCTTTATCATTAACAAGGAGTTCTCTGAACCGAAACAAAGACCTGCTTTCCTCTACACCTCCGTGTCAACCCATAAAACTTCCAAAGCCCAAATTCAGCTGATAAGATGGCGTCCAGCGCAGTCCCGTTCCATTTCTAGCGCAGTTACTGTCCACTCTACCGAGGATCTTGATTTATTGAAATCCAGTCTTTCATTACTTCCACCTGGACAAAATCTATTAATAGTATCCACATACCCAAAAGTCCCAGGGTTGACAGAATTAGTGAAGCAATGGAGCAAGGCAAGGATTGGATCTAGTAAGAAGATATACATGATTGAAGTGAATCACAAGGTGTCCAGTGAGCAGTATTTGAGCGAACTGCCGCCTTTGAATTTAGTCTTCAATGTATTGGATCACGTAAGTTAAATGTGTTAATTAATTACCTACTGAAGGGTTAGTCTGATTCTGCTTTAAGTGAAAGTTACTTTTCATTGCAATATACATTTTATACGTGTACCTACGTCGATTGTCGAATGAATTTGATCTAAAATTAATAATACTTGATCAGGGCACTTGGGGAGGCAAGTACTACCTTCCTGTTAAATATCAAAAGGAAAGCGAAGGAAATGCGATACTCCAGATTGCGCACGTTGGAGACATCGACACTCTATCCTGGGTGGAAGCTCCTAAGTTGACAGCCCCAGGGATTATCGTTAAGGTTTGTACTTAGTAAACAGTTGGTCTGGCTTTTTAGCTAATAATTGTTTTAAAATCAAAATATGTATCAGGCAATGAAATGTGCTGTGTAGGTCGTGTTCCAACATTATTTTTACTCAGTGATTTAAAACCGGTTATTGTTTATAGGTACATTATTCTACTCTGAACTACTTGGACACAAAGAGAAGTATGGGTGAGATACCTATCGACTTTAACTCGG
The DNA here is from genome assembly GCA_963693355.1 of Pontia daplidice. Classification (NCBI taxonomy): domain Eukaryota; kingdom Metazoa; phylum Arthropoda; class Insecta; order Lepidoptera; family Pieridae; genus Pontia; species Pontia daplidice. The sequence continues at coordinate 1,554,387 of CAVNZL010000006.1, forward strand.
ATTTAAGCTTTGGAATGGATTTCAGTGGTGTCACCGAAAGGTAAAAATTCCCTCATATCTCTATGAGTCACTATCTCTATTATCATGTCTGCCTCAAATCGTATTAAACGTTGTTTACCAGTGTACTTAGATTTCCGTATTGATTTTTATTTGTTGTGACGCCCTACGTGATCTACATCACGGTGGTCCAGATAGAAAAAATCACCACTATGTGGATAACTATAGTCCCCTTTCAGAACCCAAGCCAATCACACCATTTTTATGAATAAGATATGGGTCTGTGACTAATCCCTAAAGAGACATATACAAAAAAAATAATTATAGAAATGTTTATCACTTTTAGTGGGGTTCGTGTGATGGGCCTAGTGAAATCGGGTTCCGTGAGTACAACGGTATGTGCTAAAAGCGAGCAATTGTGGCCTGTGCCTGCGCACTGGACCCTTGAAGACGCCGCTACAGTACCATTGGCCTATTGCTTGGCATTCTACTGTTTGGTATGTACTATGGTTAAGTGTTCTCATGGCCAATACAGCGCCTATATCAATAATAGACACATGAAATATTTATAAAATAGTATATTAATAGTAACGGATCCTTAATTTTCTATTTTACACATGAATCTATTATTTGTGTCAAACTGGCACGATATTGATATTATTGATATAATTTGAATGATCCCACGAAATTCATATAAGCTTTTAGAAAATTCTCAACAATTCTTTCAGAAAAAAATATATGCGTCGAGTGTGTAAATAGTTAGTTTTATTTAAAAATAATGATTTTTATCTCTAGACCAGTAAGAGTCGTCTGTTGCCTGGTATGAAGATCCTGGTACACGGTGGAACAGGTGCATTGGGCCAAGCTGTAATCTCCATTGCCCTCGCTTTTGATTGCGTAGTGTTTACAACCGTCAGTGACCTAAAGAAGAAGCAATTTTTGATGAAACTATTCCCTCACTTGAAAGGTATATTTTTTACATAAATATGATTATTCGGCTTAAAAGAAACGAACACAGCGAACTAATACCTGACGATTTAGATTTTTTAAATAAGGAGCTAGGTTTATTATTTGTTTCCTTCACCATCAGAATTATATATATAAAAATTATATTTCTGCTTTTTCATTGTCATTCTCTTCACAGAGGAACACATCGGCAACTCCCGCAACCACCGTTTCGGAGATATGGTGAGGGCCGGTACCAATGGTAAAGGTTGTGACATCATTATCAGCTGCGCTAATAAGGAGTTCAAGAATGTAATTGTTCATTTGCATTTATTGAAGAAAGTCTTGGTTTAATTTGTTACTGTATAAAAGATTCAGATACATACAATCCATCGGCTAGCTATAATTTGTATGAAAAAGCTAAGAAGCACTCCGTGGGCGTATTTAGAACAAAACAGAAAATTAAAGATCGGAAGCTTGAATGTTAAAATTCCTTCCTTCCTTGCCCTTCCTCTGGTGCCACTTTATTACTAAAGGTTGGCTGTTTACAATATAAATCGTCGGGAATCTTGCGCTACACGGAAGACTTCCTTATATTCCGCAACCACGACTTCTTCCTCCTGCACTGTATTTTTTCCATTATATATTCCATTATAGTTACGCAAAATATGGCCTAGGTAAGCGACTTTACGCATCTTAACGGTTTGCATAAATTTGTACCTTTTACGTTTTATTAAAAGAAGCACGAGCAATTTCAATCCGTGATTTAATTTCTTGATCTGAATCCTTGTCTGAGACTTATATTGACGCACACAATCAAGAGCTCGTCCTGTCACGAATATATCAGGTTCAATTGCATCACGGGTTATGACCATTACCTTTGTCTTAGCAATATTTATAGTCAAACCGTCATACTCGCTAACGCTCGCTCCGTGATGGACTCATAAGGTTTATAAGTGTCTGCAGGTCTTGTACTGATGTTACAATTAAAAGTATCGTCCACGTACCGTGGGTTGTTTATGATTTCCATCCACCTTTACGCCTATCTACAGTCCCTCTACAGCACGCGTAATAAGCAGATATATTTTATGAAAAGTTAAAATTACTTGCTGAAATTAAAGCCTAGTGTTCCACATTTAAAAAATCATTCGTAGTTGCTACGAAACATATTTCGTATACATTATTGATAAAATTTTGAATATGTAGTCATTTTTTTAATTTTCAGACTTCAATCGGTTGTCTTGGCGATTACGGCGTCTACTATGACGTAAGTCTGCTCCTCGAACAAGAAAACTTCAACCTGGGAATGAACAACTTCTCCAAATGCCGCTCATATGCCACCATCGATATACGCAGCATATTTGAGACTGAAAACGATATGAAGGTTACAATTGCTTTTAAGTGCACTTTTTTAACTAAACATTTTATCGCAACATATTTTACAGTGATTCCATAGTCACAAAGTATGAGCTATTCTTTGAAAACGATAATATTTAAATTCGACTTGTTATGTTTGGTGCCTTCTATATTCCAGCGTCTCCAAGTACTAGTAAGCGAAGGAATAGCGCGTGGCTACGTGCGTCCTCTGACGCGCGTAGTGTATCCTCCCAGTGACGTCACTCGTGCCTTCCGCCTTCTCGCCACAAGCAGACATCGCGGCCGAGTGCTTCTCGATATGCAGCAACCTATTCCTGCTGTAACACCAAGGTATGTTTAATTGCTTAGACCCAAAGACGGAACATGAAATTTTTGGCTGTAACTGGATTACAATCCGATTTATACCGCTATTTATATATTAAATTAAAACAAAAAAAGAATTGATTTAACAGTTAATACAGAAACATTAGACGTGACAGTTTTTAATCCCCCCATTATTTTGTAGGCTCAAAATATCACCCGACGCATGCAACGTGGTCATATCCGACGACGATGTATTGGCAATGCAGCTGGCTGATAAACTGGTCTCGCAAGGTGCCAAGCAACTCTACATTCAGGCACCCTATTCCAACGCCTTCCTTGTTAAACAGAGGTAATTAAAGTATTATTCAAAATTATTTGTTTGTAACGAATAAACTCAAAACTTTTGGACCGATTTATTCAATGTGTTTTCAAAATGATCAGAAATTAATTCAAATAATTAAATTAACAAAAGCGTGTGCGTACGATGTACCCTTCAGATATATTTCACGATAATTTCTTTAAAAAAAAAAATTATTCTAGATCGTGGAAAGATGCCGGAGTTCACGCTGTTATTGACCGACAAGAACTCTGGAACAAGGACTATGTTGAGTTCCTCCTCAATAAGAGCAGTGCTCTGGGAAGGGTTGAAGTGATCTATATGATCGTTCATAAATCCCAGAAATACAATGACGTCACCAAGTATTTGGATACATTGGATTCAGCTGCTGAAAACCGAACATCGACTATCAAGTGAGTGTATTTAAAAATATTCAAATTTACATTGAAATTTTTTTGCAGTATGCACAAAAATGTTTTACTAAAATAGAAATGTTTCACAGAGCGATTAGACACCACAGCTAATGTTGAGTTCTTACATGTTGCATTTCGTTAATAAAACCCCTTGGTTGGGAAAATGTAGCTGTATACATAATGTAAATGTGTACATAAAGATGAAACTTGTTCTGAATAACAACATTTGGGTGGAAAGAGATAGCCTAAAACCTTACTGTGGTACCTCACAAAACAGCTAAAAAGCTGCTGAAAACATCTAGTGATGACTGAGAAATATCCATGAAACAATTGTTTTAATTTTCAGACACATTGCCGTGATAGACGTGGGTAACCGCATCGGCGATGACGAATTCACCTCATCAAGCGCCTCTAAGCACAATTTGACCATTGTCAAGTCACCAGAGCTCGAGTCGGTAAGTTATAGCTTATATCGCCATTGGTTTACGATTGTCACATTGATTTATTTCAACTTTTTTAACAAATATTAAAGTAGAACTTATCGTATTATTTACATAACGTGTTTTAAGTGCAACACATAGAATATATAATAAGCATTAGGTCTTTACATATGAAATTGGCTTTTTGTCGTATTGGCCACTTTGATCTTAAATATATCCTCTTTGGTTAGAAATTCCAAATTCAAATTGAAAAAGCTATTTACTCATGTATTTGTGTTTTGAAAACCGTAATTCATTTGTGTTTTTCTCTTTTGCTTTTTTTTCTGCGTCACTCATATCACAAAATGGAAAACTTAAAATATCGCATTATTTACGAGTACGAGTTCCACCGTGGCACCAGTGCTGCAGAAACGGCTCGAAGGAATAATGATGTATATGGGGGTAGCGTCGCAAAAGAAAACACGGTGCGGTTTTGGTTTCAACGCTTTCGTTCTCGAAATTTACCTGCAGGACAAGCCCCGTGGACGACCGGAGATCAAGGTCGATAATGATGAATTGGGCTATTGTGGAAGCAGATCGATCGCAAACCACACTATAGCTTTCTTAAATCTGGCCAGACGATTACGGCTGATGTCTATTGTCAGCAACTGCAAACCATGATGGAAAAGCTCGCTGTTAAACAACCGAGACTTGTCAATCGCTCTACGCCGCTGCTGCTTTAACACAACGCTAGAGCACACACTCCGATGAGGCAGTCCAAACCGCTTTTAAAGGTTTTATTGATTCCCGTCCGAATGGTTTTTTTAGTAAAGGGATCAATGAACTACCTATGGCAAAGGTGTATAGATAGCAATGGTACATACTTTTATTAATAAAATATATTTTAATATGAAAACATCGCCTTTATGTTCCTCCCATACAAAACGACAATTTCATATGTTTGGACCTAATATATTGGAGACAAACATTATATAGCTGATGGTCCAATTATTTTCGAATTTAAAGAAGACAAACAGCAAGTCATATACTAGAATATTATTTCATTCTGAAATTGATAGTTTTTTTTATTAAATGCCTAATCACTGTTTTAAATTAATATAAAACTGACGAACATTTCGAAGCATACGTCGAACTAAATAGATTCTTATTTTATGACATTGCACTAACTGTGGCATGTTTGAAGTAAACAAAACCCACTATTAATACAACAATATCTCGTTATTTACTCGATTTGGGAAAACTAGATGGTTAAGACGGTATTTAAGACATATAGTAGGAATAATTTGAAAATTTATATGAGTAGAAATTCTAACTCTACAGTTGATATGAAGATAAGTGTCATAGATATATTATATAGGTGATATGAATTGACAGGTGCAAGGTTCGCTATCGTTCAAGTCTGTACTGAAGGTCTTGCAAGTAGCCTTGAACTCCAAAGAGACTGTCATCGTTGTTCAACCGCTGTCTGAGAAGAAATCTCTGTTGGAAGAGATCGCTACTATTGCTAGTAAGTGACAAATACAATTAAGTTTGAACGAATACTCAAAGAATTTTATTAAGAGAATGGGACCAATATATTTTTAAAGTCCCAGTTTGTGTTCTTTAGAATAAATTTCTCTTTAAAACTAAGCTTATCTGAAATTGAATTCTCGTAAAATAGAAATTACACAAATAATTTTGGGTAATTCATATTTTAATTTTATCTGGGCCTAATACCATGTAGACTTTCCATTGGAATTCTAAACGCTACGTAATATTTGTCTTTATCAAAAATACCTAGGTATAATTCATGTTTATTTATGCAGTCAAACACTAATTGTATTTGTATTACTACAAGATCACGACCTTTCCGTCTGTAACTCTTTAACACGACCTCTAGGACTTAACTCTAAGATTTAAAAATAACGTTCTTAACGAATTATGACTTTGGCACTTGATTTGAAATTGTTTCTCTTAAAAAATATAGCTTTTCCATTATGTTCTTAAAATAACCCTCTTCAAATATCATTTAAGATGACTGGGAGCCACTTATATATTTAAGTCATTAAAAATCTCAATAACTAACGACTAAGGACTTTGGTATTTGCTTTAACATTGTAAACATCTATTGTTAATTACTGTCGGAACAATTCTTTAACATTTTACAAATTAATTAAATTAAAAAATATTCAATTTAAAAACATTACGGCTACATTGTAGCTTGATTTTAAATCCATACGTTCGATGAAAATAAAAACTTTGTATATACATATTTATTTCAGAAATCGATCTACCAAAAACTCTTGAAGGTTCAGTTACTCTTAAGGAATTGTGTAAGGATCCTGCAGCTCTTCTCCCAGTTAGAGGATTCTTACGGGACCAATGTCACATCCTTCTATCACAAGAGGCCATACAAGATCTTACTATTAACAAGTATGGATATTTTTATAGTCTAGAATTAGTTCTAGAACTAGAGTTCTACTCTTATAAGCCATTATTAAGTAGTTCTGTCGAATTACAATATCCTATTTTTTTAATATTGCAACGAATATGAGTATTATATTTATTGTTACATAAAGCCCAGAGCCAATAAGTATACTCAACACACAAATGTCGACCGGAATCGAACGTAAGACCATTGCTCCAAGTTTATTTTAATGAGAGGATTGCAGTTCAAAAGAGAGTGGAGGGCTATATAACTAACTAGCCCTAACCACTTAATACCTTCAACTCAGTGTCAAAAATGGCGAAGCTTGGGCTCGCGTCAACAGTCTATTTATTTCACCCAATACATGATCCACCGGTATATTCAATTTCGTGTATAAAACAGGCCGCTGCCTCCTCACACTCAGCCGGTAAATAACCCTCTGTCCCCCACCAACAACGTACGCTGCTATATTCCTCAACAGAAGAGCAAGTACTCCTCGTATGCTTACCCAGACATTTTACGCTCTTGTAAAATAACCAGCTGCACTACACTCCACTCAAATATGTAATCTTAAATATTGGTTATTTTTATTGCTATTTCGAATGGGTATTTCGCAAGCGAAGTATACGGACAGTATCCCCAATATTGACATTATTTTAATAAGGTCCGCCGAACAACCTGCTGCAACCACATTTTCCAAATGAATTGTCAAGGACTAATAACATACTCAATTTCGCCACAATAGATAGCACTTTCAATTGCAAGTGGATCCGATCTTTCTTTCACAGCTTCTATTTCAACTAAACGCCCCCATTGGTTTCCTCTCTAACATTTATATAACTACTGCCTAACTAATCCTACCCTTTAGTTTGGTTCGATACCTGATTTGCCCTATCTTCCAGTGACATCAATTAACCAAGTAAGCCATTGCTATAATATAAATAATAGCATAAACTTCTATTATATTAATATTATTTTAAGGATTAAAAAAGTCGAGGAAAATATTATGGACGCAACAGTTCAGCAGAGCGTGGAAGGTTTTGCGCAGTTCTACTCGTACGAAGATGTTGATGAACTACAAAGCACCACGGATATAATTTTCCTCCCGACATTATTGAGAATGGCCAATGTAGTAAGTTAAGAAATATTGTTTTGAAAGTTTGTTATCTTAAACGAAGGATTCTAATACTGATCAACGCAGACCTTTCAACGAAAAGGATACAATTAAAGAAAAACACTTTTTAACGGATTTAGGTTATGTATTTTTTTTAATATAATTACATTATTTAAAAAATTTCCGACGTTTCGCGTGCTTTACAGTCTGCGTGGTCACGGTAGACTGAACACAAAAGGTGTTAACTGTCAAATTAAGTGTTACAGCTGCAGAGAGGTTGTGTGTTATCTGTATTTATTACCCCGGAGTTGGTATCGACTAAAACCGGAAGGATTTTTACAGAACTGGCTCACGGTGTCCTCCATTTTCCCGGATTGTTTTTTATGAGATTTTAATTTAGATATTATTGGATCCCAGTTGTTTAATAACATGCTATCTAACAGCTAACATGATAGCCGCCTTATACAAAATATTGCACTTTTCAAAACCACATAACTTTTAAATTCGAATACTTGACATGAGTATGCTCAAAATGCAGTTTAGATATTTGTTATGATTTTAATATTTTTATTTTCCAACTTTTCCAACAGCAAGATGACCAATTTGACGCGAACCAGAAGTTCTTATGTCTGATACCAGGATTGGAAGGTCACACTGGAAGATTCACACTGTTGCTTCAGAGGCTTAAACTTCTAGCTCTCATTATGCAGCCTGGTCTGGCGCATCCCGATGAAACACTGCAGGAGTTAGCAGCTAGATTTGCTAAGGTATTGACCTTATTATTAGGGTTGTATTATCCAAATTATTCAAAAATTTGTATTGAATTTAATTTAGAATATTTCAAATATTCGTTTATTGTTGTGTCTTTTTCGCAGTCGTTAACGTTAGTTTTCCGCAATAATTTAAGACACATTCACTTTTAGTGCCCTTTAGTGTTTAAGCCTGTATATTTGTTATTCTAATTTAAAAATTAATTAATGTGGGTGAAACTCACAAGTGCTTTTATAATATCATTATATTTTTAGTACATTTCCTAACTGTGAATAATAATATAATTGTTTACAGATGTTAGTAAAAAAAACTGGTATCAAGCATCACTTCTACCTTCTGGGATACGAGACTGGTGTTATCGTAGCGCTAGAGATGGCCAAACTTCTTGAGGAACAAGGTCAGTTTCGATATTTATATTACAACCTAAACTGCATAACACTAATAACAATTGTATATTTAGGACCATCGCGTATTATAAAGAAAAAATAATTTGGCATAAGTTAAGAATCTAACGATAAATTCAAAAACCCCTGTTTACTTCATGGGTGGATTTAATGTAGGTTTACGGTGATTAAGAGGAAAGGTCGGTGCTTCTATCCAAAATGTCATTAAGTACTGAGAACGTTCTTAATACAATTTAGAAGTAGGGTAACGAAAGGGTCTCGTAAAAGCAATCTTAATTTTAGCATTATAGACAATACATAATAGTAGAATGAGGTACATTTATAACACATTGTAGAGGTATATTTATACGTTTGCGGACTCGTGACTCCCAAACTTTTCTTTCGAGTAAAATTGGCCTCGAAACAGTATCTAGGGCTTTGGCTAAATCGAGAAAGATTCCACTTTTGTCTCTTATCCAACACAACAACTTACACGAATCCAGCAATATCGTCCTCCGTGATTCTTTTTTGACGGAATCCAAATTGATTTGTGGCAAGGATTCCTTTTCTAAATATCCAAGTAATCTGGCGTTAACAACTTTTTCAAAAAATTTGGCATGGGTTGGAAGAAGAGAAATAGGTTATTTTAGATTTCGATGATATTTCGGCTTTTTTATTATTTAAAGATGGGTGTGATATTAATTATTTACCAAGATTCAGGAATATCTTGTTCATCACCTAGGGCTGAATTAGGCTTTAAGGTGCTAATAGGTTTTAAAATTTCACGGTCGTCACAACGGAGAAATAGTAAAGTCTTAGGATTTAGTAGCATATTATATAGAGACATTAGCTATGAGTAACATTTTATACATAAAGTATTTGTCAGTATAGCGTAAATAAACTTCTGATACCAAAATAATTAATATTAACAAATGTAATTTTAAGAACATATAACTAACATGGCCGAGGGGAACGATTATAGAAACAGCAAAATATTAATAGGATACATAAAATCTAGCCATAAATTTAACACCTTTAATCTTTCAGATATTACGGGCACAGTGTTCTGCCTGGGTGGTACTCCCCAAGATATACTATCCGAAGTCAATCAATTTTTGGATCTATACAAATCTGAAGAAGAACTGCAAAATGATCTAATAAGACACATGCTGCGACTGAATTTGGGTGATGAGAATGTACAAATTGAATTAAAGGGCTCCTGGGAAGAGAAAGTGTCGACGTACGTCCACTACCTCATAGGCAAAGTGCCCCTATCCTCACAATATAATCAGGACTACATCCGATGTGCTTATTCACGTTTGAAGCAAATACGAAAGTGCAAAGTCCAATCCACTCCTCTGAGATCCCAAGTTATATTCCTCAAGTCGAAATTACAGGCAGTACGATCCCGTGATTCCCCCCAGCAATATTCGGAGAAACCAGTGGTTGTGTACAATTTGGAGACTCCGTTGGGAAACGTAGCCAGAGACTTAAGGTGCACGGCAATTATTAATAGGCACCTGGAGCCAGATGTTCTGAAAGACTTCGACGAAGCCAACCTCTGCTTCACCTATAATACTAGTCCATACCAATAACTTGTAATTCTGCTTTTTTGGTGTTACTTTGTATTAAAATACGTTTTATCTGATGATTTGTTTTTATTTTCCCAATATCACCTAATTTAATATTTTTAATAGTGAAATGTCAAACTTTAAAATGTTAGCTTTCTATTATTGTAAACAAAACCCTAACCCGGGTTGTTTACAAAATTACAAAGAGGACGCTAGATTTTTAACATTTATTTCAATCGTAATAAACTCTATAACTAATAAGTAACTATGATACCTAAAATAATCTGAATGCACAAGTATTAGTATTAGATAAAATACATTCTCAGCAAGTGACATAACACTTAAAAATAAGTTTCTGATCGTTTTTTAATTTGTAAAAGTAACAGAAATAAAATTTTGGATCGACATTGATATTCACTACGAAACCTTTTGGAATTTATCCTTAATTACGTCAGTTGGCATCATCCGATTCATAAAATATAACAGACTCAAGTGGTAAAGATTTGTGCACCTGGTGAAAAAGGACCGCATTTGCCTTTAAACCTTGATATTGGTGGTAAAATTTATAAGGATGATTGACTATGAAGGCGCGGAGTGCAGATTCGGGATCCTACAGCATCAATTATTTTCACACAAAGTTTCGGTGCGGCTCGTCCACCATCTAGGTAAAAAATGAATAGTTATTACATTATTATTATATTGCACATTATGTTATGCAATTTTAGCTTAGAACTGGAAGTAGATCGAGCGTCTTCACTTGAGACTTTACGAGAAGCCATTGAAAAAGCATCTTTATGCAGCTAGGAGTAAACTATAATAATTGAACCTAAGAAACATTAAGCTAGACAAAAGTTCCATCAACGGATCCTAAAAAAATAATCTTAATGTATATTAGAAATATTAAGTTTTATATATATTTTATATACGACTTATATTCGACGCCGTAATGTGTGCAAAATTGAAATTTAGGTACATTTAAGTTTTGCTTTCAAATAGTTGTAATTAGGCTACTTAACGGTGTAGTAAATCAGATTCCAAACACACCTAAATATCATGCCTATTATAGTATGTTTTCTGTTATAATCCGTTCAAAGAAAAACAAATCCATTTTTGTCGCCTGTAAAAATTAGATGATTCGCATTCAACGAAAATTTATAGAATTTTGCTATTAGGGCATCAATGAGTCACTTAAGATATCAAAATGCTAAAAATGATAAGAAATATAAAAAAACGGATGATAAAATACTCGTATTAAAGTATTTTTGAAGTTATTATTTTTTGCAAAGGTTATTTTTAATTGTGCCAGAAGAAAGAACTGTCTCTTACATTGAGTTTAGCAAATGATGTTCCAACAGGGCGTAATAGAATAAATCCTACTAATCTTAAAATAATTATTAATGTTTTACATAATCTACTGCATAAATTTACATCACTTGTACATCAGAATAACACATCCAATTTATAAAGATATTTTGTGAATCGTTTTGAAAAATTGCAAGTAAATAGGACAAAATCTAGCATCTGCGAGGTATTCTGGCGTGCGCTGCCACGCCAGAATATCTTATATATTATTATAATATAATATTATATTATATACTACACTAAAAATTACACAAAGTGATCTTATCATCCTTCAAAATTGGTTACATTCAAATCTCTCTCTCTTTTAACTAGAAATACTACTAAAATACATTATATGATCTTTTCATCGAAAAATAAAAAAAATAGCTAACTACAGTCCTTTAATAATAAATAATGTTAAAATAAATAAAATTAATACGGAAAAGTACTTGGATTTAAATATTGATAATAGATTAACTTGGACGGAACACATTGAAAAAATACGAAATAAATTCACTATCCGGAATCATACGACCAATAGCACGATGCTTACCTCTTAATTTTAAATATCTTATATATAATTCCCTAGTTAAATCTCATCTGGATTATCTTGTAGAAGTTTGGGGATCTGCTGCTAAAAGTAACCTTAAAAAATTGCAAACAACTCAGAACAGGCTTATTAAAACATTATTTGGATTACATTACCTAACGCCTACTTCAGAAGTATATAAAAAAACAAAAATATGAAATATAGCACAGACATACAAGTAAATACATGTATTCTTATTAGAAGAATAAGATCGGAGGAGATTCACACACAGTTAAGTTTTACAATAAATTCACAACATGGAGACCGTATCACGCGCCGGTCTAGGGAATTGTATCTTCGACCGCCTCGGACCAACTACGGAAGGAGTTGCATTCTTTACGAGGGAGCTAAATTATACAACGGGCTGCCCATTTCAATTAAGGAAGCTTAAACATTATCGAGTTTCAAAAAATTACTTAAAACACATATTTCGGAGGATTTTCAGATTTTATAATACGCCATTATTGCAATTTTTGTTTTTTTTTTTTAATATTTCTCTGTAAGTGATACATATCTTAGAGAAAATAAAATGATTTAAAAACTTAAAATTGATAATGTATTCCTAAATACTTTTATCACTTCTATTTATATTTAATATATTGCATACTACATATAATATGGGTATTTATATATAATGGCATTCATCGTTATTTTTATAAACGCGGGTGACGCTGCAATAATCGTCTATTAATTTATGCAAAGCAAATATTTATAAACTTTACGATTTATACGGCTCTTTTCAAACATTCACTACCTATTCTCACTTAAACCATTTTGATAAGAAGTTAAATGAAGGAATAAAGAAAGCAGTGTTATTATAAAAAATAGGTACTCACTAAAATCCATTGAGCCAAAAAGAGCAAGAGCCCAATGCATTTCCACATTTTCACAAGTGCGCGATCAATTTGAGATTGTAAAATTTCCGTGTTAATTATCCCATTTATTTTATACAGATAAATCTTCTTATCACTATCTTTTATTGATTATCTAACATCATTTATGTGATTGATAGAACAAACGTGACCATCGTGTAGAATTAGTAGTTAGTTCGTGTTATATAATAAATTTAATAATCACTTAATAAAAAGATGTTTTAAACGTATAGATTTGGCATAGTGGTCCTGAACAAACTTTTACTGTGTAAAAAATGTATAACCAACCACAACCGCAAAAGTGATGGTCGCGTAATTATCGCGTATAAACTTTCAGACTAAATAAATTGTGCGTCATGCAAGTCATTTTCATCCAATAAAGTTCATCAGATCCTCAAAAAAATCGATAGACAGCGGCTAAATAATCTAAATCTTTCAAAATATCGCAAGTCGATATATACTTCTGTTGAGTGTGGACACGCAAACGAAGTCTTGATTCTGTGATTATAACCGGTATTTACCGAACATAAAAATGGAGATTTAATTCTTACAACGCTGTCAGTGTTGTAAGAATTAAATCTTCGTTTTTATGTCCAAACAGTAAGCATGTATGAAAATTAAACTGGAATGATATGTACTGTTCCATAATAGTATTAGATAAATTAATTAGATTAAAATAAGCCGTTTAGTTTATTGCCGATATAAATCTCTATATCACAAACCTAGATGAACTAATTTCACTAACGTATGTTATAAACATATATAATATAGACCTTGGATCTATTCAGTCGCGAGCTCTTGAATATTTGAGCTTGTTTCAAGAGTTTGTTCGTACATGTAATGTCTACATCCATTATAATGATTTAAACTTAATGACATTTACTATTATCTACAAATCAAACATTTTTATATACAAATCAAACAGTCAAGTAAATAAAAGTTATATAAATTGTTGAAAGAAGGCGGAGTTGAAAGTAAGTCTTTCCGTGTTTCATGGGATAATCGTCTTTATCTGACTGACACTGAGCCACCGTGGATTTTCCTGTATTGTACTATAACTATATGCAGCAGTATACCTACGCTTATAAACGTTTTATGAATTTATATTCATAAAAGTCTTATAAGCATACGTACGTACCTAACCTAACCTAACCTAAGCGAACATTGCATTACAGGATGTTGTGTCGTATCTGAATGCAATTAATAAGCAATTAATATTTATAATTACTAAAAATTTACATCCAGACACAATTAGAATTTATACAGTTTCGAAAATTAAACGCTCAAGATTAAACTACTTATATACAGAGTGTATTAATTTAACTGTGTATGTATATATCATATATGTTCATTATACTGGCACAAGTTTGGCCTACGTATTCGTAGACACCCTACTAACACCTCTTAGAAAGTGGACATAGGTTGCCTAGTGACCATACCTATGAGGTATTACATAAATGTGAAAAAGGCTTCCGATTAAGCGTATTGGAACAATTAGAAATCATCAAAGAAAAGAAAAATAATATACATGCATTGTTGAATGACCAAAATTGTTTGACTACGTCGACGCTGATAAGTATGTTTGGTGGAGGTAGTAATGTATAAAAGGGAGAGGTTTGGTCAGCCCCGAACGAGTTAAAGCGCTCCCCTTGCGAGGGAGGGCGTAACACAAGCAGACGAAGAAGCAGCGTTCACTCATCGAGCGCTCTTCGAAGAGGCAACTTCCTGAGGATGCTCCGGTGTCTGGGCGAAACGTACGTCGAGTGGTTGTGGGTTTTTTCGCGGAGCGGATATTGCTTACATAATGGTCTATTAGGGATTTTTAAAGAATACCACTTTGGCAACATTTACAATTTATAATTTTGCGCTAAAGTAACCATGCATGAAATATTGTCAAAAATAATTCCAATTCTGCACAATGGAAGTTTCCTAATGTAGTCTTACCAAAACCTGAAGGTGGGAATAGTTTACCTCCATATCATTATAGAATGGAGAGTTACGCTTTTTTTCTTGTGTATGCCCCACCATAGATAGCTCTTCTACTGTAGATCAATCGAGATTTTGTAATATGATGATTACTTTTTAGAATGTGCTCTAAAATATTTTAAAATTGCACATAAATTTTCATTGCAAGGCCGCAGTCTTTCAGCGCAACTTAAACTCCATAAAATATAGGCTTAGATAATATTAGGTCTATGTTTATCGACTCAGTTTGAGTCCCTAATATAAGTATCATTAACATATACAAGCATGATTTATGAATTTACTTTATAACGGATATGTTTCTTGATTTGTAACTAACCCTAAGTTTATTATATTTTATGTATACATATAATAAACTTTAATGATATTTTATTCGACTTTACATATATCTTAATAATATATTTTATAAATCAACAATTTTATGGAACCGTAGCTTTCGTGAATTCGAACAATCCATCACAACAGAGAACAAACCCTTGATTCATCCAAAAAGTTCATGTGCCCGTAGGCTATTTAAAATCTTTGTTCTACTAATATGAAGCTAATAAACATGAACTTATGAAATGAGTAATAATTGTAGATATGTAACGGTGAAACAATAATTAAGGTAAGTTTTATATATTTCGCGATTTAGATATTTAAATAGGAAATAAACTTAAAACATGAAATGCTTACGTTGTCTTTACTAAGGGTCCATTACTTATTGAACAACAGGTAGAACCTATTCATATAGTATAAAAAGTGCTCGTAATGTCACAAGCAACGATGGATCTGTTAACACCAGTTTTTATACTTTTATTCTAGTCAATTTCTTCTCAAATTTTTACAATGTAATAGGTGGTAAACGCCTTAAAATAAACCTACTGGTGTATAAAAGTTATCTTGATTCTCGATTTCTTTTAATGTATTGTATATTTGTCAGTTTATTTACATCCATAATACATATTGTATAATATATTTGACAACACTTGCCTGAAACTGGATTCTTAGATGATTAAACGTCTACCCTAGGACTAAATACCCCTGTATACAGTCGAATGCACCTTTTGACATTAATTAATTATAATTTTAGTACGAATTGAAATAGTTTTCTTGAATATAATTAACTGGGTATATATATAAAGCTGATTTGATTTCAGTGCTTAGGATATTTTTCTAGTGCCACAAAACATTGATATCTTACGGTAAGTCTTAAAGCTAATCTAGCCCACATTCGAAAACATTATATTTCTTTCAAAATTTTTGTACGCTTTCCTCTTAAGACAAAATAATTTATTTTCAGGGAATGATGGGAAATTTAGAAAGTCTAATGATGATAAGTTATGTTATAAAGTTTTTTTATAGGTACAGAATATGTTTATGTTAATCACAATTAGTGAGGAAGGTAGACAGGCTACATTTGGGTTCTAATTATATAATTTGAATGGCATATTAATTATATTTGCATAGACGCTAACGAACGATTGTGCAACCATTAATTTTTGTTATATTATTAAGTTTTGATGTTTATTTTTTTACCCCATAATAGATGACGCCAAAACCTCAAGAACTATCCGGCGCCATGAAAGATAAAAATGAGGCCTGCCCGCCTGGCGAGGAAATTGTCATCTCTGGTTTATCTGGGCTATTTCCTGACTGCTACAATGTCAAGGAACTCTCACATGTTCTTTACAATAAGGTTTGTTTAAATAAATATAGAGTGGTTAATCTGAACAGTTTTCTATGCGTTGTTTCGTATATGTGTACATTGTTACGCGCACTATGAATAATGAAATAATACTGAACAGCGTGTATTACTTAAACCAACTTTTCTAAATCAGATCAATCCAATTACCAACAAAAACCTTCGGTGGAATTACAACCATCCAGAGGTACCCGACTGCACTGGAAAAGTGCCCGATCTAGAGTTCTTTGACGCTCAATTCTTCAAGGTGCACTACCGTCTAGCCAAATGCATGGACCCTGTGTCCAGGAAAATTTTGGAACAATCAAGGTTGTATTTTCTTTCTTCATTTTTTTTTTCTTTTAAACTTGAACTGATTGAAATGATATTTTGCATGGCAACTTATACCCCTGGCCAAGTAAAGAAAAGCTTTTATAGCTTAGTATACAACAGCTTATGCGCATAAGATTTGAAAAATAAAAATTTATAAAATTTGACGTGCTAAAACTTATAATATAACCAGCTGGCCGATAAGGGAGCATAGGTGATATAATAATAATAATAAGTTAGTAACTATTGAGACTTAGGTGCTATGTTAGTATTGAAAAGTAAGACTAAAAAACTAATGAACGGAACGCCACGTTTTTAACAATTTGGTGTCGTTTTTTGATATCAACAAACTCAGGATACCATTTGAGCTATGCCGAATACGACTCATCAGCGATGCCACTCTTTTTCGAACGATAGCGTTGAAACTATCCGTTCGCATCTCCGCAAACATGCCCGATGCACTACAGAATCTAGGCAAGCCTAATAGCAGCCTGAATGTGTTGATATACTGAACTCGTAGTGTATTCAATGCCCTCTGGGTGATACTGGCCCACAAGTTGCACGAGTAAAATCAAAATAGTCTTTTTCAACAGAAATTATTGCAGGTTTAAACTGTGGGGACCTTTCTGGCAAGAAAGTGGGTGTATACATTGGAAATTCTTTTTCTGAGACTGAGAAAGTTTGCTTTTTCGCCCAAAATATTAATAGTAGTTTAGGTCTTACAGGGTATGTATATTCATTTATAAATCCTTTTTGTGTAACTTACAAAGCCAAATTGGTTGAAATACATAGAGATTTTACCCATCTATGTCTGAGCAGCTATGGAGGAAATGACAAAAATAAAATAAAATTAGAATGCGCTTTATTAAATCCAATGAATTTAAAGTGTCGACACAATTTCATGTTGTAATTGTTGACTTGTTTAAAATTACTTTAAAGGTTAATTTAGTATCACAAAGATATCATACACAAAATTTTGGTACTTCTATTCATTCTTATTATTCAAATACGATCCAGTTTTTCGGAGGTCTAGGAAAAATGCAATGTGTACCTAAACTCAGTTGCATCTCAACCGAATTCTTTTAATGGGCTAATACATAGAACCAGTCTAACTTGGCCCCAGATTTGTAATCTGGCAGCTTGAACTTAAAGTTAAGATCTGAGTCTATATTTAAAATGGGTTCTATAGAAGGCAGACCATATTGCAGTCCCATGCTCTAAGATGCTCTGCTTTGATGTCCGTAAGAAAAGCTGATATGAATTTTAAAAAGCTCTTTTTAAGTGGTCGACTTAATATTATTTTCCATCGAATATGCCTAAAGTGTACTTAGAGCACAGACATAGACTTTACTTATTTTTCTATGAGTAATTAATAAATAAAGGAGGAGTAGGATAAACAATCAATTTGGATGCTTATGATGGCACTATATTTTTGTTTTTTAGATGTAGTAAATCTATGTTCGCCAACCGTATTTCCTATTGGTTGAACTCTAAAGGGCCATCAGTGACTGTAAACCAGGCCTGCTGCAGTTCCTCCGTGGCCTTGGAGCTCGCCTACCATGCGATGAAGCGCGGTGACTGCGAGGCCGCTCTTGTAGGGGGTTGCACGTTGTGTCTCCATCCCCACTCTTTCATTCACAATTCAAGGTACATTTATAAAATCTCTAAAATATTGGACATTTTAATTTTAGGTATTTTATTAAGAGTGGCCTAGTAAATTTTAGTATATACAGAAAAATGTTTACGGTATTATTAAAGACGTTTAAAATACTAGATTCGTTAGACTTGATATCACACCAAAGAGGGAATCGGGTATTTTTAAACAATATTAATTTGCAGAATCATGAGTTTGAGTATGGACGGAAAAACAAAGTCATTCGATCAGAATGGATGTGGTTGTGCCAAATCTGATGCGATCGGCGTGCTCTTTCTACAAAAAGCAAAGGATGCTAATCGGTAATAATATATTTTTATCTGAAGTTCTATCTCCCTTTAATAGCGACTCTTATTATTACATGAGCAGATTACTGAAAGTTAAAAGTTAACATCAAACCTAATCAGTGGCAAAAGTAGAATTTCACAGAACGTCACAAGCTAATTTTTTGATTAACCCAAAATAATAGTCTACTTAATTGTGGTTGAGCCAACTTTGGCACTATTCTTAACGTTTTGTCTCAACTCAAAAATTGTTGTAAATATAATGTTATACAATATGAAAAAGTTAAATGTAGGTAGGTAAAGGTAAAGTAAAATGTGAATTTATAATTAAAGTTTTTTTAAACACCGGACTAACCTATAGAGCTAAAACACATTTTTAATAAGTACCTTCTTTGAAACAGTATATACGCGGAGCTTGTGCATGTCAAATCGAAATTCACCTCTCCATTGGAAGGAAAGGAAGGGCCACGATATGATTTCTACCGCAACCCAACAGAAGTCGCTAACTTCTGGAGAGAGTTCTACAGCGAAGCCAAAGTGCCACCGCAAGAAATTGAATATGTCGAGGCGTTTGGTTCAGGTAATTTGCAACTGTAAAAATGGCCTTATTAATAAACGTAACCATATGTGCTCATATCATTCGCGGCGTTGTGAGAAATGTTTTTTTTTAATTAAAGCAGAAAGAAGTAATAAAGACATTGACTGTTTTTGTACCTAACAGGTATAAAAAAGTTTTGGCCATATTAATATGTTTAATTCTTTTTACGTGGACGTTATTCGTGGGATTGCTCCCTCAGTAGGATCTGGTAGAGTAAATTTCTAACCACCAGATGACAGCTGCATTACTTAATATTGCACATTATTTTATAGGAATGTTGGAAGCTGATGAATCTGAGCTCAAAGCGATTGATGAAGTGTTTTGTAAGGGCCGATCGAAGCCACTGCCCATCGGTAGTGTTATGTCCAACATAGGATATGGTGAAGCTGCTTGTGGGGTGTCTTCTATTACAAAGGTTAACATGTATAATCAATCAATCAATTGAGTCCATATGTTCTATCAACGCCAAATCAATGTTCGTTATTAAGATGTAAAATCATTTCAAACATTTTTTTCACTAAACCAACTTATTTATTCCTAGAAAACAACAGTATCTTAGTAATCTTACCAACTAAAAATACTTCAAATTGCATTTTTTAACTTTAGCTTTCTATCAAATTGTGTCTACCCTGTTACTATATAAAGAGACGGAACATACCAAGACCTTCATTCAACAGACTCTTCTTCTTCTTCTTGTGTGGTACCACAAGAAGAAGAAGAAGAGTCTTTATTAGTCTTTATGACTAAAGGTTGGCTGTTAACAATTTAAATCGTTGGCAATCTTGCGCTAAACGGAAACAAAAAAAAAACAAAAATTCAACGGTCTCGCCTTCATTCAACTGTTCAATTTCTTCAGGTATTGCTTGGTTTTGAAAAAGGTGAATTCGCTGGAAATCTCAATCTCGAAACGCCCCGTAATGACGTAGAAGCTGTTCGGGACGGTCGCATCAAAGTGATAACTGATCATCTCCCGACAAACAACGGTTATGTTGCCGTCAACACTTTCTCGATCACCGGCTCGAACACCCACGTGCTCCTTAAAGGACATTTCAAGCCAAAGGTTAGTGTGATAATGAACATAATACTGTCTTTGCGGACGCGAATTATCGAGTTATAAAACTATATATCTATGTGAAATTTTCTCCACTGATTTCAAAAATATACTTTAATCACTCTTGACTCCTGACACTTCTATATTAATCGTATAGTGAGCTCACGACGTGTTGCTAAATGAAGTAAAATTGTCTCAATTTTTTTCTACTTGGTTGGGGCGTCGGTTGACCGACCGCGTCGCTAAGACATAAGGATGAACTTAAATGTAATAAAACAATAAAAAACTATGTGCCTATGTTTTTGTGTTGCTCGAGCGCTTTTATGTAGATTCACTTTTGTTCTGTGTAATTATGTAGTACACACCATTTGCTAGTTGTTTAATACGTACTTATTGATGGGGACACCACTTATTTAAACACAATTACCGAGCTGGATTCCAAATATCATCCTTGTAGGTCATCTGAAAGTAGCTAATGTTAAGGTATTATATGTCAGTCAGTTAGTACGACTTTTTGGCCTTTATGTAACCTTTTCAGATAGATTCATGAAATTTGGGGTTCTAGATGGGGTCCTTATGGATCTAATTAAGTTTTATGTGTTTACGTTAAAGAAGTTTTGAGTTTAAGAAGGCTCAAAAGTGGCATCAAGTGGTTCGTAAACTGTTAGTCGGCGCTAGCCAGTTCCTTTGCTTGAACTTGGCTTGAACGATTCTCCCACCCGGATCGATCAAATGTTGAAGTGTTTAAGGTGACATAATTATTACGCAGGATATTACCCGTTACAAGAGCAGCATTCCTCGCTTGGTGACGATTTCAGCGAGACAAGACTCAGCCCTGCAAAAGATCTTCGCAGACCTGAAGAGCCGTCCAGTGGACCCTGAAGAACTGGCTCTGTTACATAACATTCATCAGGCCCCAGTTGCTGGACATCTGGGACGTGGTTATTTGATTCTTGGTGAGTATATATTCATCAGCATCGTTGAAAAAAATTTAAATTTCTTTGTTACCAAAAATTCTTCAATATCTTTGTGACAGATACAAATGAAGCCAATGAAACAGTGACCCTAAGCGAGAAATGTGAGTACTTCGACAATACTGTTCGGCCTCTATGGTTCGTCTACAGCGGTATGGGATCCCAATGGGCTGGTATGGGAACTCAACTCATGCGCATACCAGTTTTTGCTGCTGCAATTGAAAAGTAAGTTCGTAAATTATCAAATGTATTCAAAGTCTACATGTTTGATGTGATAGGATATGGGACAGAAACAAAAAATAAAAACAAGCAGTCAGGTCACTTAAAGAGTCTTTACCGCTGTCCATGGACACTCGCAACGCCGGGACGCTTACGTGTGTATAAAGAATACAAAAACAAAGATACAACTATAAATTTGAAGAGTAACCCATTTCATATTTAAAAATAGGTAATACAATGCATCATCATATCTACAACATTACTGAACATACATAATCTTACAGATGTCGTCGCGTTCTAGAGCCAAAAGGCGTAGACATTGTCGACATAATTACGTCACCAGATAAAAGTACATTTGACAATATATTAAACTCCTTCGTCGGTATTGCTGCTATTCAAATAGGTCTCACAGATGTCCTCACCTCTATAGGAATCATTCCTGATAAAATTATTGGTATGTGTAGAATTTTGAATTACTTCGTCTATGACTGTCACCATATATTTAGAATATTTCACTATACAAATTGATGTATAAAGCATCGATGTCTGCCGTTCTTGTGAATATAATTTTCAGACAAAAAAAACAGTAATTTAGTCTCCTTTTTTTAATTAAATTAAATTATTCTAATTTTTAGTTTCCGATTGTTGTAACAAGTGTATTCTTAACTTAAAGATAGTGTCAATAGTTAACTTCTGGAATCTATAAAAATGAGAATATTTATTGATCGCAGGTCACAGCGTAGGAGAATTGGGATGCGCATACGCAGATGGTTGTTTCACAGCCGAGGAGATGATCCTATCTGCGTACAGCCGTGGTCTTGTCTCGTTACAGACACCTTTCATTCGAGGCTCTATGGCTGCTGTCGGTGTGGGCTTCACTGAGGTAATTATCCTATCGTACTAATATTATAAATGCGAAAGTTTATTTGTATGTGTGTATGTTTATTAGCTTTTACACGAAAATAGCTAGATTAATTGCAATTAATTTAAATTGAATAAAACGTAGGAACTTATACACTTTATATATATTTATACCATATGTTATACATATTTTTTTATTTTATTTTATTTTTATTATACATAAAAATATATACATAAATACATAAATATATGTAATCTTACGCACGTGTAACCACACTTAGCCATTTTATTTATATTGTATGATTTAAATTCTATAATCACTTAGCTTAGGGCCATTCTTCTTAGCTTACGTAAATTATTCTCTAGATCTCAAAATTGTGCCCGCCTGAAATTGCCGTGGCGTGCCATAACGGACCTGAGTCGTGTACCATATCAGGGCCAGCTGAAGCAATGAAAGAATTCGTGGCGACCTTAACAGCGAAGAACATTTTCGCTAAAGAGGTGCCTTGCTCCAACATCGCCTATCACTCGCGTTACATCGCAGAAGCAGGTAATAATCGCTTGTGTTAACCGCTACTACAGCTTTAACCTCCATGAAAACGGAAGAGTAATTGCGGTTGATGTTTACAATACCATTTTTAACCTTTTATATATTTATAATTAATTATATTAGGCAGTTATATATAATGTTGTTTTTAAGGTCCCAGTTTGCGCCAGTACTTAAGCGAAGTGATCAAGGACCCCAAGCCGCGTAGTGACCGTTGGCTCTCGACCTCAGTTCCCGAAATCAATTGGAAAGAGGAACTAGCTAAATACTCGTCTGCTGAATATCACACCAACAACCTTTTGGTAAACTAAGTTATTATACGCCAAGAGCTTAACTTAATAAAGGAAAATATAAGTTGTTGGGTCAACTTAAGACTGAAATACCATCAACTGATAAAATTTTATGTTATACATAAGACCAATTCGGTCTTTGCACTGAGCAAACTGAAATAGAAGAATAGGTATCATAATTATTTCTATCTCTTTTCTTGCAGAACCCCGTACTCTTCGAGGAGACATCTCGCCATATTCCCGCTGATGCTGTGCTCATCGAAATAGCCCCTCACGGACTCCTCCAAGCCATTCTCAAGAGATCTTTACCCGAAAGTTGTAAAAACATTTCTCTAACACGTCGAAGACACCATGACAATGTTAGACTTGTATTGGAAGCTATTGGACAGTTAGTATAAGAGTATAGTTAATATTATTTCAGTATATACTCATATTTATCTAACTCTTCAGAGTCGTGGTCTGCTTGTTATGACAAAATTTTTAATACCAAATTTTATATACGTAGAAAGAATGAAGACGGATATATAAGGTGAGTGTGGATGGTGAGGGTGGGGAGACCTGGCCAAACTTTTTTAGATCAGATTCAGAATGTTCTAGAAAAAGGGCAGGTTAAAAGCACCCATAATAGACGAAAATGAATTATCAATATATTGAGAGTAGAAGAAGCGAAAGAGATCGTAGCAAGTGGAGGTCTGTGATCTCTGCCTATCCCAATGGGAAACAGTCGTGACTTATATTTTTTTTTTATTAAATTGTTTTGGATGCTGACAATTAACGTTTAATAATTTAAACCATAATTGTCTGGCCTAACTATTAATAATATGCATAAATATAATGGAGTTTTCGGTTAAGATGCATTTTATTAAGCACAATATAATATTCCGTCTCACTCTTGACCTACCTTTCACCCAAGTCGAAGAATATTTTTGGTAAAGATATTGTTTTGTTATAGGCTGTTCATGGAAGGTTATAACCCAAAGATCCAAGCGTTGTACCCCAAAGTGGAGTTCCCGGTGTCGACTGGCACCCCGATGTTGTCACATCAAGTGGAATGGGCGCATACTGAGACCTGGTATGTATTAATGTCACTCACGGTGCACTCCAAAGTTTGAAGGATGTCGAATAAATTCAAAATTGATATTTGTAAAAATATACACAAAACTGAATTAGAAATATGCATTGTAATGGACAATAATTTACAATATAATACATTAAATTCTAACAATATATAATTAATAAATATAAAATTAATCATGTTTTTATTGTAGGTCGCTTTGGCTATTCAAGACGGATGATTATAAGAAAGCGGCCGCATGTAGATTTATTATATCCTTACATGACGATGAACACGAATTTCTCCGAGGGCATGTTATGAAAGGTATTAAAAATATATCAAAATATCCCCATGGTCAAATATTTTGTTAGGATAAGTAGGTGTATACTATAGCCGAAGCTCCCAAGTAACAAAGGCCATGCAGTATTCTCTGATTAATGTCATGCGTCGCCAATAATATCAAAGTTCCTTTTGTGCGATCCACCGTTGGTGGGGATCAGCGAAGGTACGTTGATAGGTATCAATTACCTTAACATACGCATTCTGTGAAAAATATTGAGGGAGGCAAGAGTATGGTTAAAAGCGGGAAACTTGTACTGACAATACCTGGACTTTGTTTGTTTTAAGTGAAATCAATTTACTCTGCCACTGTCCACTGCTTGCAATGTCCACACTGCTTAATCCTAGTCTGCTGATCATCGTAGATTTATTTTCATTGTCTTTAATTGGTGATTATTCTTATATTATATAAGGGAACATATTAACAAGACAGTTAAATTAAGACATATTTAAATGTCCAGGTGTTAACGTGTACCCATTTGCGGGTGCCCTTACATATGTGTGGGACACGCTATGTATGGTCGATGGAGTACGTCGTCGCAGTCAATCAGTTCGTTTCCGTGACGTACACTTCATGGTACAGCCTTTGCTCAGCGAAAATAATCAGCTGAGTATCAATGTCACGTTGCACCGGGGCAGTGGACGGTTTGAGGTAAACTTTCTAAGTCTTTCAATTCAATTAAATTTAATTTCATTAATATAAGTTTGCCTATTTTCCAGTGCGGTAAACAGAGAATTCTAATTAATATGGTTTCATAATTCACTTAATTCCTCCGTTTTTGTTATATCTTTGATGATTCTCGAAAAGCTATGGTCTTGCGAGTCCTCAAACACAGCTGGCTGCTCACTGTTATTATGCACGATGGTTTTGGATTCATTCGACCTGCCCTTTAAACAGGAGCAAGTCTGGCAGACCCTCACCATCCATATGCCTCATCCGCCTTTTCATTTTATAACAGGCTTTATTTAAGTTACGAAAATTATAATCATATAATTATATCAGGCTAAGCTAGATATTGACTGATTGTCATTGCTGTGCTGGACAGGATATGTTTGCATGAAAGTCACACTCCTGTGACCTTTATGGATGTGTAGTTGATGGATATGGATACATGTGCGTGTAGATAATGAGGTTATATATGGGTATACACATATATAACCTCATTTATATATATTTATATATTGTAAAAAAAAACTATAATCCTCTTATTTCTATTTTGTACTTTAATTTTTTTATATATATTTAGATTAACAAGTAAATTGTAGGTATCAAGTAATACTACTGAAATTATGACCGGTTACATAACATGGAATAGCGACGGTGCGTCTAACGCTAACACTACAATTGACGAAGAATTAACTTTGTCGTCAGACGACATCTACAAGTTACTAAAGATCAAGGAATACAAATACAGGTAATACAGTTTAACACAAATTACCGACGTAATTTTGTATTTAAATATTTAGAAAGTTTCTTAATGTTTGAAATCTCTGTTTAAATGACTATCTTTACATTTATTTTCAGCGGAGATTTCCAAAGCATCCGTCAAGCCTCTACATCTCTCAGCCAAGCAAAAATAGAATGGAAGAAGAACTGGGTAACGCTAATCGATGGCTTGATCCAACTAAACATGTTGAAGAAAAGCGAAGGCGTTTCGGAGTTGGAGTTCATCCGACAAATTGATCTGAATGTTGATGAAATGCCCGAAGATGAAGTTGATTCTGCTCTCGTTGACGCTTGTGTTTCAGATGTTTTGGAAGTTTCAAGGTACGCATTACGGTATTTTGAAATAGATTATATTATTTTAGGTAATTCTGTAAAGTCGCACTATCTATATTTATCTATATTTGCACTTCGTAACTTAAATAATTGGAATTAGTTCAGTCAAGTCAAATTAAAATTTATTGTGCGAGTTAATTCTGAAGAACCTTCCACGTCTCGCAAACGTAGAACAGTCATACTCCTAATAATGTACCAACTAAGAATAAAATAGAATTTTATGAACAATGGTACTTCAGGTGCTCTAAGGTAAGCTTCCATGATGTGAGGTTCCGTTCTCGACCAGTGAGCAACGAGGGTGTATCTGCGAAGGCATACAAATTTGTGCCCCATTTCCCGAAGGAACAAAGCAACGTGAGTATCTTATTATCCATGTCGCAATGCAAGTTTTGATGTGATTAATAAGCTGACAAAAAACCGGCATGTAAAATATGAATTATATATTTTTTAAACGTAAAATATCTGTAGTTTTTTCTTTACAGGAGGCGAAAGCTCTTTCAGTGTTTTTCCAAATAATTTCTGAAAATGTTAATAGGAGCACCATCAATGCCCTTATTGTCAATGAGTCTGGTTGCAAATACAGTGGATTAAAATCTATCACGGAACAGATTCATGGGGTCAAAGTAAATCTGGCCTCCATTCAGAAGAATGACCTTCTTAGACTTATTCAAATAGATAATGAAATAGATGTTTTGCTTCTGAACGAATTATCTTTCGATGAATCTGTAAGTTGTTTCCACAATCTACATCAAACTACATTTATTTACTTTTTATATGTTAATGTGGGGGTTTTTAATAACTTGACATTAATTACAGCTTAATGTATTTTTCAGCTCACAAAAGCAATAAACAATATTCTTCCAAGCGACTTCTTTATCATTAACAAGGAGTTCTCTGAACCGAAGCACAGACCCACTTACCTCTACAATCCCGTGTCAACCCATAAAACAGCCAATGCCCAAATTCAACTAATTAGATGGCGTCCAGCTCAGTTGCGGTCTATTTCTAGCGCAGTCACTGTCCACTCAACTGAGGATCTTGTTTTATTGAAATCCAGTCTTTCCTTACTTCCCCCTGGACAAAATCTCTTAATTGTATCCACATACCCGAAAGTCCCCGGGTTAACTGAGTTAGTGAAGCAATGGAGCAAGGCAAGCATTGGATCCACAAAGAAGATATACATGATTGAAGTGAAAGACAAGATTTCCAGTGAGCAGTATTTGAGCGAACTGCCGCCTTTGAATTTAATCTTCAATGTAATAGATCACGTAAGTGATGTTTTTCATCGTATATTTATTAATATCTAAAAGTACCAATGTAAAACAGATTTTTTTCAACTGAATGTCATCTAATATTAATGGTTTGTACTTTACTAGGGCACTTGGGGAGGCAAGTACTTCCTTCCCGTCGAATTTCAAAAAGGAATCGAAGGAAATGCGATACTCCAGATTGCAAACGTTGGAGATATCGACACTTTGTCCTGGGTGGAAGGTCCAGAGTTGACAGCCCCAGGGATTATCGTTAAGGTTTGAACTTAGTAAATAGTTGCACTGGTTTTTTAACGAATAATTTGAATTGTTATAAAATCAAAATATATCAGGCAATGAAATGTGCTATGCAGGTCGTCTTCCAGCATTATTTTTACTCGGTAAATTCAAACTAGTCATTGGATATAGGTACATTATTCAACTCTGAACTGCTTGGACACGAAGAGAAGTATGGGAGAGATACCTATCGACTTCAATTCGGATCTAAACTTTGGAATGGATTTCAGTGGTGTGACCGAAAGGTAAAAATGCAATTCCATATAAGTTGATTATATTATAAATAAGTAGATAAAAAATCGTCTCATATCTCTCAAGTTGAAATTTTTTTGTCAAAATAGTGTAATTAGATCTCCCTTTTGAATTGTATTATTATTTTTTATGAAAAAAAAATCACAAAAATTTTTAGTAAAAGAACTTGATTATTGCCCATAGTTTCTCATGTTAATTTAACAACACAGTACATTTTATTTGATAAAACAGTACTTTAATTAAAATAGTGCAATTAAAATTAAAAAGGTATTTTTATGTGTATATATCCATAGTATCCTGATCTCTACATATAATAATAGTGATAGACTTCTTTATTGCTTTTAGTGGGGTTCGTGTGATGGGCCTAGTTAAATCGGGTTCCGTGAGCACATCGGTTCGTGCCAAGAGTGAGCAATTGTGGCCTGTGCCTGCGCACTGGACCCTTGAAGACGCCGCTACAGTACCATTGGCCTACTGCATGGCGTTCTACTGTTTGGTATGTAGTGGCTAAGTGTTCTTATGCTACTAGCCAGCGGCAAATACAAATTGCCGAGTAATAGATACACAACTTTTCTATTATGTTCTATTTTAAACAAAACTCTATTTCTACTGTTAACCCGGGTGAAACTAATAGTAATAGAGTAAATACACCGAAGACCGACCCATCCAAACTTAGATAAAGCTTTTAGAAAATTCTCAACTATTCTTTAATAAAAAAATATATGCGTCGAGTGTGTGAATGGTTAGTTTTATAATTCCAGACCAGTAAGAGTCGTTTATTGCCTGGTATGAAGATCCTGGTACACGGTGGAACAGGTGCATTGGGCCAAGCTGTAATCTCCATTGCCCTCGCATTTGACTGTGAAGTGTTTACAACTGTCAGCGACCTAAAGAAGAAGCATTTTTTGAAGAAACTATTCCCTCAGTTGAAAGGTATTCTTTTACTTTGTTTGTTTAGCTTACTTAGTATGATCATTCTGATTTAAAGATAACGAGCTAATTAAAAATTATATTTCGGCTTTTTAATTGTCATTCTTTTTACAGAGGAACACATCGGTAACTCTCGCAACCACAGTTTCGGAGATATGGTGAGGGCCGGAACCAACGGCAAAGGTTGCGACATCATCATCAGCTGCGCTAATAAGGAGTTTAAGAATGTAATTATTCATTTGCTTGTATTTAAAAAAAATTACTTAAATCTTGTATAAAAGTCTGAGATCATCGACTATCTATAATTTGTATGAAAGACTTACGAAGCGCACCGTGGGCGTTTGGGACTAAACGAAACTAAATGTTTTTTTTTAATTTGCAGACATCAATTGGTTGTCTTGGTGAGCACGGCGTCTACTATGACATAAGTCTTCTCCTGGAGCAAGAAAACTTCACCCTGGGAATGAACAACTTCTCCAAATGCCGCTCATATGCCACCATCGATATACGCAGCATATTTGAGACTGAAAACGATATGAAGGTACAATTCCTTTTAAGGTTCACTTTTTTAACTAAACATTTCATCACTATACACAGCGATTCCATACTCATAAAGTATAATCTTTAAAACAAAGAAGATTTAAATTCGACTGTTTTGTACCTTCTATATTCCAGCGACTCCAAGTACTGGTAAGCGAAGGGATAGCGCGTGGTTACGTGCGTCCTCTGACGCGCGTAGTGTATCCCCCCAGTAACGTCACTCGTGCCTTCCGCCTTCTCGCCGCAAGCAGACATCGCGGCCGAGTGCTTCTCGATATGCAGCAACCCATTCCTGCTGTAACGCCAAGGTATGTTTAATTGCTTAGACCCAAAGGCGAGATGTATCAATGAGACTTTTCTATATATATATGAACATGGAATTTTAGGCTGAAACTAGATTACAATCCGATTTATACAGCTATTTATATATTACATTAAAACAAGTTTTTAATCCGCCCATTATTTTGTAGGCTCAAAATATCATCCGACGCATGCAACGTGGTCATATCCGACGACGATGTATTGGCGATGCAGCTGGCTGATAAACTGGTCTCGCAAGGTGCCAAGCAACTCTACATTCAGGCACCCTATTCCAACGCCTTCCTTGTTAAACAGAGGTGATTAAAATATTATTTCAAGTGTTTATAAAACCTTAATCGTCTGTGTGTCCGTTACGTACGTATGTTTAAGTTCATGTTCGTGTGTTGCATATACTTTATACGCTTCAGACAGAATTCTCAGTAAGAACTATTTCCATTTTTTATGTAGATCATGGCAAGATTCTGGAGTACATACTGTGATTGACCGACAAGAACTCTGGAACGAGAACTATGTTGAGTTCCTCCTCAACAAGAGCAGTGCTTTGGGAAATGTTGAGGTGATCTATTTGATCGTTCATAAATCCCAGAAATACGATGACGTCACCAAGTATTTGGGTACATTGAATTCAGCAGCTGAAAAGCGAATGCCAACTATCAAGTGAGTGTTTTCAAAAAATTCAAATTTATATTAAATTTTTTGCAATATACTCAAAAATATTATATCGATTTGTTTATTTCGCAATTTTCCTGAAAACATGTTTCACAGAGAGATTAGACACAATATTGCATTTCTTTAATTAATCATGTGTACCTCTGGGTTGGGAAAAATGAAGCTGTGTACATAAAGATGAAACTTGTTCGAAATAACAAACATTTGGTTGGAGAGAGGTAACACCTTACTGAGGGGCCTTACAAAGCAACTCAAATCATGTAGTGATGAAGTATCTATCGATGAAACAATCGTTTTAATTTTCAGACACATTGCCGTGATTGACGTGGGCAACCGCATTGGCGATGACGAATTGACCCCACCAAGCGCCTCTAAGCACAATTTGACCATCGTCAAGTCACCAGAGCTAGAGTCGGTAAGTTATAGCTAGTATGGCCATTGGTAAACGATGATCAAATCTCATTTTCATCATTTCATCAATTGACCAATTGCACTGAGGTAGAAATAGTTTATATGGCATCATAAAATCGTGTAAGTATTTTCGGCACAATTTTTTCATGTATTCTATGTGTTATATTTTTACAAATAAATTCTATCAAGACAAATATCAGCTTTACATCTTCACCTATTTTCCAACTTAAAGAAGACAAACAGAAATTTATACATTTCAATTACAAGAAATTTAAGCATGCCTCCAACTTGTGACATTATGATTAATACAATAACATCTCGATTTTTAACTCGATTTGTAGAGTTGAGACGCTATGCTACATTGTTTTTGTAATGTTTCAATTTCCTCTGGGATTCAGTCACTATAATGGGTTATATGAATTACATAGTATACTTTGTTTGTCAATATAAGTTGTTGTCTTTCTTAACTATCCCACGGGAAAAAAAAATTTCATAGATATATAATATAACAGGTGCAAGGTTCGCTATCGTTCAAATCCATACTGAAGGTCTTGCAAGTAGCCTTGAATTCCAAAGAGACTGTCATCGTTGTTCAACCACTGCCTGAGAAGAAATCTCTGTTGGAAGAGATCGCTACTATTGCTAGTAAGTTACTAATACAATTTAGTTTAAAGAATATTCAACGTATTTTATTTAAAGGATAGCCAAACATATTTTTAGTCCTAGTTTGTGTTCTCTTTACACCTAAGCTTATCTTAAATTTTAATGCTCATAAAATAGAAATTATATAAATAACTTGGGTAATTCAAATTTTAAATTATCTCGGCCAATAATACCTGAAGACTTTCTATTGGACTTTAAAAAGCTTACATACATACATATTTATTTCAGAAATCGATCTACCAAAAACTCTTGAAGGTTCAGTTACTCTTAAGGAATTGTGTAAGGATCCTGCAGCTCTTCTTCCAGTGAGAGGATACTTACGAGATCAATATCACATCCTTCTCTCAGAAGAGGACATACAAGATCTTACT
This sequence comes from Pontia daplidice, assembly GCA_963693355.1. Lineage (NCBI taxonomy): Eukaryota > Metazoa > Arthropoda > Insecta > Lepidoptera > Pieridae > Pontia > Pontia daplidice. The sequence continues at coordinate 1,586,575 of CAVNZL010000006.1, forward strand.
GTTGACAAGTATGGATTTTTTATAAGATTAGAATCACTATAAAATATATAGTTCTCCTCTTATAAACCATTATTAAGTAGTGTTGTGAATTACAATATCATGTTTTTTTTTAAATATCGACCGGAATCGAACGTAAGATTATTGCTCCAACCTTATTTTAATGAGGGGAGTGCACTTCAACAGAGATTGCAGGGCTATATAACTAGCCCTAAACCCTTGACCGTAGAGGGGTCACAAGCTTGGGCTCGCGTCAATATTTTACCAAGAGTCCCCGTGACTATATTGTGCAGTGGCAACCAAAGTAGTGGTGCGTGATCCGTGATCCACCGGTATATTCAATTTCGTATATTGTTGCGTTCGTAATAAAGATCCTTTTCGTTAACCTTCCTTTCTCAACTCATCAGGGAAGACGCTATTTAATAACACAGTGCAAGTGGGTCGTTTTCAATCAGCTAATTATCGGAGTTCCTCACTAGGTTTGGTTCGATAGCTGATTTGCCCTGTCTTTCAGTGACCAAGTAGACCATTGCTCCAACCTGGTCGTCATGATTAGCATAAAGTTCTATTAAAACTATTAATTTAAGGATTAAAAACATCGAGGAAAGTACTATGGACACAACAGTTCATCAGAGCGTGGAAGGTTTTGCACAGTTCTACTCGTACGTGGTTGATGATGAACTGCAAAGCACCACGGAAATGGTTTTCCTTCCTACAATTATGAGATCGGCTACTGTGGTAGGTTGATTTTGAAAGATTTGTACCTTTCCAAGATTCAAAAATTTAAAAAAAGGTGATCAACAGACATTTCAATAACTTTTGAAAAATTATTTTCACCAAATTTACTGATGATGAAACGATATGGCCGCATCATACAAATTTTTAGTTTTCAGCTTCATATTTTTATTTTTTATCTGCAATATATTTTCAAGCTTCTTATATTTTAATTTTCCAACAGCAAGACTGTCAATTTGACACGAACGAGAAGTTCCTATGTCTGATACCAGGATTGGAAGGGCATAATAAAAGATTCAAACTCCTGGTCGAGAGGCTTAAGCTTCAAGCTCTCATTATGCAGCCTGATCTAGCGCATACTGATGAAACTCCTGAGGAGTTATCAGCTAGGTTTGCTAAGGTTAGTAGGGTTGAATTACCTGAAAACATTAAAATTATCTTGTTTATTGATTGTGATATATTGCATTTTGTATGAGTTTACCGTATATCATTACAAGCAGTTCCTCACGTTTTCTCCCGCTAGACGCACTTAAACTTTAAACAATGCTAATTATTTTATTATAAAAAAATTAGAAAAGACTAGAAAAGTGGACGGCTGACGGCTGACGGCTGCGTGTTTTATTTTTTTTATGTAATCAGCATGGGTTATCATCGACTCGCGGGTCACATAGTGAATTACAATGAGTGATGTGCGTTGTGACCAGTTCAGCGGATAGGCATAGGCAGCGGTTAGCGCTTGCGCGAGTTGCAAGGTGGCAAAATAATAGGATTAAAAGCAGTTAAAGAAAATATAAAATGTAAATTAAACTATTCAATAAAATATATTTTTATTAAATTTGGCGCTAAACATAAACTTAAAACCCATACACCTTTAGAGCCCCGTAATGTTTAAATCAGTAAATACATTTGTTACTAATTAAAAAATATTAAAATCCCTTCCTGATAATACATGATCCTGATTCATGATTCCTGATAAACATGTTTATAATATTACTATTTTTCAGTACATTTCATAATCGAAAACATTCGAATTGTTTACAGACGTTAGTAAAGAGAACTGGTATCAAGGGTCACTTCTACCTTCTGGGATACGAGACTGGTGTTATCGTAGCGCTAAAGATGGCCAAAATTCTGGAGGAACAAGGTGATTTTCGATGTGTATACTTCAAGTAAAACTGCATGCTTAAGGACTCGTGCATTATAGAACCAGCAAAACATTCATAGTATTTATTAGTAGTATAAAGTCATACAACATCATCAGAAAAATTAACAACTAGATATATATATTTAATCTTTCAGGTCTTACGGGAACTGTATTCTGCCTGGGTGGAACACCTCAAGATATACTATCCGAAGTCAATCATGTTTTGGACCAATACAAATCCGAGGAAGAACTTCAAGATGATTTAATAAGACACATGCTGCGATTGAACTTGGGTGAAGAGAATGTCCATATCGAGTTGAAGGGCTCCTGGGAAGAAAAAGTGTCGACATACGTCCACTACCTCACAGGGAAAGTGCCCGTTTCCTCACAATATAACCAGGACTACCTTCGATGCGCCTACTCACGTATGAAGCAGATACAAAAGTGCAAATTCCAACCAACTCCTCTCAGATCCCAAGTTATATTCCTGAAGTCGAAACTGGCAGTACCATCCCTTGATTCCCCCCAGCAATATTCGGAGAAACCAGTGGTTGTGTACAATTTGGAGACTCCGTTGGGAAACGTATCCAGAGACTTAAGGTGCACGGCAATTGTTAATAGGCACTTGGAGCCACAGGTCCTGAAAGACTTCAATGAAGCCAACCTCTGCTTCGCCTACAGTTGTAACATCTTCTACAGTGACTTTTAATACAATTTTTTTGGCATGGGTTTGGATTAAAATATGTTTTATCTGATGATTTCTTTTTATTTCCTCAATCATATATAATGTCAGACTTTAAAATGTTCGCGCAACCGGGTATGGTTACAATATTATAACAGTCTAGATTTTTAATGCTTATTGTAATAACTTTGTGTATATTCCAATTGCATTATCTAACATAAACAAATATAAGTATTAGATAGAAAACATTATCAGCAAGTATCATTTTAGTTTTAAAAATTAAGTTAATTTCTGGTCATTTTTTAATTTGTAAAGATAATGAAAATATAATTTTGGATTGACATTCATATTCACTACGAAATTTATCTTGAAAATATCGTCCGCATATTTTTTTTTATTAAACAAGGGACTAACGGGCAGGAGGCTCACTTGATCGAACGTGATCCGCCGCCCATGGACACTCACAATGCCAGAGGCCTCACAAGTGCGATGCGGACTTTTAAGATGCATATTCGATCTTTTTTTCTCTAAATCTTATTGGTTCGGAACATCTCTACGTAGCGCCAAAGGATTAAGCCGCCCAGAAAGTGATTGGTCGTAGATGATTGGAAGTGCTCTTCTTTTGATGCGATCAAGAGGAAGGAGCTGGTATTGGAAAGCTCCCGCCCCGATGTGAGAACAGTATTTCATCTGGGGCCGAATTTGTGCTTTATAAAGTTGCAAGCGGTGACCTGGTCTGAAATATCTTCTCGTCTTTCTGAGCACACCAAGCTTTTTGGTGGCAATTTTAGCCATACCCAAATGACCGCGAAATCGGACATCATTCGATACGTCAACGCTAAAAACTCCTGACGAAAAGATGCTGGCTGTGGAGTGACGGCAAAGGGATTTTTTTTTTGCGGAAAACGCGCAGATCTGTGTGTTTCTGGCATTAAATTCGACAAGGATTAGTCGACCCCAGTTCGCGACAGTACATTACTCGGGCACTGCTCGACAATAGCCCGAGAAATGTTCACACGGGTGTAAAGAGAGTTATCCGCATAACAATGCAGCTGCACACATAGCTGCAGCATGTCATTGACATGCAGAACGAATTTAAGGTTATTTAAGATGATGTATTTTTTTCTCTTAATGAGGTCTTAAGTATGGTGTATAGGTTCTTAATGTATGAACAACTTATTATGTCTTTCATCATTGTTTTTTAAAAGTTAATTAATTAATTTTCAAAAAGAGTAGATCAAGATCATTTTTCTGCAGGTTCTGAATTTGCGCCTTGCATGGGCAATCATCGATGTCATGGGTGGCCGCTGATGCTGTGAGATCTGCACTTTTACCCTCAGGGCAAGGACAGCACTCGGTGTTCCTTGTGCTATGAATGCCCGACACACCATTGGTTTCCGAGGTTACCTTAAGAAATAAGACAAAAATTTATGTATTAATAACGCAAAAGTTTCGTTAAGCATTCAACGAAAATTTTTAGAATTTTGCTATTAGGGCGTCAATGAGTCAATTGTTATATTAAAATGCTCGCGGGTTATAACATACTCGTATTAAAGTATTTTTGAAGAGTCTATTTTTTGCAAAGTTTATTTTAAACTATGAGAAAAGAACTGTCTCTTGCATCAAGTTTAGCAAATCATGTTTCAACGGAGCGTAATAGAATAAATCCTACTAATCTTATAATATGTAATATTATAATTATGAATGTGTTTGTTACTCTTTTACGTAAAAACTACTGCATAGATTTACATCACTGCATTTACAATAATGTATACCTTATATATCAGAATAACAGATACTTTATAGATATAGATAATTTAGAAAGATATTGTGTGAATCGTTCAAAATTTCAAGTAAATTTGAAAAAAAATCTAGCATCTACGAGATTTTCTGGCGTGCGCAGCCAAAACCTAATATGTAATTCTTATGTGTTAGCCATTACAGCCATAATACCGAACCGAACTACACTAACAATTGATAATTTATTTAATTCCTAAACACTTTTATCACTTCTATTTATATTTTATATATTGGATACTACATATATTTACATAAATACATACATTATATGTAGTATGGCATTCATCGTTATTTTTATAAACGCGGGTGACGCCGCAATAATCATCTACTAATTTATGCAAAACAAATATTTATAAACTCTTTTCAAACATTCACTACCAATACTCACTTAAACCATAGCTATTTTGATAAGAAGTTAAATGAATAAACAAAGTAATCAGTGTACTATAAAAAATAGGTACTCACTAAAATCCATTGACCCAAAAATAACAAGAGCCCAATGCATTTCCACATTTTCACAAGTATACGATCAATTCGATAAGCTAACAAAATACACTGGTACTGATTTTACGCCTTAAATTTAATCCAATATACTCTCTCTCATTAATAATTAATCAACGTATTCAAAGTGCTAAAATCCGAATTACATGAGCAATACTAGTTTCCGACTGAGGAGTTACAAAGAAATTGAAAGTCAGCACAAGGTGCGCGTACATTATGATATAAGTAAAAAATTTGAGAGTAACTAAATTTTGACACTATTGGTAAAAAAAAATATAAATAAATAAAGCCTTTATTTCAACTATACTTAAGCTAGGTTATTATAATTTTTATTATTTAAGCTATACAATTTTAATTATATATCAATAAGATAGCATTAACTTATCTACAGTAGTCGCCTCTGCGGCTTAGGCCTCCCCAAAACTTCCCTTTTTATTCTGTCCCTTGCTAAGGTCATCCAGGCTGGGCCACATTTCTATGAAAATATGTCTCTCGTCTTCTTTTTGGTCTGCCTTGATCACGCTTGCAGCTAAGCGGGATCCACTCAGTTAAGATTCTTTGAAATTGAATTGAAATAATAAGATAGTGCTTGTCAAACCCAAAAAACTACGTATAATGCTATATTAGTTAAAGATATTTAAACCGTATCGATTTGGCATGGCGATACCTTAAATCGTGCAACAAACATTAATTTATGCCAAAAATAAATTTGTGTATTGTATAATTTATAAATCTAACATTACGACTTTTCTACTAAATTAATAGAAGATCGTGGAATTCATTTTCATCCAATGCTCACTCTATACCTATAGTTAATAATTTAAATATAATAATTCAATTGGGATATTGATTCATTCGTGATTATGGGCCAGTATGTGACAGCGTTGTTAGAATTAATTCTTCGTTTATATATACAAGAAGTAAGCATGAATAGGAAGAAATACACTGAAATGATATGAACTTGTATACATTAGAGCAATGCTTTTTGAGTGAATGAGTTTTAAAATGAGTTTTACATGAGATTTATACCTCTATATTACAAAATGTTTTATATTTAGCTAAATTACTGATTACTCATTGTTACAGTTTCACTAACGTATGTTTAAACATATTCATGGGCCTTGGATTTGCTCAGCTCTTGTATATTTGAGCTAGAATCAAGGGTTTTGTTCGTAGTTGTAATGTCTACATCGATTATTGTGATTTAAACTTAATGAAGTTTTGCCATGTATCTATAAATCAAATAGTCCAGTAAATAATAATAATAAAGTATTGTCAGACCACAAAGATCTATGTGTTAGTATGTACATTCAAAATCTCATAAAACTAAGTTAATAGTTAATAAAAATATAGTACTTATAAAAAAATAAAGTTTATAAATTATTGAAAGAACGCACTCTGCGTTGAAAAACCACAAGTTTTTCAGTCGTGTCTGAATGTAAAATTTACCTAATCATGAACGTAAATTAATAAGCAATGAAAATAATTATATATATATTACATTTACATCCAGACATTAAATTTACATGCAGACTTGATTAGAATTTAGGCAGAATAATAAGTTAACGCCAGACCTTGAAGTATTTAGCTATATACAGAGTGTAGTAATTTTACTATTTCATAAAAAGACAATGCTTTCACGAAATAAATACAAAACATACACAATAACAACGTGTATATCTTTAAATTATCAAAATAATAAAAAAAAAATTCAGCATGTAAACGTTTATAGTTCATAATTATGATATTGATAAATAATAATATCATTTCTGCCAAAAAGCCATTAATTTTGTATCAAAGTTTTTAAGTAATTTTGTACCTGAAGTTAGAAATTGTGATTATATATATACACTATATATTCGTGAGTTAAGTTTTTATTCTTGTATATGTGCTCTCTTAGCTACGCTACCTGTGGACCGACTGAGGAGTAGTATTAGTAGTATGATGAATACTTTTTAGAATATTATAAAATTACAAAAAAAAATTAACGAGAAATTATTTCAGAATTTAATTATAAATATTTAATTTAAAGAAAATTGCATTATACGATTAAATAAATATGTGTTTATGTTTATTGTTTATGAATAAGGACCACTTTAGTGGAGAAACAACCCCAGAAAACTCTTGAGACTAACTCAAGAATCCATGCCGGCGAGCTAGGTAATGGCTTCTTAAAATCTTGGGTCTATTAATATGAAGCTATATTTTATACACGAAGAATAATAATTGTAAATATATACTTATGATGGTAATCGCGGGAGGACACGACTTCAAAGGCACGTAATAACATGTGACATTTAACACTTATCTTTATATATACAATTCTTCTGTGAGTGTGTATGTCACTGAACTTCTCTCAAACGCCTGGACCGATTTCGATGAAATTTTTTGTGTGTGTTCAAGGGGATCTGGGAATGGTTTAGATTCACAATTTTGTCCGCTGGACAATGTTTTTTTTATTAATTTTTAATTTATTAGTAGTTGTTGATTTTGGAATGTTTTACATTGGATCCGACAGACGGCGCTACCATCGCAGTGTCAAATTTTAAATAATATTTGAATTTAAAGTTAAGTCTGTCCCGACAGTTAGCGCTGCGATCAAATTAAAAAAAGGTTTTGTTAGCATTGTGTTATTGTAGACCATGTGCTGGATCAAATATTAAATTAAAAGGTACTAAGTGTTTTGAGAAGAGTTTTTTTTTATTTTTACGATACAACATACAAAAATACATACAATCCTAAATTTTCACCCTTCTACGATCAACCCTTATTTTTATTAATTAATTGAAAATTGAAATCACATGTATGGCAAAACAACGTTTGCTGGGTCATCTAGTATACGTATAAAATTTTGAAATATTATTTTTGAAATATGATATATATAGCGAGACTGAGTGGTAACAACCGCATATAATTAGGATTCCTAGAAGATTTAAAGTCTGCTCTGTATTTAATATCCCTGTATACAATTGTATGCACCTTTTGACATTCATTAATTATAATTTTAACACGAATTGAAAATTACTTCAGTGAATATAATTAATTGGTTATATATAGTCATGGTTGATGTGATTTCAGTACTAAGATTGTATTTTTAGTGCTCAATCGACATCTTCAGGTAAGTCTGAAAATCCGAAATAATTTATTTTGTGGGAATAAAACTTAACTAGTGTTAAAGCTATGAAAATATTGAATGTTTATTACGTCCTTAGTTTTTTATCGGTACACAGTTAATAGATTCCGTACAGAACGGAGAATCGTCTGTATCGAAATTTTAGATAGACGATTTTAATTGCTAAATTATCTTTTTTGTTATATTTTATTTTAGTGAAAATTAGTGACCAAAGTAAGCTTACCTAGGAGCTTGATATATATATATATTTTAAATTCACAAATATAAATTGACTTTGGATTGTGCTAAAATTATATTATTAGTTCACCAGGCGCCAACGATTTTAATTATAACTAGTACTACCACTACCACTAGTGGCTTACTTCCCTTCCCTTCACTTCTTTAAGTCCCTTTTTATAAATTTCACTCAATAGATTCATAATTATCAGATGAAATCGGATCTATAATTTCAAAGCCAAACAAACAAACAAACAATCAATCAAATCATTATCCTTAAAAGAACTGGTTTTTTTTTCAACTATTGAATTAAAATTTACTTCGTATTAGATGACGCCTAAACCTCAAGAATTCGTTGGTGCCAAGAAGGACGACAATATGTCCGGACTGCGTGGCGACGAGGTTGTTATCTCTGGCTTGTCTGGTCTCTATCCTAGTTCTCGCAATATCCAGGAGCTTTCAAATGTTCTTTACAATAAGGTTAGTTTAAATAAATATAGAGTATTGTGAGTAGCTGAGTAGTTTTCTATTTATGGAATATAGAAAACAAAAGGAATATCATGAACTACCAAATAAAATTAAAACCCTCGTTCCTAAATCAGATCAATCCGATTACTAAAGAGAACCTTCGGTGGGATTTCAAACATCCAGAAGTAGCCGATTGTACTGGAAAAGTGCCCGAACTGGAACTCTTTGATGCACAATTCTTCAAGGTGCACTACCGTCTGGCCAATTCCATGGACCCCATGTCCAGGAAAATTTTGGAACAATCATACCAGGCTATTTATGACGCAGGTATCGTAAAAAGTTTTTTTTAATCACATCTTATATAGATGGTTATATCACTTCGTAGTCCACGATCTATAAACACTATTCCGTTCAATGAAGTAGTTTCAATAGACGATGATGATAATGATCACGTGACTCAACCCGGTGAGCGGTCACGTGAAAATAATATATACAGTGTTAATTTGTATAATAAGATATAAAGAATAGATTGCAATTTAAGCAATAGGAGACTTCGTACAATATTTACGGGGTGCGAACAATCGCTTATTATATGTTATGTATATCTTTATATATATAATTCTTCTGTGAGTGTGTATGTCACTGAACTTTTCTCAAACGACTGGACCGATTTTGATGAAATTTTTTGTGTGTGTTCAAGGGGATCTGGGAATGGTTTAGATTCACAATATTATATAAAATTCTCGTGTCACGGGGTTCGAACTTGAACTCCTCCGAAACGGCTTGACCGATTCTCATGAAACATTGTGAGCGTATTGAGTAGGTCTGAGGCCAACATCTATTTTTCATCCCCCTAAATATTAAGGGTAGTCCACCCCTAAATTTTATTTTTTAGACAAAATTTTTAGTTTATTTTTTTTTATTTTTGTATATTACTACATACAAAAATACATACAATCCTAAATTTTCACCCTTCTACGATCAGCCCTTATTTTTTATTTATTAATTGAAAATTGAAATCACATGTATGGCAAAACAACGTTTGCCGGATCAGCTAGTAGTTATATAAGTATGTATATAGTTCCGCGCCTTACAAAGTGTTTGTTAACTTTGGAGAATTGTAACGGAGCCCTGAAAAGTTATTTTTTTTAAAACCAGGGATGGTATTTAAACAGTAATAATTTTGCAGGAATAAGCTGTGAGTACCTTTCTAATAAGAAAGTGGGTGTTTACCTTGGAAGTTGTTTCTCGGAGACTGAAAAAACTTGCTTTTACTCCCACTTTGGAAGTGGTGGTTTAGGTATTGCAGGGTATGTATATTCATTTTTCAATCCTCTTTGCGTGCACATTGTATCCAGTGAATATTAAAAGTAGTATTTGTAGCGATGATCAACCAATGTCGATTTTAAACGGTTTCGGAGGTTGTTTTTATGATATTATATGGGTGCTCATTTTATTATAGTTAATTTATTTTAGTCAATTACAATAGCCGCAATTGCATAACATAATTGTTAACTTGTTTAAAATAATTGAAGGGGTATAAAGAGTATAAAGAAGGATTAATTTCGTATCACAAAAATGTCATAGACAGAATTATCTATCTTCCGTTCGTTCTGGCGATTAAAATGCAAATCAACTACCTACACAATGCTACCTGCAATAAATAACCGATTTGTAACCTTGTGACGCAATTCTGATCAAGCTGGAGTACTTGAACGACTAAATTATTTTTTTATCGAAAACAAGGCACATAAGTGTACTCATACGTCTCCTTTATTAATTTATTTAATTATAACCAGGAACTTGAATAGTTAGGGCGGTGCTATATATTTGTTTTCAGATGTAATAAATCTATGTTCGCCAACCGTGTTTCCTATTGGTTGAACACCAAAGGGCCGTCGATGGTTGTAGACCAGGCTTGCTGCAGTTCCTCTGCGGCCTTGGAGCTCGCCTACCATGCGATCAAGCGCGGCGACTGTGAGGCCGCTCTTGTAGGGGGTTGCACGTTGTGTCTCCATCCCCACTCTTTCATTCATTATTCAAGGTACATTTATATTTATTTATAAAAAAAATAAAAATGAGAATTTGTGTTATTTGTAAATTACTTGTAAACTACCCATACTTCGTATTGATCTAAAATTGATTTAAATTGGAATTTCATTTAATTTTTGATATTTTATTGCATGTCACTTAGTAAATTTTAGTAAGTAGCAGTATTAAACAAGATTATCAAACAATTTTCTGTTTATAATGACTTAAATTCAATGAATTAATTTGTAGATTCATGAGTTTGAGTATGGAGGGAAAAACAAAATCATTCGATCGGAATGCCTGTGGTAGTGCCAAATCTGATGCTATCAACGTGCTCTTTTTACAAAAAGCAAAAGATGCTAATCGGTAATAATATTATCTTTTTATCTATTTATCTAGAATCCTATCTTCCTATTTGAAAGTTAAAAACATATAATTAACATCAAAACTAAAAAATGGTAAGGTTGGTACAAGAATGGAACAAAGTATTAATGCTGCGCCAAATTTGGTACCATTCTTAACCTCTCATTCTTGTCATAAAAGTATAATGACATTATTATGTAAGTGTATAAACATATAACTGAAATATTATAAACATCGGACTAACCTGTAGGTTAAACACTTTTGCGGCCAACAGTAAACATATTTTTAATGAATACCTTATTTTAATAGTATATACGCAGAGATTGTGTACGCAAAAACAGAATTCCTCTCTTTATTGGAAGGAGAAGAAGGGCCAAGATATGGTTTCTATCGTAACCCAACAGAAGTCGCTAGCTTCTTGAAAAATTTCTATAGCGAAGCCAAAGTATCACCGCAGGAAATTGAATATGTTGAGGCATTTGGTTCAGGTAATTTGCAACTGTGAAAATTCTCTTATTTAAACTTACGCATCTGTATTTTTAATTCACTTGTTAGAGTTTGAAAACAGAAAAATTTTGGCCGCATTCTTATGTTTAATTCTTTTTACTGCTATTCGTGGGATTGCTCCGCCGATATGGTCTAGTATAGTACAGAATTCTTAACCACCAGATGAAAGCTATACCACTTAATATTGTCTGAAATTTTTTAGGATTGTTGGAAGCTGATGAATCAGAGCTTAAAGCGATTGATGAAGTGTTTTGTAAGGGCCGATCGAAGCCACTGCCTATTGGTAGTGTTATGTCTAACATTGGTTATGTTGAAGCTGCTTCTGGAATATCTTCTATTACCAAGGTTAGCATGTATCGAATAATACCTTCTAAATAAAATAATTAGTCGGCTCTGGTCAATCGAGTCCTGATAGTCTGTAAACTCAATGCTGGTTAATATGATCTCAATTTATTTGATTCAATATTTTTTCAAGTTCGGGTCAACCCATCGTTTCCTAGAAGTTAAACCAGCTGTGCTTTAGTTATTAACATGAATCTTATAAACTAAAAATTCTTCCAAAACTTCATATATACATTATTCATTCGTATATTCATATACACTAAAACTTCGAACAAAAATAAGTTAAATGGTAAAAATACTGAGACAAAATGGCCTTCATTCAACTGTTCCATTTCTTCAGGTATTACTTGGTTTTGAAAAAGGCGAATTCGCTGGAAATATAAATTTCGAAACACCACGTAATGACGTAGAAGCCGTTCGGGATGGTCGCATCAAAGTGATAACTGATCATCTCCCGACGAACCATGGTTATGTTGCCATCAACACTTTCTCAGTCACTGGCTCAAACGCCCACGTACTCCTTAAAGGACATTTCAAGCCAAAGGTTAGTGTGATAATGAAAAAAATAGATTACACGAAACATCGAGTTCAATAATTATACATTAGTCTACAGTGTATAGCGTTTCTGCATTGAATTCAGTGCCAAATTAAAAATATACTTTGCTTTTGTTCTACGAATCCATCGAAGTCTTAAACGGTAGAAGATAAAACATTCTTCTTCACATTATTAAGTATATACGACCTTATAATATGTCGGGTATATGAATTATATACACCTTTACTTTATACAAATTAGAATTAAAAGGATAACAAAAGCATATATAAATCAAACAGTAAATAGTGGCGTGTATGTTAAATTTGTCTGAGCGTAATTTTAGATTACAAAAATTAACAAAAATTTTATATTTAACAATCTTACTGAAATCCTTCAGGATATAGCCCGTTACAAGAGCAGTCTCCCTCGCTTGGTGACGATATCAGCGAGACAGGACTCAGCGCTGCAGAGGATATTCACAGACCTGAAGAGCCGTCCAGTTGACCCTGAAGAACTGGCTCTGTACCATAACATTCATCAGGCCCCAGTTACTGGACATTTGGGGCGTGGTTATTTGATTCTTGGTGAGTATATATAGCGTTGATAGAGCCCATTCTTCTATATTTTTCCGCTCTCACCAATTTTCTTATGTCAAGGCCGCTGCCCGAAAATTTATAAATCGATGCCTTAAACTCGAAATTTAATATTTTTTCATTAGAAGCATTTAACGGAATGTGTAGTTCAAAATAAGCCAAAAGGTTAAATCCATCAATATTTGTACAGACACAAATAAAGACAATGAGACAGTGACCTTAAGCGAGAAATTCGAGTACTTCGACAATGCGGTTCGTCCTCTATGGTTCGTCTACAGTGGAATGGGATCCCAATGGGCTGGAATGGGAACTCAACTCATGCGCATACCAGTGTTTGCTGCTGCTATTGAAAAGTAAGTAAAGTTTTATAAGAAACTGAAACTTATTCCTTCATTACTCACCGTCTTCCAGATGTAGAGATATATGTAGACATACAGAACACACAACCAAAGAAAAACGATTTTTATTAAAACAAGTATTGCTATGTATTTTTATATCAATTACATATTGCAGATGTCGCCGCGTCCTGGAGCCAAAGGGCGTAGACATAGTGAGCATAATCACGTCACCAGATAAAACGACCTTTGACAATATTTTGCACTCCTTCGTCGGTATTGCTGCTGTTCAAATAGGTCTAACGGATGTCCTCACCTCTATAGGCATCGTTCCCGATAAAATTATTGGTATGTGTACAATTTAGAATTAGTTCTATAATATTTAATTTGATATTATAAATCTTAACACAAACTCTGTAATCTTACTAATAAATCGGGTTGGAGTGAAGAAAAAGAAATAGAGAAAGTCCTCAAAGCTCCGAATCCTCAAACAAAAACCCCGGAACTTGGAGCCGGGAGAACTTACAAATCGGACGAAACAGAGATAAATGGTCTCTTTCAAAAAATTAACTATCAGCTCGATAGTGTAAGAAATTTGAAAATAGAAATAAAAATGGAAATTAAAGCAGCAACAAAAAGGATGCAAGAAATAATAAAGGAGTTGTTAAACGAGAGAAAAGAAATCAATAAGAAAGAAGAAGAAGATAAAAAACCAGAAAAGAAAGGAATAGCGGATGAAGGTGAGCTGGAGAAGAGAATAGTGAAACTCGAGACAATGATAACAGAAAGTGAGGGCAGGGTTATGGCAAAATTAGGGGAAATACGAAGCTACGCTGAGGTGGTAGCCGCAGCAAGGACAGAACAGGGGGATGAAAATAGTAAAAATGCAACCAGCGATCAAAAAGAACTTGGACTGTATTCCTTGATCGCTGAGCCGAGGGATGTAACTGAAACCGCCGAGGATACAGTCCAAAAAATCAGATGCTCTCTTGATGCTCGAGAAAATGGCTTCCAAATTAAAAAACTCCAGAAAGTGAAGAGAGGCAAGGTAGTCATTGGATGCGGGTCCAAAGAAGAACGTACAAGGGTGAGGGAAAAAATTAACCAGGAGAATAATGGAATAACGGTCAAGGAAATAAATAATAAAAACCCTCTTGTAAGATTCAAAAACATATTAAGATACAATACCCTGGACGATATACAAAAAGCCCTCAAAATGCAGAACAAGGCAGTGACCGGAAGCTTGTCCGGGGTGGACTGGGAGATGACAGAAAGGCACCGCCAAAACGCTAGGAATACGCACGAGTGTCATGTCATTGCTCAGGTCACCCCGGGAATGTGGAAAGCACTGACCCAAGCACAGAAGGTTCACATTGACCTACAGAGGGTCTGGGTGGAGGATCAGTCCCCACTTGTGCAGTGCACCACGTGTCTCGGATACGGTCACACGAGGAAGCACTGCCAAGAGGGAAGTCTGACCTGCTCCCAGTGTGGGGGAGAGCATCTGAAGTCTGACTGCCAAAACAAAGATAAAAAACCAGAGTGTGCAAATTGCAAGAGAGCAGGACTGGACAGCGCAAATCACAGCGCGTTTAGCGCTGATTGCCCAGTGCGCAGTAAGTGGGATGCACTGGTCAGGAGATCAGTTGCGTACTGCTGAAGTACCCCTAGGCAAAATCTGGACAGGGCAAGTAAATAAACAAAGATCCACCCTTGCCACGGATGAGCTTGCAAAAGTACAAAACGGGAAGATTAGGGACTACAAAGACAAAAGAGCCGGTAGAAAAAACGGAGCTGGCAGCCAGACAAAAGCGAAAATTGTCGTACAAGATGATGATTCCATCCTCGTTACACAATACTACGAAATACACAGCCCGAACATGGCTGCCAGGTCCTTAAACAAAGCGGTAGGGGGGCTTAGTGTGGTTCCTATTTATCCCAAACTACATCAAAACTCTCTAAACCAGGGTGGGACGTCAACTTCAAACACTATCAGAGCTAACTCAAATGGAACATACAATGTCGCAAGGCGAAACTGAACCTGCTTTCGTTAGAAAGTTAGACAGTTGCCTTCCGAATAAGAACTCACATCACATTACAATAACACCTCAGACGTCACTACACTTTTAGAAAGCACTATAGTCCAATACACACAACTAATCACAGACACTTACGACACACACATGCCAAATGTAAAGTACAGAGAAACACACCGTCCCACTCTGGTAAAGAAATTATGAAAGATCTGATAATAATGCTACTCGATGACCTCGCGGTTTGGCTGTGGGTGAATTTGGAGATAATTCTAGATCATAATAATATGTAACAATGTAAATGAAAAGTTAAAATCAGGAATGGTAAATGTTAACAAATGTAATTTTAAAAGTAATTATAAATTGTAAATATAACGTATAAAAATTAATTGGTAATACGTAAATGTAATATGAATATAATTGAGGTGGTTCTAGATGAAAAATATGCAAATTTAAATGAAAAGATAAATTATAAAAGGAAAACTGTAAATGCAAACTATAAATGTAAATTGGTAATATTATGTATAAATAACATGAACTAAAAGAAAATAACGAAAAGTTAAATATTAAAACGAACTCAAAATGTGTTAACTCTATGTAAATCTAGTATTATTAATATGTTTTAAAAGTAGGAAAATTGTAAAGAATGTAAACTGTACAAAAAAAAAAAAAGATAACTTAGGTCCCTGATATGCATAAGTCGGGGGTGGGTTCGTAGCTCCACGGCCCCGGGGCGTGAGTCGCCGGGGAGGTAGGCCAAGTAGGCAGGGGCATCAAATAAAAAAAAAAAAAACACAAACTCTGTAAACCTTTGTGCAAATAAGTAAGATATTAAATCCTCATTCGATTCACCCTAATCTACGTTAAATTTATCTTTGCTTAAGTTAACGGGACCATTTTGCATGTGCAGGTCACAGTGTCGGAGAACTGGGATGCGCATACGCAGATGGCTGTTTCACCGCAGAAGAGATGATCTTATCTGCATACAGTCGTGGTCTAGTTTCCGTACAAACGCCTTTCATTCGAGGCTCTATGGCTGCTGTTGGTTTGGGCTTCACTGAGGTAATTTAACGAAAATTTGCATTCAACCAGAAATTATATACATTAGAGCTGTTCTTAGGGAAACATCTGCTGCTTGAAATATTTCAGTTGATCATAAACTTTAAAGATTCACGCGTGCGATAACTAAGGGAAACAGGATTATTTATATTTTTTATGTACGTAAATTCTTATCCAGATCTTGAAATTATGCCCGCCTGAAATTGTTGTGGCATGCCACAACGGACCGGAGTCCTGTACCATATCAGGGCCAGCTGAAGCCATGACAGAATTCGTGGCGACTTTAACAGCGAAGAACATTTTCGCTAAAGAGGTGCCTTGCTCCAACATCGCCTATCACTCGCGTTACATCGCGGAAGCAGGTAATGCATCGTGTGATTAGGAATGGTTTGGTTCCATAGATTTTATAAAAAAAGGTCTAAAGTCTATTATGTATTAGAATATATCTCCAATCCTTTATAATTTATATAGTAAGAACAGTGACGCGTCTTTCAACTCCTATAGGTTATGTTTATGATTGGGTAATAATTATAATTATAGTAATTATTATCAGCGGTTAAAGCTAATTATGTCGTTTTTAAGGTCCTGGTTTACGCCAATACCTAAGCGAAGTGATCATAGACCCCAAGCCTCGTAGTGACCGTTGGCTCTCAACCTCAGTGCCCGAAAGCAGATGGGACGAGGAGCTAGCTAAGTACTCGTCTGCTGAATATCACACCAACAACCTTTTGGTAAATTTTCCTTGATTTGCTTCGTCTTAGCGAAGTTATTAATAACACACCAAGAGCAACTCTAACTAAACGATCCAACAAGATCAATTGAAGCTCTGAAATACAATCAACTGATACTACTTCGTTTTAAATATGAATTGATTGCACTGAGCGATCTGTAATAGAAGAATACTTATTTCCATCTCTTTTCTGCAGAGCCCTGTACTCTTCGAGGAGACATCTCGCCATATTCCCGCTGACGCCGTGCTCATCGAAATAGCCCCTCACGGACTCCTCCAAGCCATTCTCAAGAGATCTTTACCCGAAAGTTGTAAAAACATTTCTCTAACACGTCGTGGACACCATGACAATGCTGCATTTGTATTGGAGGCTATTGGACAGTTAGTATGAATAAACAGAGTTCATAATTAAATAGTTGCGAGGGTTTCCTTTAACAGCAGATGTTACATAAGTATTAGTTTTTACTATTGCTAATTGGTTTGCAAAAAAAATCAGTTTGTTTTGCATGGATTTCATATCGAAAGCGATAACGAGTCAAATTTCGTTTATTATCATTTACGTAAATTGCTATCAAATGCAATGTTTTGACATGTATTTTAGAAGCATAGATTAATATTCCATATATTTAGTCCACCCAAGGTCTGAAGCATATTCCTTTTTAAAAAAATCTTTTGATACAGGCTGTTCATGGAAGGCTACAACCCAAAGATCCACGCGTTGTACCCCAAAGTGGAGTTCCCGGTGTCGACCGGCACCCCGATGTTGTCACATCAAGTGGAATGGGCGCATACTGAGCCCTGGTATGTAATACTATCAGTATTTGAACTCCAAAGCTTAAAGCATTAATTTTAATTTAATTTAATTTGTACAAATTACGCCATATGATGAAAATTATAATAGACACTAAGGCTGATGACAGACAAAAAATTATAAAAAAAAAAACAATATACGATCAAAATGATCTAAACCTTACACGTAAATTTTAGAATTCATCTTTTAAGCACACAATTTGAAAAATATAAACAAAAGATTTAATAAAAAGAGACGTAGGAGATTTTTATAAGTATTTTTTGCTCAATAATATTTTGTATTTTTTTTGCTTCCAGGTTGCTGTCACTATACAAGACGGATGATAGTAAGAATGCGTCCGCATGTAAATTTATATTGTCCCTACATGATGATGAACACGATTACCTCCGAGGTCATGTTGTGAAAGGTACAAAAAAATCACAATTTATCATACTTGTATATTGTCTTAAGTGGTTAGACAGGAAATATAATAGAATACCCTTAATATATTATTTTTCCAATCAAATTATTTTGGTAAGGGCACTCCTTAGAGAGTTTTAATCATCAAACATTATCTACGACATAGTTTAATAGTCAATCGTAGTTCTGTGCGGATGTGATCAAAATAGCAAAAAAACTTTAGTTTTTGCATGAATAGTTTTTGACGGATAGTTACTTAAGACATATTTAAATCTCCAGGGGTAAATGTGTATCCATTCGCGGGGGCCCTAACATATGTGTGGGACACGCTAAGTATGGTCGATGGAGTGCGTCGTCGCAGTCAATCAGTTTGTTTCCGTGACGTGCACTTCACGGTGCAGCCTTTGATCTGCGAAGGTCATCAGCTGACTATCAATGTCTCGTTGCACCGGGGCAATGGTTGGTTTGAGGTAAAGTATTTATGTTTATTTATATATGTAAGTCATGCCTCGGCTCCGACTATGCCAGATATTTTGCAACAATTATTTCGTTCACCGACAACAAGGTTATTAGACATCAATGTTGAACCACGCAGACGAAGTGGTGAGAACAGTCCTCGCTGTGAAAACTGGCAAAAGTTTTATATCTATGGAAATGTTAAAATGATGTGCCACAGTGTTGATGATGCAAATCAGCATCATCAACACTGTGGCACCTTTAATTGGCAAAGTCTAGACCGCCGTGAGGCTTCCAAAGCAATGGAACATGAGGCTTCTTATACCTATGCCCAAAAACGGTGATCTAACCCAGTGTAGCAACTGGGAAGGCATCGCTTTTCTATCAGTACTTTCCAAAATTCTCTGCAGGATCAATTAAATTAAATTCTTTGGTCAATTCATTTATCATCGTTTCCAAATCTACTACGGTTTCAACAAAAACAACTTTCATTAGAAAAACTAACATGGCACAATTTTCACCATTGACACCACGGGTTGAGTTGGAGATTAAGAGAGAGAGAGACTGGCTGACAGCTGAGAATATTTTTTTTTATATTGTGTATATGTTATTAATTATATTGACATACCTTATTTCGACGCCTTGTTGTATCCTAGATGACCATATGTACTTTTGGTTTAAAAAATCAAAAGCTATTTCAATTGATGAGACACAGACATAATATTCCGCTGTATTCGTTTGTATTGAACCTGCTTGTTAAGGTGGCTTTAAGGCTCCTTTTTTCCCAATATTCTTAATCTGTTCCAAAAATTATCCCATATTAACAAGTACATTGTAGGTATTAATTAAAGCTAAAAAAAACTAAAAACTTGTTAGACTGCAATGATAAACGTAAAGAAGTCTGACATTATATGAAACAGAATCATCAGAAAGAGGACGAAAATCGAAGATGTCAGCACAAGAGTAAGGAAACCAGAGTGGAAATGGATGGGACACATAATAAATGGTATTGAGCATTGGAATAAAAGCATACTATTCTGGTACCCAAGAAACAGGAAAAGAAAAAGAGGCAGACAGTTTCGAAGATGGGAAGACGAAATTAAGCTTGTAGCCGGGAAAACATGGTCAAGGGAAGCCCATAATAGATTCGATTGGAAAATAATGGAGGAGGCCTTTGCCAAACTGGGGCAAATATACGAAATTGTCGGTGTCGAAGACTCGCCAGAGTCTTAGATTAAGATTAGTGAAAGACGAAACACAAAAATATGTCTGAATAAAGACTATTATTATTATATCATTATTATTGTAGGTATCAATTAAAGACACTGAAATTATGACCGGTTATATAACCTGGATTAGTGAAGAGTCAAACGTCACCACTACAATTGATCAAGAATTAACTCTGTCGTCGGAAGATATCTACAAATTGCTGAAGACCAAGGAATACAATTACAGGTAACATTGATTGCGAAATTATATAGTCTGTAACAGTGGTTAATATTTGCTGGT
Source organism: Pontia daplidice (assembly GCA_963693355.1). Classification (NCBI taxonomy): domain Eukaryota; kingdom Metazoa; phylum Arthropoda; class Insecta; order Lepidoptera; family Pieridae; genus Pontia; species Pontia daplidice. Next base: position 1,606,954 of record CAVNZL010000006.1, read on the forward strand.
TTAAATCATTTAAATATCGAATATCCTTGAGACTAGACTATCTAGAAAATCAGTAGTGGTTTCAAAGCTTTTAGCTAAACTTCAGTACATCCCTTTTTAATACCATTTCTTTTCAGCGGAGACTTCCAAAGTATCCGTCAAGCCTCCACATGCCTCAGCCAAGCGAAGATAGAGTGGAAAAAGAACTGGGTGACGTTAATTGATGGCTTGATCCAACTAAACATGTTGAAGAAAAGCGAAGGCTTTTCAGAGTTGGAGTTCATCCGACAAATTGATCTGAATGTTGATGGCATGCCCAAAGACGAAGTTGATTCTGCTCTCGTTGATGCTTGTGTTTCTGATCTTTTGGAAGTGTCCAGGTGCGCATTACATTATTTTGAATAAGAATCATGTTATTATTTTTTTCGAACTCGAATTTGTATTAAACGCGTTGAAGAAACTATGCAAAATTGAGTTTGCTTAATCTAGACGAACAACATATTCAGGATAGAAGAGAATTCTGAAGATCAATTCATTTCCCAAATACAAAGAAACAAGTGTATAAAAGAATTTTATGGAAAAATTTCAGGTGCTCTGGGGTGAGCTTCCATGATGTGAGATTGCGTTCTCGGCCGGCGACCAACGAGAATATCTCTGTGAAGGCCTACAAATTCGTGCCCCATTTCCCGAAGGAACAAAGTAACGTGAGTATCACAATGCCAGGCAAGTTTCCATATCAGTTCAATTTGATATATGTTAAATAATAGTCTTATTTCGACTCTAGTAGTTAATCTTGAAATGTTTTACTTTTGTACAGGAAGCTTCAGCTCTTGCAGTGTTCTTCCAAATAGTTGCTGAAAATTTAAACAAGAACACAATTAATGCCCTTATTGTTAATGAGTCTGGCTCCAAATACAGTGGTTTACAAGCCATCACTGAACAGATTCCTGGGGTCAAAGTGAATCTGGCCTGCATTGAGAAGAATGACCTTCTTAAACTTAGTAAAATCGATAGCCAAATTGGCGTTTTGCTTCTCCACGACTTATCGTTCAATGAATCTGTATGTATGATTTGTGACTAAAACAAACATGTAAATGAAAGATTTAGAACCACCTCGTCAAGAAATATAGCGTTATATATTTTTCAGCTCACGAAAGCCTTAAGCGACAGCCTTCCAAGCGACTTCTTTATCATTAACAAGGAGTTCTCTGAACCGAAGCACAGACCCGCTTCCCTCTACAATCCCGTGTCAATCCATAAAACAGCCAATGCCCAAATTCAACTAATTAGATGGCGTCCAGCTCGGTCACGTAATATTTCTAGCGCAGTTACTGTCCACTCGACTGAGGATCTTGCTTTATTGAAATCCAGCCTTTCCTTACTTCCACCTGGACAAAATCTATTAATTGTATCCACATACCCGAAAGTACCCGGGTTGACCGAGATAGTGAAGCAATGGAGCAAGGCAAGCATTGGATCCAATAAGAAGATTTACATGATTGAAGTGAATCACAAAGTGTCCAGTGAGCAGTATTTGAGCGAACTGCCGCCTTTGAATTTAATATTCAATGTATTAGATCACGTAAGTTATGTGTTAATTAATTATCTATAAATGAACTATATATATGTACTAAAATTAATGATCCTTGATCAGGGCACATGGGGAGGCAAGTACTACCTTCCTGTTGAATGTCAAAAGGAAAGCAAGGGTAATGCGATACTCCAGATTTCGCACGTTGGAGACATCGACACGTTGTCCTGGGTGGAAGCTCCCGAGTTGACCGGACCAGGGATTAACGTTAAGGTTAGTACTTCGTTAACAGATTTTTAAGAAATAATTTGAATTGTTATAAATGATGATATATCGGTAATGAATATAAGACATTGAATACTTTCTCAAAACGATACGAGACGAAAATAAATTCAAAATTATAACAAATAAACAGTGTCTTAAAACCGTTTATTGTTTGTAGGTGCATTATTCAACCCTGAACAGTCTAGATATGAAGAGAAGTATGGGAGCGATACCCATCGACTTTAATTCGGATTTAACCTTTGGAATGGACTTCAGTGGTGTGACTGAAAGGTAAACTTTTATTATTTTGTATGAACAAGCTACAGCAAGGGTTATAACAGATTTAAGATTTATTTAAGCTCTACGAATTCGTTAGAGATAGATTAAAATCTATCCATAATGACACGAAATCTGTTTTAGTGGAGTTCGTGTGATGGGCCTAGTTAAATCGGGTTCCGTGAGCACAACGGTTCGTGCCAAGAGTGAGCAATTGTGGCCTGTGCCTGCGCACTGGACCCTTGAAGACGCCGCTACAGTACCATTGGCCTACTGCATGGCGTTCTACTGTTTGGTATGTAGTGGCTTAGTGTTCTTATGTTATAGCTTTTGTATCCAAATAATAGATACACAACTTTTCTATTATGTTCTATTTTAAACAAAACTCTATCTACTTCTAACCCGGATGAAACTAATAGTAATAGAGTAAATACACCGAAGACCGACCCATCCAAACTTAGATTAAGCTATAAGAAAATCCTCAACTATTCTTGAACAACAATTTTTTAATACTAATAAATTTACCTCTAGACCAGTAAGAGTCGTCTATTGCCTGGTATGAGGATTCTGGTACACGGTGGAACAGGAGCACTGGGCCAAGCTGTGATCTCCATTGCTCTAGCATTTGACTGCGAAGTATTCACAACCGTAAGCGACACGAAGAAGAAGCAATTCTTGAGGAGATTGTTTCCTAAATTGAAAGGTAAGCTTTTTTAGAGATTTCCTACAAGCTTAAAAAATCATAACATAAAAAAAGCTGGCTTAACGAGCTATCTACACCGTTTGATAGACACCCTACCCTGATACTGTGTCCTAATATTTCACGATGGCTTTAAAACTAAGACAGTCGGGAAGAAACTGAATGTTAGCTAAAAGACTGCTATCGGGCTGATTAGAATTTCGTAGATAAGAGTGTAGTCTAATGGCTTAATTAGAATTTTTTAGAATGATGATTTCTCTTTACAGAGGAACACATCGGCACCTCCCGCGACCACAGTTTCGGAGATATGGTGAGGGCCGGTACCAAAGGCAATGGTTGCGACATCATCATCAGCTGCGCTAATAAGGAGTTCAAGAATGTAATTTACATTTATTTGCATTTATTGAAGAAAATCTTGTTGTACTTTTCCTATACAAAATGTAAATGGTAATATGAAAAGAAAACCTAAAGTAACGTTACACTTCCTTTTATGTACTCTTCATAGTTTCTACGAAACAATGTTCTTAAACAATGATACATTTTTGATATTATTTTTTTTTTTTGAGATTTCACTTGGTTGTCTTGGCGAGCACGGCGTCTACTATGATGTAAGTCTGCTCCTCGAGCAAGAGAACTTCTCCCTGGGAATGAACATATTCAGCAAATGCCGCTCATATGCCACCATTAATATATGCAGCATATTTGAGATTGAAAAGGATATGAAGGTATAAATTGTGTTTTACCATATACGATAAGACAACTATAGATGATGAATATAAAGGCAACTACTTGCCTAATTTCCAGGACATTTGCCATAAATTATTAGATATGTTTTATATAATATTAGTTTATAAGTGTGTATCTTATTTTTTAAATATACTCATATTTAGTTTGACAATAAATAAGAATGATACGTAATTGTAGCCTTTGAATTTAAAAAGTTGGGTATACTTTAGCCAAAGCACTTCTTTAATTAAATCCACATGTAATTATTAACTTAATCAAATAACTTCGAGGCATGCGATTGCGTGTCTACGTTAGTTTTAATATTTAAGGTATTACAATTCAAGTCTGTCTGCCTAATATATAGTTATATATTTTACTATAAAACTCAGTGATTCCATAGCCATAAGGAATGTGCTATTCTTCTTGCTTATATTATAATTTGTACCTTCTACATTCCAGCATCTCCAAGTACTAGTAAGCGAAGGAATAGCGCGTGGCTACGTGCGTCCTCTGACGCGCGTAGTGTATCCTCCCAGTGACGTCACTCGTGCCTTCCGCCTTCTCGCCGCAAGCAGACATCGCGGCCGAGTGCTTCTCGATATGCAGCAACCCATTCCTGCTGTAACACCAAGGTATTTTTAATTGTTTAGACCCAAAGGCGAGATGTATCAGGCGCAATGACATTTGTCTATTTATATAAACATTAAATCACTCAATCACAATCCGATTTATTTGATCGACTGAAGATAAACCGCTTGTAAGTCAAAAAGTCTCAAAAACTCTCAGTTAGGGGCGCAGTCACAATTTTTGAAATTAATTACTAAATTGTGCCAGTAACAAGATCTTAATATTAATTTATCTCTCTTTGAAAATATAAACAAAAACGTAATAGAGCATAAAACAAAATATTCCTAAATACTATGAAATATTTTTCTTAAATATACCAATTCGAATTAGGTATTAATATTCAAGAAACCTAATCGACAATTGATGAATAAATTAATCAAATAAACATTCAACAAACAAAATAATTATATTAACAGTTATTATACAAACATGAGACGTGACAGTTTTTAATTCTCCCATTATTTGTAAGGCTCAAAATATCATCCGACGCATGCAACGTGGTCATATCTGACGACGACGTATTGGCGATGCAGCTGGCTGATAAACTGGTCTCGCAAGGTGCCAAGCAACTCTACATTCAGGCACCCTATTCCAACGCCTTCCTTGTTAAACAGAGGTAAGTAACGTATTATATAAAACAATTTGTTTTTAACTCAAACTTTTGGACCGATTCTAAAGCGCTGAAATGGGTTTTCAAACATGATCAGAAGATAAATTCTAATAATAATTAAATAAACAATGGCGTGTGCGTACGATGTAAACTTCAGACGTACGGTAATTTCTCTTATCCAAAAATTGATTCTAGATCGTGGCAAGATGCCGGAGTTCACACTGTTATTGACCGTCAAGAACTCTGGAACAAGAACTACGTTGAGTTCCTCCTCAACAAGAGCAGTGCTCTGGGAAAGGTTGAAGTGATCTATATGATCGTTCATAAATCCCAGAAATACAATGACGTCACCAAATATTTGGACACATTGGATTCAGCTGCTAGAAAGCAAACACCGACTATCAAGTGAGTGTACACAGTATACTCCAACTAATTTTCATTGAAATTTATTTAATTTTAACATATTATTATAAAAGTTTCTGAGCTTTAACTTATAAACTTTGCATTGACTTCGAACTTAAAAAATACTTATTAAGTCATTTCTGATTATTTTAATCATACGACCAATCAATTATTTTTATACTTTATCTTATCTATTTTGGTTTGAAATTATTTAAATAGACCTACGGTGCCATAGTACTCCTATTGTACTAGCAATTTTTTTAAACTTCAGACACATTGCCGTGATTGACGTCGGTAACCGCATCGGTGATGACGTATTTACTTCACCAAGTATATCGAAGCATAGTTTGACCATCGTCAAGTCACCAGAACTCGAGTCGGTAAGTAAAAAAACCATAGCTAATATAGTCCACGGCTTACGCGAGGGTCGCGTATAAGAATTCTTTAACGAGCGGTTGACGGGAACGTTTTTTCCACGGTCGGCGGCCCCCGGCTCATACAACACACCAAACGAAATTATCTTTTAAAAGTAACTGGCATAGATAGCAGCTGATATTTATTCACAGGTGCATGGTTCTCTATGTTTCAAGTCGATACTCAAGGTCTTGCAAGAAGGTTTGAACTCCAAAGAGCCTGTCATCGTCGTTCATCCGCTCCCTGAAAAGAAATCTTTGTTGGAAGAGATCGCTACTATTGCAAGTAAGTCTATTGTGACAAATACAATTTAGCCTAAACTATATTTTGGCTAAACTTTGTTTTATTTCCCAGTCGGCTTAGTTTTTTTATTAATTAAACCTTCTTCTAAAATTTATTAATTTATCTCTATTAAACTTTAAGTACAATTTATTTCAGAAATCGATCTACCAAAAACTCTTAAAGGATCAGCCACGCTTAAAGAATTATGTAAGGATACAGCAGCTCTACTCCCAGTGAGAGGATTCATACGGGATCAATATCACATAGTTCTATCACAAGAGGCCATACAAGATCTTAGTATCGACAAGTATGGATATTTTAAAAGAACTAATCCACCACTCTTATAAACCATTCCGTAGTAGTTGTATTTATAGCTTGGTTTATGCAATGTAGGGTTTGTAAATTCATTGTTCCAACAGAGACAGCTTAACAGCACAGATGACGATCCTGTGAAACAAACCATGTGCACAGACTCAACCCAGTTATGTAATCATGGTTATCTGAATGAGGCCCAGTATACGCACTATATCCCTTCACAATGTTGATATATTTAATAAGGTCCATCCTGACTGTACTTTAATTATAAATATATAAAACTTTAATTAAAAATATTATTTTTAAGGATTAAAAATATCGAAGAAAGTACTATAGACGCACAAGTTACAAACGTAGAAGGTTTTGCAAAATTTTACTCGTCTGCGAACGTTGATGAACTGCGCAGCACCACGGAAATGATTTACCTTCCGACATTAATGCGAACGGCTATTGTGGTAAGTTGATGTTGATAATTTGTTACCTTTTCGAGTTTCAAATATTAAAGTTTAAAAAAATTTCAAACAATTTGTTACACAAAACTTACTTAAGATGAATAATGAATAGCCGCCTCATACAAGTGCACTACTCAGAACAAAATAGCTATTCAATTCGAAGCAGTAATTTCTAACGTGAGCACGTTCAACCAATTTTTTTAGCTAAAAAATATTGATTTTTATTTTTAATCTGCAATATTTTTATGCAATATTTCAAATATTCAACAGCAAGACGATCAGATTCATCCGAACCAGAAGTTCCTATTTCTGATACCAGGATTGGAAGGTCACAATGAAAGATTCACACTCCTGGCTGAGAGGCTTAAACTTCTGGCTCTCATTATGCAGCCTGGTCTGGCGCATCCTGATGAAACTCCTCAGGAGTTAGCCGCTAGATTTGCTAGGGTTAGTAGGATTGAATTACCTATTCAAAGATATACTTTAATTTTATTCAGAATATTTCAAATAACGTATATTTGAACGTATATTGACGTCTAAAGTCGCATATACATTAGTTTACCGACCCGTACATACACACACACATTCCCAATGAGTCCCATAGTTATTCTATTTAAAAGTTCTTTAAATTTCCTTTCAAGCTTTTTGGGTGAAATTCACAAAGGAAAATACTAATATATAGTATATTTCAGTACTTTTTCTATTTGTGAATATTCAAATTGTTTACAGACGTTAGTAAAGAGAACTGGTATCAAGGGTCACTTCTACCTTCTGGGATACGAGACTGGTGTTATCGTAGCGCTAGAGATGGCCAAAATTCTTGAAGAACAAGGTGAGTTTCAATATTTATACTTTAACCCAAGCTGCATAACACATTTGTATATTGCATAATACAAACAGAAAAACCTACCTACCTATAACTGATCTTTCAGGTCTTACGGGAACTGTATATTGCCTGGGTGGAACGCCTCAAGAAATATTATCCGAAGTAAATCAAGTTTTGGACCAATACAAATCTGAAGAAGAACTGCAAGATGATTTAATAAGACACATGCTGCGAATGAACTTGGGCGACCAGAATGTCCAAATCGAGTTGAAGGACTCCTGGGAAGAGAAAGTGTCGACATACGTCCACTACCTCACAGGGAAAGTGCACCTTTCCTCACAATACAACCGGGACTACATCCGATGCGCCTACTCACGCATGAAGCAGATACGAAAGTGCAAAGTCCAACCCACTCCTCTCCGATCCCAAGTTATATTCCTCAAGTCAAAATTGACAGTACCATCCCGTGATTCCCCCCAAGAATATTCGGAGAAACCAGTGGTTGTGTACACATTGGAGACTCCGTTGGGAAACATGGCCAGAGACTTAAGGTGCACTGCAATTGTTAATAGGCACCTGGAGCCAGAGGTTCTGAAAGATTTCGACGAAGCCAACCTCTGTATCGCTTATAGTTTAAAAATCAATGACTTTTAATATTCCTTTCTTGACGGATGCATGGATTAAAAGACGTTTTATCTGATGATTTGTTTTAATTTCCCCAATCTTTCCAAATTTCTCCATGATTTATAGCGAAATTTCAGTCTTTAAAATCTTAGTGGTTTTGTTCAAAATATTATATGAGAGATATTTTTTTTATATTATATGCTATTTATGTGTTTATAATATTAATCCTTATCCAAATAAATTATTTTATGGTCAAGACCATTTAACTACCTATAAAATAGTTTTTAAATTATTTAAATTGGACTTTCCATTCAAAAGATATTACGAATTAAAAAATTCAAACAGTAAACAAAACCGCCATAGCGCCGTGGCCGTATAAAGCATATGAATGGCAAAACAACGTTTGCCGGGTCAGCTAGTATTTTATGAATTGGATGATGTCAATTGACGTAATTAAGCGTAAATTCCAAAGCTTATAAAAAAATGTTTATAGGTTTCGTAGTGAATATCAATATTGATCCAAAATTTTATTTCTGTTACTTTTACAAATTAAAAAACGATACATTCTACATATCATTCAGTTTAATTTAGGTATCAAAGTTAGCCACCGTGAAAATGGCATTTTACCCATTTTTGTGTAATGCCCTAATAATTTATATAACATAAATTTTATTAATTTATTGATGAGTTCAAAAATGTGTTTCTTTACAAATTAAATAACTAATACAATATAACATTACAACTCAACCTCCAGGTCCTTAAAAAGATTGCTATGGCAAAGTTTGAACACATTGCCAGTTTTGGTGAGAGAATTCTTCCCTTCGGGAACTCGTGCTTTCTGGTCCCTCGCTGAAGCTGTCAAAGGGAATTTCTGTCACCGTCCGTTCCAGCTTTGCAGAGATGACTCGTTGGCTCACACCACGAAAGAGAAGGCCTCCTGGTCCGTCTCTTCGCGTCTAACTCGACTTTCGATGACCAGGGTAAATCAAATCCACGTCAATCCCACGGTGTGATACTTCGATGCCTGAAATTACATTCCGGCTACATCAGCTTACATCACTCTGATCCGTCCAATGTAGCCCAAATCTTTTCTCTTTATAATATTAGTGTAGTTAACAAACTCAAGTGTTTAAGATTTGTGCACCGAATGGACGATAATAGAGTCCCAAGCTGGTGAAAAGGGACCGCATTTGCCTTGGTGAGATCTAGTTGCGAAAGACCTTTAAACCATGATGTTGGTGGTGATAAAACTTGGTAATTTATAATAGAAATTATAATTATATAACAGTCTTCTATCGCATAACAATAAGTCAAACAAAGTACTTATAAAATGATCATGATCTTACACGAAAAATATACTCTTTTTGAGAATTAATTAATTAACTTTTACAAAACAAAGATGAAAGACAGAATAAGTTGTTCATACATTAAGAACCTATATACCATACTTAAGACCTACCATAATTAAGAAAAAATATAAAACCCATTACACATATAAGTAAAATAGTTTATATAGTATTCGCATTTTATTTTATATAATTGTTTCATAATCTCTAAAACTGCTTGATTTGATTTTAGATCCGCATGCCCCGCGATTTGCCTCTTAACCTGCAGATCTCGATCCAAACTTCAAATAATTTTTGGACATTTCAACATTGATAACGTAATAAAATTGCTTTAAACAGAATACTTTAAATTATTATGATGACTTTAAATTATTTTTTCAAATCGACGTGGATAATTTTTAGTATAAACCGTGATAGCTCCACACTAATTTTGTATAACTGTGTAAAACGAATACATTTGTTCGAAAATGGTACAATAGAAAAATGTAGTGTAAATTAAGGTAGTTTTGAAAATATTTACTGAAATAATTCTATGTTTTTACCAAAAATTGCGAACATAAAACGTAGATGCTGCTTTAAAGAAGAATTTTAATACAAGAAAATAAAGATGATAGAAAAAGCTAATCAGAATCAGCAGATGTTTTTTTTAATGAATGTAGGACATCTTTTATGAAAAAAATCTTTCTTGCTTCCTGACTGTACTACTACGGTAACGGATTGCAGTGTTTAAAATATTAAATCAGGTGAGGTTGGAAAAATAAAACAAAGATCAGATAAATCGTACTTTATTCCAGCCATGCCAATATCAGGATAAATTTAAACATCTTTGAGCTTCAAACTGTAAGCGAAGCAGAGGTTGGCTTCATCGAAGTCTTTCAGAACCTCTGGCTCCAGGTGCCTATTAACAATTGCCGTACACCTTAAGTCTCTGGCTACATTGCCCAACGGAGTCTCCAAATTGTACACAACCACTGGTTTCTCCGAATATTCCTGGGGGGAATCACGGGAAGGTACTGCCAGTTTCGACTTGAGGAATATAACTTGTGATCGGAGAGGAGTGGGTTGGACTTTGCACTTTTGTATCTGCTTCATACGTGAGTAAGCGCATCGGATGTAGTCCTGGTTGTATTGTGAGGAAAGGGGCACTTTCCCTGTGAGGTAGTGGACGTATGTCGACACTTTCTCTTCCCAGGAGCCCTTCAACTCGATTTGGGCATTCTGGTCGCCCAAGTTCATTCGCAGCATGTGTCTTATTAAATCATCTTGCAGTTCTTCTTCAGATTTGTATTGGTCCAAAACTTGATTGACTTCGGATAGTATATCTTGAGGAGTTCCACCCAGGCAAAAAACAGTTCCCGTAAGATCTGAAAGATAGATATAGGTGCTAAATTGTACTATATCATTGCTTTGTTGCAATGTTTATAAAATGCGTAAGTGGTAACGTGTCATGCAGTTTGAGTTGAACCATAAATAAACTCACCTTGTTCTTCAAGAAGTTTGGCCATCTCTAGCGCTACGATAACACCAGTCTCGTATCCCATAAGGTAGAAGTGACCCTTGATACCAGTTCTCTTTACTAACATCTGTAAACGATTTGCATATTCAATATTTAGTCAAAGTTTTGTTGGAATGAAATCACATGGAATATGCACTGGGTTTAATTAATGCGGATGAAGCCGTGGAGAATAACTAGTAATTATGTTCGGCAAACTTATGTAAATGACTATGAGATATAGTACTTATAGGAAAAAAATAATCAAGATTTGAATGTGATAAAATATTTTGATTTAAACAATTAAATTTTTATATTTAATGTAAATAGACTCCGCTAACCTTAGTAAATCTAGCTGCTAACTCCTGAGGAGTTTCATCAGGATGCGCCAGACCAGGCTGCATAATGAGAGCCAGAAGTTTAAGCCTCTCAGCCAGGAGCGTGAATCTTTCATTGTGACCTTCCAATCCTGGTATCAGACACAGGAATTTCTGGTTCGCGTCAAACTGGTCGTCTTGCTGTTGGAACATTGAAATATAAAAGCGCTTGAAGACATTACAGTTAATAATAATAAAAATCTTTTTTTTTTATAATTACTGGTTGAAATTATATTATTGAATAGTTATGTTGTAATCAATAGTGCACTTCATCGTTAGTAAGTTGTTTGAATCTAATTCTTTAAATATTTGTGAAATGTTTGCGTTGCCTTTCTTCAATATTTTAAACTTAAAAAGTTGCCAATTTGTCAATATTAACTTACCACAGTAGCCGTTTTCATAATTGTCGGTAGGAAAACCATTTCCGTGGTACTGTTCAGTTCATCAACATCCGCGTACGAGTAGAACTTAGCAAAACCTTCTACGCTCTTGAATGTTGCGTCCAGAATATTTTCCTCGATGCTTTTGATCCTTAAAATATTTTTTTATATAGTTATTCTCTTCATTGTGTTTAAAATGTGGATCCTGTCGTGTTGTGTAACAATGGGGCAGTTGGATGAGTATTTTGTATATGTAAGTTATATTTTAAAACATAGCATCTAATCTAATCTTATAATTGCAGAAACTGGATCAACAGTAGTTACCAATGTTAGTCATATTATCACTTAAAAAGCTTTAAACATGTTCTTAATGAAATGTAATAATTTTAAAAATTTTAAAATGATTGAGTCCACGAATGTACAGCTGTGATAAAAACATCCATACTTGTTAATAGTAAGATCTTGTATGGCCTCTTGTGACAGAAGGACGTGATATTGGTCCCGTAAGAATCCCCTAACTGGGAGAAGAGCTGCAGCATCCTTACACAATTCTTGAAGCGTAGTTGTTCCTTCAAGAGTTTTTGGTAGATCGAATTCTGAAATAAATTGTATTTAAAGTTTAACAGAGATTGCGAGATACCTATTTGAGGTTTAATAAATAGAAAAAACTAAGCCAACTGGGAAATAAACGAAAGTTTATTTTTAATTTATTTATAGTTTATGCTAAATTGTGTTTGTGACAATTAACTTACTAGCAATAGTAGCGATCTCTTCCAACAAAGATTTCTTTTCAGGGAGCGGATGAACGACGATCACAGGCTCTTTGGTGTTCAAGCCTTCTTGCAAGACCTTGAGTATCGACTTGAAAGATAGAGAGCCATGCACCTGAGAATAAATATCAGGTGCTATCTATGGAACTTGTTTTCATATACATTAATTCAAAATTTTCATTGTAATCCACATATACCTTTGCCAGTTACTTTTAAAAGATAATTTCGTTTGGTGTGTTGTATGGGCCGGTGGCATCATTGATCAATTTTTCTTCAAAGACGACCGTTGAAAAAACGTTCCCGTCAACCGCTCGTTAAAGAATTCTTATGCGCGACCCTCGCGTAAGCCGTGGACTATAGTAGCTATGGTTTTTTTACTTACCGACTCGAGTTCTGGTGACTTGACGATGGTCAAACTATGCTTCGATATACTTGGTGAAGTGAATACGTCATCACCGATGCGGTTACCGACGTCAATCACGGCAATGTGTCTGAAGTTTAAAAAAATTGCTAGTACAATAGGAGTACTATGGCGCCGTAGGTCTATTTAAATAATTTCAAACCAAAATAGATAAGATAAAGTATAAAAATAATTGATTAGTCGTATGATTAAAATAATCAGAAATGACTTAATAAGTATTTTTTAAGTTCGAAGTCAATGCAAAGTTAATAAGTTAACGCTCAGAAACTTTTATAATAATATGTTAAAATTAAATAAATTTCAATGAAAATTAGTTGGAGTATACTGTGTACACTCACTTGATAGTCGGTGTTTGCTTTCTAGAAGCGGAATCCAATGTGTCCAAATATTTGGTGACGTCATTGTATTTCTGGGATTTATGAACGATCATATAGATCACTTCAACCTTTCCCAGAGCACTGCTCTTGTTGAGGAGGAACTCAACATAGTTCTTGTTCCAGAGTTCTTGTCGGTCAATAACAGTGTGAACTCCGGCATCTTGCCACGACCTAGAATCAATTTTGGGATAAGAGAAATTACCGTACGTCTGAAGTTTACATCGTACGCACACGCCATTGTTTATTTAATTATTATTTGAATTTGTCTTCTGATCATGTTTGAAAACCCATTTCAGCGCTTTAGAATCGGTCCAAAAGTTTGAGTTAAAAACAGATCGTTTTATATAATACGTTACTAACCTCTGTTTAACAAGGAAGGCGTTGGAATAGGGTGCCTGAATGTAGAGTTGCTTGGCACCTTGCGAGACCAGTTTATCAGCCAGCTGCATCGCCAATACATCGTCGTCGGATATGACCACGTTGCATGCGTCGGGAGATATTTTGAGCCTACAAAATAATGGGCGGATTAAAAACTTGTTTTAATTTAATATATAAATAGCTGTATAAATCGGATTGTAATCTCAATAGTTTCAGCACAAAATTCCATGTACATATATATAGAAAAGTCTCATTGATACATCTCGCCTTTGGGTCTATGCATACCTTGGTGTTACAGCAGGAATGGGTTGCTGCATATCGAGAAGCACTCGGCCGCGATGTCTGCTTGCGGCGAGAAGGCGGAAGGCACGAGTGACGTCACCGGGGGCAAACGATACACGCGACAGGGGACGAACATAGCCACGCGCTATACCTTCGCTTACTAGTACTTGGAGACGCTGGAATAAAAAAGGTAAAAAATACATAATAAGTTAACTTTAAACCTTCTCGTTCTTGGTGAATCTAAATAGAAATATGTAAAATTTTGTATAATAAACCAGTTTGAAGAAAACGAAACTGTATAATTATAAAGTATATCTTTATATATATAATTCTTCTGTGAGTATGTCACTGAACTTCTCTCAAACGACTGGACCGATTTTGATGAAATTTTTTGTGTGTGTTCAAGGGGATCTGGGAATGGTTTAGATTCACAATTTTGTCCGCTAGACAATGTTTTTTTAATTCATTGTTAATTTATTAGTAGTTTTTGTTTTTGGAATGTTTTACATTGGATCCGACAGTGTCGAATTTTAAATAATATTCGAATAATTAATTGAAAATTGAAATCACATGTATGGCAAAACAACGTTTGCCGGATCAGCTAGTATAAGTATATATATGATAGTAATTACAAAAAGTTATTATACCTTCATATCGTTTTCATTCTCAAATATGCTGCGAATATCGACCGTGGCGTATGACCGGCATTTAGTGAAGTTGTTCATTCCCAGGATGAAGTTCTCTCGTTCTAAGAGCAAACTGGCATCATAGTAGACACCATACTCGCCAAGACAACCAATTGAAGTCTGAAAATTAATAAAAGTATATAAAAACGTAAAGTAACGTTTTCTATAACAATGCACGTTCAATTTTCCGGGTAGTTCCAAATACGCCCACAGAGCGCTTAAATCTTTCATGCAAATTATAGATAGCCGAGCGATGTTATCTGAGCCATTTATACAGTAGAAAAATCACACCAAGACTTCTTTCAATAAATGCAAATAAATGTAAATTACATTCTTGAACTCCTTATTAGCGCAGCTGATGATGATGTCGCAACCTTTGCCGTTGGTACCGGCCCTCACCATATCTCCGAAACTGTGGTTGCGGGAGTTGCCGATGTGTTCCTCTGTAAAGAGAAATCATCATTCTAAAAGGTCGCAATTTAGCCATTATACTACACTCTTATGTACGAAATTCCAATCAGCCCGATAGCAGTCTTTTAGCTAATATTTATTTTCATCCGGACTATCTTAGTTTTAAAGCCATCGCGAAATATTAGGACATAATATCAGGATAGGATTCAACGGTGTAGATAGCGTTGAGCCAGCTTTTTTATGTTATGATATTTTTAAGCTTGTAGGAAAGTTCTAAAAAGGCTTACCTTTTAATTTCGGGAACAATTTCCTCAAGAATTGCTTCTTCTTCATGTCGCTTACGGTTGTAAATACTTCGCAGTCAAATGCGAGGGCAATGGAGATCGCAGCTTGGCCCAGTGCTCCTGTTCCACCGTGGACCAGGATCTTCATACCAGGCAATAGACGACTCTTACTGGTCTAAAGGTAAAATTACTAAAAATTAAACTGAGCATATTTTTTTGTTTAAGAATAGTTGAGAATTTTCTAAAAGCTTTATCTAAGTTTGGATGGGTCGGTCTTCGGTGTATTTACTCTATTACTATTAGTTTCATCCGGGTTAGAAGTAGATAGAGTTTTGTTTAAAATAGAACATAATAGAAAAGTTGCGTATCTATTATTTGGATACAAAAGCTATAACATAAGAACACTAAGCCACTACATACCAAACAGTAGAACGCCATGCAGTAGGCCAATGGTACTGTAGCGGCGTCTTCAAGGGTCCAGTGCGCAGGCACAGGCCACAATTGCTCACTCTTGGCACGAACCGTTGTGCTCACGGAACCCGATTTAACTAGGCCCATCACACGAACTCCACTAAAACAGATTTCGTGTCATTATGGATAGATTTTAATCTATCTCTAACGAATTCGTATAGCTTAAATAAATCTTAAATCATAAAGTTCATAGAAAATAATAAAAGTTTACCTTTCAGTCACACCACTGAAGTCCATTCCAAAGGTCAAATCCGAATTAAAGTCGATGGGTATCGCTCCCATACTTCTCTTCATATCTAGACTGTTCAGGGTTGAATAATGCACCTACAAACAATAAACGGTTTTAAGACACTGTTTATTTGTTATAATTTTGAATTTATTTTCGTCTCGTATCGTTTTGAGAAAGTATTCAATGTCTTATATTCATTACCGATATATCATCATTTATAACAATTCAAATTATTTCTTAAAAATCTGTTAACGAAGTACTAACCTTAACGTTAATCCCTGGTCCGGTCAACTCGGGAGCTTCCACCCAGGACAACGTGTCGATGTCTCCAACGTGCGAAATCTGGAGTATCGCATTACCCTTGCTTTCCTTTTGACATTCAACAGGAAGGTAGTACTTGCCTCCCCATGTGCCCTGATCAAGGATCATTAATTTTAGTACATATATATAGTTCATTTATAGATAATTAATTAACACATAACTTACGTGATCTAATACATTGAAGATTAAATTCAAAGGCGGCAGTTCGCTCAAATACTGCTCACTGGACACCTTGTGATTCACTTCAATCATGTATATCTTCTTATTGGATCCAATACTTGCCGTGCTCCATTGCTTCACTATCTCGGTCAACCCGGGTACTTTCGGGTATGTGGATACAATTAATAGATTTTGTCCAGGTGGAAGTAAGGAGAGACTGGATTTCAATAAATCAAGATCCTCGGTAGAGTGGACAGTAACTGCGCTAGAAATGGAACGCGACTGAGCTGGACGCCATCTAATTAGTTGAATTTGGGCATTGGCTGTTTTATGGGTTGACACGGAGCTGTAGAGGGAAGCGGGTCTTTGTTTCGGCTCAGAGAACTCCTTGTTAATGATGAAGAAATCGCTTGGAAGGCTGTTGTTTAAGGCTTTCGTGAGCTGAAAAATATATTGAGTTGCAATTGATGACAAATTATTCAAAACCCCCACATTCACATTTCAAACAAATCATACTTACAGATTCATCAAACGATAAGTCGTTGAGAAGCAAAACATCGATTTGGCTATCGATTTTACTAAGTTTAAGAAGGTCATTCTTCTCAATGCAGGCCAGATTCACTTTGACCCCAGGAATCTCTTCAGTGATGGATTGTAATCCACTGTATTTGGAGCCAGACTCATTGACAATAAGGGCGTTAACTGTGTTCTTGTATACATTTTCAGCAACTATTTGGAAGAACACTGAAAGAGCTGACGTTTCCTGTACAAAAAATAAATTACATTTTAAGATTAATAAATAGAGTGGAAAAACTCAAACTCTTATATTATTAATAATATAGGTTAAATTTAACTGATATGGAAACCGGCCTGGCATCGTAGAGAATGTGATACTCACGTTACTTTGTTCGTTCGGGAAATGTGGCACGAATTTATAAGCCTTCACAGAGACATTGTCGTTGCTCGCTGGCCGAGAACGGAATCTCACATCATGGAAGCACACCCCAGAGCACCTTAAATTTTTCATAAAATTCTATTATATTCTTTGTGTTTTGTTGGAAAATGAACAATCTTCAGGATTCTCTTCTATCCTGAATATGTTGTTCGTCTTGACTGAGTAAATTCAATTTTGTATAGTTTCTCAAACGCACTTAATGCAGTTCGAAAGTTAAAATAATAACCGTAGAAAAATGTTACCAGAGCCCATTCAGAGTTTACAGGATTATTAAAATTATATGATTCTGCTTCAAATAAGAGTAATGCGCACCTGGACACTTCCAAAACATCTGAAACACAAGCATCAACGAGAGCAGAATCAGCTTCGTCTTCGGATAGCTTATCAACATTCAGATCAATTTGGCGGATGAACTCCAACTCCGAAAGGCCTTCGCTTTTCTTCAACGTGTTTAGTTGGATCAAGCCATCGATCAGCGTCACCCAGTTCTTCTTCCACTCTATCTTCGCTTGGCTGAGGGATGTGGAGGCTTGACGAATACTTTGGAAGTCTCCGCTGAAAAAAAAGGTGTTAAAAAGGGTATGTTCTGAAATTTTGAAACTCTCACTGACTTTCTAGATAGTTAAGCACATTCGATAATTAAATGATTTAAACGAGCAAATGTTACAGAATAAATAGTTTCGGAATTAATGTTACCTGTAATTGTATTCCTTGGTCTTCAGCAATTTGTAGATGTCCTCCGACGACAGAGTTAATTCTTGATCAATTGTAGGAGTGACGTTAGACCCTTCGCTATTTGATGTTATGTAGCCGGTCATGATTTCAGTGTCTTGAACTGATACCTACAATGTACTTGTTATAAGTTAATGTAAAACAAATAAAAATATAAAATAGTCACTTCCAATAGGGGTATATAAAAAGTCTTTATTGGAAATATGCGTTATCGCACCAATGAAAATTTAATTTTCAGTATTTTATTGAAATCTGACATGCAAACGTCAAGTTTAGACAACTTCGTCTGATCTACGTTTGAGATGTTTCATTGGTGAGGACTGAATTGCTATATCTGCACAGTTACTTAGATCAAATTCAAATTTCTTTGCAAAAGAAAAAACCTTCGCGACTATTATAAGAGAGACATATACAAGGACCGTAGTAATTGGTGGTGTACCGAGAGTCGTGCGAGACTTAGATAAAAGAATGGTGAATTATAAATGTTCAATTTACCTCAAACCGTCCAGTACCCCGGTGCAACGTGACATTGATACTCAGCTGATGATTTTCGCTGAGCAAAGGCTGTACCATGAAGTGTACGTCACGGAAACGAACTGATTGACTGCGACGACGTACTCCATCGACCATACATAGCGTGTCCCACACATATGTAAGGGCACCCGCAAATGGGTACACGTTAACACCTGGACATTTAAATATGTCTTAATTTAACTGTCTCGCGACATCTAGCAAAAAAATTCAAAAAAATGGAAAAATAACATATTTAAGGCGCTATCAATCAACTACAAAATCTGATATGCTGATGATATATTTTTGCCAATCTAAGAGAAATTATATTTTTTGTACCTTTCACAACATGACCTCGGAGGTAATTGTGTTCATCGTCATGTAGGGATAAAATAAATTTACAGGCGGCCGCATTCTTACTATCATCGGTCTTGTATAGCGGAAGTAACCTAGAACGAAAATAATATTTTATATATTTTTTACAAACATTTGTGTTTATTACGTATCCTTCAAGGTTTGGAGATCAAAAGATAATATAGTATATCAATTTATGTTGACATAATTGCATACCAGGGCTCAGTATGCGCCCATTCCACATGATGTGACAACATTGGGGTGCCAGTCGACACCGGGAACTCCACTTTAGGGTACAATGCTTGGATCTTTGGGTTGTAACCCTCCATAAACAGCCTGGAACAATAGATTTTTTTTAGAAATACTTCAGCCCTGGGTGTTAGGGTGGACTCTAGTCCTACCTCGTCCTAAAATCCATACCTCTAGGTATGGAATCTGTGCTTCTAAAATACATGTCAAAACATTTCATTTGATAGTTATTTACGTAAATCAATATACTACGAAATTGTATGTCGTACTTAGCCTGACCATAAATGATAAATCATTGGATGAGATCCATGCCAAACAATTTTTTTTTTGCAAACCATTTAGCATTAGTAAAAACTAAAAAATGTAAAATCTCTTATAAAAGGAAACACTGCCAATTATATAATTACTAACTCTATTTATTCATACTAACTGTCCAATAGCTTCCAATACAAATCGTGCATTGTCAGGATGTCCACGACGTGTGAGAGGAATGTTTTTGCAACTTTCGGGTAAAGATCTCTTGAGAATGGCTTGGAGGAGTCCGTGAGGCGCTATTTCGATGAGCACAGCGTCAGCGGGAATATGGCGAGATGTCTCCTCGAAGAGTACGGGGCTCTGCAGGAAAAGAGATAGAAGTATGGTATTCATCTCTTTCATTGAGTTGTCATTACAAAAATCAATTCATATATGAGATATAGTGAAAATTTACTGTGCAAATTTACCAAAAGGTTGTTGGTGTGATATGCAGCAGATGAGTATTTAGCTAGTTCCTCGTCCCATCTGCTTTCGGGAACTGAGGTTGAGAGCCAACGGTCACTACGAGGCTTGGGGTCTTTGATCACTTCGCTTAGGTATTTGTGCAAGCCGGGACCTTAAAAACAACATAATTAGCTATAATCCCTGATAATAATTAGTATAATTACTACCCAATCATAAACATAACCTATAAGAGTTGAAAGACGCGTCACTGTTCTTACTATATAAATTATAAAGGATTGGAGATATATTCTAATACATAATAGATTTTAGACCTTTTTTTATAAAATCTATGGAACCAAACCATTCCTAATCACACGATGCATTACCTGCTTCCGCGATGTAACGCGAGTGATAGGCGATGTTGGAGCAAGGCACCTCTTTAGCGAAAATGTTCTTCGCTGTTAAGGTCGCCACGAATTCTGTCATGGCATCAGCTGGCCCTGATATGGTACAGGACTCTGGTCCGTTGTGGCATGCCACGACAATTTCAGGCGGGCACAATTTCGAGATCTGGATAAGAATTTACGTATATAACAAAATTAAAACAAAAAAAAAGTTATAAAAATTATAATCTTTTTTACGACAACGATAACTTATATCGTACATTCACGCGTACGAAAACTAAGGAAAACTTTACGATCAACTGACAAGCAAGATGAAGAGGACTGCAAGATCTATGGATGTGTTATGGGCCTTTAAGAGAATAAAAATTTTTTCTAGACGATAGTTTCAGTATTTGGTTTGGAAATATTTCTAGTAGCAGATCTTTCCCCTAAGAACAGCTAATGTATATAATTTCTGGTTGAATGCAAATTTTCGTTAAATTACCTCATTGAAGCCCAAACCAACAGCAGCCATAGAGCCTCGAATGAAAGGCGTCTGTACGGAAACTAGACCACGACTGTATGCAGATAAGATCGTCTCTTCGGCTGTGAAACAGCCATCTGCGTATGCGCATCCCAGTTCTCCTACACTGTGACCTGAACATGCAAAATGGTCCAGTTTTCAAACATTCTTCAACTTAAGGAAATATTAGTTTATGGTTTTCAAATTTACTGTAATATCGTGAAAAAAATATTTGAGAATCATGTGAAATATACTTTTAAGCAAGGGATCGAAGGCATTGCTCGAAGAAGTAGATTAGAGTGTATCGAATGAGGATTTAATATCTTAGTATTTAGATATTAAAGATTGTTGTCTTATTTATTTGCACAAAGGTTTACAGAGTTTGTGTTAAAATTTATAATATCAAACTAAATATTATAGAACTAATTCTAAATTGTACACACCAATAATTTTGTCGGGGACGATGCCTATAGAGGTGAGGACATCCGTTAGACCTATTTGAACAGCAGCAATACCGACGAAGGAGTGCAAAATGTTGTCAAAGGTCGTTTTATCTGGTGACGTGATTATGCTCACGATGTCTACGCCCTTTGGCTCTAGGACGCGGCGACATCTGCAATATGTGTATAATATGTAATTGATACAAAAATACATAGCAATACTTGTTTTAATAAAAATCGTTTTTCTTTGGTTGTGTGTTCTGTATGTCTACATATATCTCTACATCTGGAAGACGGTGAGTAATGAAGGAATAAGTTTCAGTTTCTTATAAAACTTTACTTACTTTTCAATAGCAGCAGCAAACACTGGTATGCGCATGAGTTGAGTTCCCATTCCAGTCCATTGGGATCCCATACCACTGTAGACGAACCATAGAGGACGAACCGCATTGTCGAAGTACTCGCATTTCTCACTTAAGGTCACTGTCTCATTGTCTTCATTTGTATCTGGGTAATCATTAAAAAATTAAAAACAAATTCTTAAATTTTTCATTATTCGTCATGCACACGGACGCATACACACGTCATCATGTCTTTTGTTTCTTTATAATTTGGAAGTTCAAATAGGCCGCCATCTTATAACTTTTTGATGTTTATATTATTAAATTTATATGGAATTCGAAGTAAATTTACATGTATTTACATTTACGACAATGACATGATATACAAATAACAAAAAATACTTAATTTACAAAAAATATTAATTAACCTTATTTTAGTATCTTAAATAAAATTATTCAACGAATTGTTGATAATTTTTCCACTATGACCTTATTTTGTTTTAGGTTTTCACTCATATTGTTTCGTTAATCATAAATAAGGATTAATAAACTTAATAAAAAAATAAACTCTTGCACTTTAGCATATTAAAAGCACAACGCCGGAATCTATTACGACTACTTTCATATAAGTAATAAGGGAGAAACTGAACCCTTTCCATCCAGAAACTAAGTTTTGGAATTAATATAATAATTGCCTTTATTGACTAAGGATCACTCACCAAGAATCAAATAACCACGCCCCAAATGTCCAGCAACTGGGGTCTGATGAATGTTATGGAACAGAGCCAGTTCTTCAGGGTCCACTGGACGGCTCTTCAGGTCTGCGAAGATCTTCTGCAGGGCTGAGTCCTGTCTCGCTGATATCGTCACCAGGCGAGGGATACTGCTCTTGTAACGGGTAAGATCCTGTAAAATATCACCGTAAATTTTTTAATAATTTTACTTTACAATATATCTTACGAAATAGGAATCTGTAGGGGTTGTTGCACCAATGTATGATAATTTATATACTAGATAAATTATGGCAAAAAAACAATTTCGGGTTCGATTGATATCGAAAGACTAGATGTTAAATGTAATACCAAACACAATTATAAAAAAATTAAAATTTCTACATACATTTTGATCAAATATTATATTAATTTGAAATTTGAGACTGGACTTTTTTCTGTGTTAAGAAATCTATTTTTAGAATTAAAATGTCACTGTTCATTATCACACTAACCTTTGGCTTGAAATGTCCTTTAAGGAGTACGTGGGCGTTTGACCCAGTGACAGAGAAAGTGTTGACGGCAACATAACCATGGTTCGTCGGGAGATGATCAGTTATCACTTTGATGCGACCATCCCGAACGGCTTCTACGTCATTACGGGGTGTTTCGAAATTTATATTTCCAGCGAATTCACCTTTTTCAAAACCAAGTAATACCTGCAAAATGCTATTTTGTATCGATATTTCCATTATATAATGAGATAATTTAACTTCGAATTTGTCGGTCACTTTTCGCCCAAGTGTAGACACAAGTTGACAGAAATAGACAAATCTTTAGTTAAAAGAGATACAATTCACCAATTATTTTTTGTTTAAATTATACATGCATACCTTTGTAATAGAAGATACCCCAGAAGCAGCTTCACCATAACCGATGTTGGACATAACACTACCGATAGGCAGTGGCTTCGATCGGCCCTTACAAAACACTTCATCAATCGCTTTAAGCTCAGATTCATCAGCTTCCAACAATCCTATAAAATTATGTACAATATTAAGGAGTGCAGCTGTCATCTGGTGGTTAGGAATTTACTCTACCAGATCATACTGAGGGAGCAATCCTACGAATAACATCCACGTAAAAAGAATTAAACATATTAATGTGGTCAAAACTTTTCTATATCTATTAAGGCACAAAAACAGTCAATGTCTTTATTACTTTTTCCTCTTAATACTGCACTGTTTCACATATGAGCACATATGGGTATGTTTATTAAAAAAGTCATTTTGACAGTTCCAAATTACCTGAACCAAACGCTTCAACATATTCAATTTCCTGCGGTGGTACTTTCGCTTCGCTGTAGAACTCTTTCCAGAAGCTAGCGACTTCTGTTGGGTTACGGTAGAAACCATATCTTGGCCCTTCCTCTCCTTCCAATAGAGAGGTGAATTCCGATTTTACATGCACAAGCTCTGCGTATACACTGTTAATAATAAGGCATTCATTAAAATGTGTTTATAAAAAATTTTTTTACGTTAATCCGGATTTACAGAATTTAATAGCTTTGAACAATACTGTTATTACATATTTGAAACTATCTGTGCATTTCGAAGTGTTTGTATGTGATACACATATACATACTCATAATAACTACATATACAGGATTAGATAACTTCAAATTACAATTACCGGATTGCATCTTTTGCTTTTTGTAGCAGCAGCACGTTGATCGCATCAGATTTGGCACAACCACATCCATTCTGATCGAATGACTTTGTTTTTCCATCCATACTCAAACTCATGATTCTGCAAATTTATGTGTCCTTAAAATACCTTAGTAAGGTTTCCAAGCAAGACATGTTATACCATTGCATTGCGTATGTAACAATTTAGGACAAAAAGTATCTACCTGCACCATTGTCTTATTAGTCACATGAAAATCCTTTTGATATCTATAAAAAATATTTTAAGGAAACGGTTTGAATAGACATATCCAAACCACTAAAAATATCTTGTAATTTTACACGTGTATTCACAAAATAATTTTACCATAAGTTATCAATTTCATTAGGTCGATATAAATAAAACATAAGAAATTAAATTCAAATTTCGAACCCAATTTACATACAATGCGACTTATGCGCATCATACATTACAAATTACACAAATTTTCCAATGTTTTTCAGTGAATATAAATGTACCTTGAATAGTGAATGAAAGAGTGGGGATGGAGACACAACGCGGAACCCCCTACAAGAGCAGCCTCACAGTCACCGCGCTTGATCGCATGGTAGGCGAGCTCCAAGGCCACGGAGGAACTGCAGCAGGCCTGGTCTACAACCATCGATGGCCCTTTGGAGTTCAACCAATAGGAAATACGATTGGCGAACATAGCCTTACTACATCTGAAAAATTAAATCGTACACTAACATTGTATGTGATGTAGAACTTTATGCAATCTTATTCATTAATTACTATGAGAAATAACGTCGAGAGATACGAGTACATTATAGTTTATAGATTTTGGATATACATTGTGTTTAATATTTAGACGATATACTGGTAAATGATATATTTATTTTAGAAATAATAAGTGTATTGACAATATTTATAAAATAATAAAAACTACGTAGATACAGTCAAATTATATATTCTATTCCGGGTCACTGTTGGCATGGAGGACATTGGCTATCTTTTGGTTCTAGTTGTTTTATATTATTGTTATTTTTGTATAGTTATATCCATTTATGTGTATTTTGATGTATCATTTTTCTTACTGTGTTTATGTTGTTGTTTTGTGACTTATGTGTTTTTTTTAATTCATCAATTACGTAGTTGCGGGAATATGGTATACGCGTATATGATAAGTGCTACTTACCCTGCAATACCGAAACCGCCATTAATAGTTTGGGCGTAAAAGCAAGTTTTCTCAGTCTCCGAAAAACAATTTCCAAGGTAGACACCCACTTTCTTGCCAGAAAGGTACTCACAGCTTATACCTGCAAAATTATTGCTTTGAAAAGACTGCCTCATCAAAGATCTTTCGATGTAAGAAAATAATTTGCTCTTTTGGCAGGTTTTTAATACAGGATTCTTTTAGAGCGATTAATGTTAAAAACAAGTGATTGCACAACATACTTATTTAAACTCTATGTTTATAACCATACATGTTGTGTTAAACGAAGAGAATTTGGTATTCTCTGACTTAAGTTGCTCATAAAATTAACTCCTTCATGGAACGAAATAGCATGACAAGTGAAGCGCATCAGATTTCATTTACTTATTTATTATGACGAAACAAACGGAAATATCACAATGTAAAAACATAGGAAAAATATAAATAATTAAAATAGTATAAAAACGTATATATATCCTAAAATAGTTTCACAAAATAAGTACATACATGCAACACATACAATAGTTAGACAAACACAAAAAATACTATTTACTTAGGACCGACCAGTGCTAGTGCTTTAGTATTTGGCCCTCAACTTCTATACGAACAACGAAATTAGCGATACGATACCTGCATCGTAAATAGCCTGGTACGATTGTTCCAAAATCTTCCTGGACATGGGGTCCATGCAGTTGGCCAAACGGTAGTGCACCCTGAAGAATTGAGCGTCAAAGAACTCCAGATCGGGCACTTTTCCAGTGCAGTCGGTTACTTCTGGATGGTTGTACTCCCAGCGGAGGTTGTCGTTGGTAATTGGATTGATCTAAGAATATGGATTATATAATAAAGTGATTTTTATTTCAGATAAATGGAGTTGCTAAATGAAATTTATCGTTTCTTAGGTTAACAAACAGACGAGTAGGTACTAAATTAATTAAGATTTTTGGAGTATGAGGAACAGCTATGTTAGTATTATAAGATCTTGTATATAACAACTTGTAGAAGTTAGGGTCCTCCATTAATATTTTAATATAATAATGGAATACTTTTTTTTCCGGAAGGGGTTTTTTTTAAAAGGGGTTTTTGCCTTGTTTTTTTTTTTTTTTTTTATTATATTAATATAATATAATATTCCATTTTGGTAGCTGTATTACATACGCAAAGGTTATCTGAATGTGGTAGGTCATCTTGTCTTGGATATTTCATAATGCGTGTGCTGAATTATATTGGCGTTTTCAAAAATGTAGCGATATTCTTTGTTTTAACCTTATTGTATAGAACATTTGAGAGCTCCTTGACATTGTGACAGTCAGGATATAGCCCAGACAGACCAGAGATGACAATTTCCTCGCCAGGCGGGCAGGTCATGGTTTCATCTTTCTTGACACCGGCGAATTCTTGAGGTTTTGGTGCCATCTATAGGGTACAAATCAAAAGAAATTAATACAATAAAGGTTGATGAATATATATCTTATAGTTATACTATAAATCATGGTACCTCAAAATTAAAAGTTATGAATTTAAAATGTGCTGAATGGATTTTAATTAATCTTTACTATAATACTAAATTAAGTGAAAAAATATTATTTAATGATAAAAATTATGTAAAAAGGATATACAAACTAAACATTGGCTTAAACTTTCGAGAATAATAGTAGATTTTCTAAGTTCAATTCCTAGTCTTAAGTGTCTAAGGCTAGTCTTATAAAAATTAGAAATTATTTTCAAAGTAGGCTCTTCCAAACTTACCGTAGTATAAATTCGATGACTATGGGGCACTAGAGCACTAAGCTAACTACTGCAAAAACGCCAGCCACGACTTATATAAACGTTTAATATTCAATAAAACGATTTTCAATTCGTATTAAAATTATAATTAATTAATGTCAAAAGGTGCGCACGTTTGTGACCTGTATACAGGGCTATTTATCGGGAACCAAAGAAGATCCAGTTACAGACCAGTATTTTTAAAAACCGAACGTTTTTAGGGCAGAATAAAAATTGGGAATGTATAAAAATTAGGTTATATTCACTCAAAGGTTATATTTTCTAATTGTTATTTTTATTTAAAAATCATGTTTACACATGTTTAATGTAGATTTGGAATTTATTTTTTTCATTGTTCATTATCACATGTTGTGGCAAAACTATGTTATGAATTGTAAATGAAAAGTTTATAAAAAAATAACCTTAAATATCTATTATTATAATACTTATGCTTGTATAATGGAATAAACATAACTAACTTCAAAATATAAAAACTTAATTATTTAAATTGGTATATCTACATATATCCTTATAAGAAGTAGTTCTTAAGAGGATTATTTTGGAAGGGGCCAAACCAAAATATGAGTAGGATCCTCATTGGGCACTTTTGATAATTAAAAACGATTACACATCGAATTGTTCATGAGTTTGTCTTTATTCAGTTAAAAATACCTTATATGGTTTAGGATTTTGAATTTGTTGCGATACAAAAATACAACGCTCTGTATATATCAAGTTCAAGGTGAGCGTTTCATTTTGGACACTATTACTTTTACTTGCGTTTAAATATACATTTAAATTAACCATAAATCAATATCTATCAACACAAATCCATTATTCATATGGATAAATTATTCTGTTTCATAATTTCTCAATTATAACGTCATTTATTTATATAAAATAATATATTATTTACTCGTTTTTAAACACCTCGGTGCAAAGCTTTGTATCACATTAATGATGATGACCCAAATGACAGATTCAGTTATGTTGGTATAGGCGGCGAGCTTATTAGGCTTATGAAGCTCCGTTATACCACTACACGGTAGGGAATTTCCGATACTAGTAAATATGAGTAGGTACTCGATACTTTTGATTCGATACCAAGTATTTTTAGTATCGAATCAATTTTGCGATACTTACTCGGTATCGAAACAAAATTACTTGGTATCGAATCGAATCAGCGTCAGCATTAAAAAATACAGAACGCATCATAAACAAAACGTACCTATACAGAATGAGAAAGTAAAAGCTGATCGTGATCGCGCTCGGTTACTAAGTTACCGGTATTCGTCGCGTGGTGGCGTGAGTCTCGCTTTGACTTCACCCGATCCCGAGCCGAAAGCGGGAGAGACCCCCGCCATTTCAGTTGTCAATTGCTAAAGTGATTGTTTACGAGCAATTTTATTTATTGTAATCACTGAATTCATTGATTTATTGTATTCAATGTTATCATGGCACCACCAAAATCAATAATATGGACACATTTTATCAAAACAAACGAAAATTTTTGAGGTACCTTAAAAAACTACTAAAATCTATCGATATAAGTATCGATACTTTTGGAGTACTTATTTAAGTAGTATCGAAAAAAGATTTGAGTATTATCGAAATGAGTAGGTATCGATACTTTGGTGGTATCGGAACATCCCTACTACACGGTAAATCCTCTGCATCTGTTTCAGTATTTTTATGAATAATAATGCTTGCGTCCCTTTTAACCCACTGAAAGATACGCCGGTGACGATTGACGTCGTAAAAATTACTTACGTCACAAGTAACTTTGCGGTGACCTTACGATTAACGTCAATAAACAATGTTATGCCTACTCGCAAATAATAGTTGTAATACCTTAACACATTTTGCACAGGGGCGGTTAGCCCTAAGGTAAGCTATTAGCATATATGTACATAACACCAATTTATAATCTACTCTTTTCTCACTTTTTAGCCGTCTAACATGACTTTCTTTTTGTAAAACCGCCCTACCATTTTAACTTCTATATATATACGTCAGGTTGCCTGGAAAGAATCGCTTGTAGGCGAAAAAGCCGCTTTTTATTTATATACTATTTTTTTAAAGTTGTTTTATTGTTACTTTTCTTCCTTGCTATATGGTGTATTATAATAAAGTAATTATATATATATATATAAATAATACTCAGACCATAGCCAATTGTAGTCATCAAACAAATGTTGACAGTACCGAGAATCTAACCCGAGACCCTCTATTCGGCAGTCCGGCATGGTGACCATTGCGTCAACGGTCAACAAGTCTCATAGTATTAATAATCATATGATCTTAAATTGTTAATATAAACATACGGTTCAAAAATCATATGGTCTTATATGGTATGTATGTTGGAACACTACGTCGGTGAACGACGTATCGTTAAACGATGTAGTCGAAATAGGACATCAAAACCATACCAGTTCTATTCATTCCACTCCTTCCCTTGTCTATGGCAAGCCTCAGCGCTTGAGTGACCTCTTATGATCTTAATTAGTCCGCCCCGGGGTCTAATGCCCTCTAAACTTTGCTAATAACAATAGAATTGTTTAATAAACTGTAATAAAGTAAGCTAAAATTCTTTTAATTTCTTGAATAATAAATGGCCAAGTATAGTACCGCAGTGGCTACGATCAACCTCTTTAAATATTAATAGGAATTAAGAAATAAAACAAACAGTTTGAACAAAGCATTTATTTTACTCTAGTTCATATATAAATAAAATAAACACGAGAGCAACAAACGCGTACCCGAATCGAAGACGATTCTAGACGTTGAATGCTAAACAGATCAAAGAAGTAAACTCAATCAATA
This sequence comes from Pontia daplidice, assembly GCA_963693355.1. Classification (NCBI taxonomy): domain Eukaryota; kingdom Metazoa; phylum Arthropoda; class Insecta; order Lepidoptera; family Pieridae; genus Pontia; species Pontia daplidice. The sequence goes on from CAVNZL010000006.1 coordinate 1,636,751, forward strand.
ATTAAAACCAAAACTAATATGAAATAAGACTGCGATTACATCGACTAAAATTCTGTCATTGCAGCGGATCAATGAGGCGAAACTCTAGTTTTGCAAATGCCCTAAAAAATGCGGAGACATTGATTTTAAATTATTCATAAAATAGATGGAATAGAAGAGAAGCTTGGAATACATCTTCTTTTTTTTCGTTCGTTCTTTTCTTGGATAATATATTGGATAGCCACTTTCCAAGAGCTTTTAAAGTGTGACGTCACAATATCACTGAATTACTGACTGAGTCAACAAAATATAATAAGATTTTATAATTAATAAGTAAATGTAGAAGAAACAAATGCAAGTTTTATAAATGCCCACGAAATGTTACAGAATAACGGTCTTTGTGGTTGTGTTTGGGTGTGTGTGTGTGTGAGTGGTGAATGAAGGCGTTGTATTCATTAAAAAATCAATAACAATGAAATATGTTAACGAGTATATGAAGATGAGGGTTAAGACTGTAATAATGCTTATATGCAAATGAAAATTACAATAATTTTATTATGACATTTTCATTAACATAAATTGTTATTTCATAAGATTTTCTTCGCTTAGCACATTTATCGTTCTATAAAGGGATCTATTAAGTGAGCCCTGTGATTGAATATAATTGAAATTGTAGATTATCAAAGATGAAACACGATGATTCACTTAGCATCAGGTGAAATTGCGGCCTACCGTCTATTTAGTATAAAAAAATCTTTATGTATATATAAATGACCCCCAAACGAATAGGCTCACATTACGATACAATACAATCCCTTAAGGCGTGCACCGCTCAAGGAATCGCGGGTAGAGGCAGACGTCGCGGATGTGGTGCCGGGCTAACAGCCAGCACAAGAACCGCTCCAACCCCAGCCCATACCCACCGTGTGGTACCGACCCGAATTTGCGCTGATCTGTGTACCAATAGTATGGAGTGGGGTCGATGCCTTCCCGCTTGTAACCTACGGAAATATATTGACAGCTCAAAAACATTACCAGAATAATGTACGAGAAGTGCACCTTATTTATATTTATTCAAAAATATTTTAAGATATGGCCAAGACAAGGCCAAGCCACTTTTCACAAATATACATACATAAATATAAGAGTTTTAATATATACATATATAAATATAAGATAAGACTACATCACAATATACATTTATGCTCATCAAACTCGGCAATCAAACAAATTAAAAGTCAAAATACTAAAAATTTAAAGTAAAACCTAATTATATTACTTGACATATATAAAATTAAAAAGTAAATCAAACCTTCCATAAGTTGTTCGTAGTCCCATATCCTCATAGATCCACCAACAATTTCTCCAACACCCGGCATCAGCACGTCTACAGATTCAGTCAGGCGTTTGTCATCCTCGCACCGGGGCATATAGAACGACTTAATTTCAGCTGGAAACTTGCACAGCAGTATTGGTTCACCAATCGCATCAGTCATTTTACGTTCCGGCATCTCCGGTATATCCTATAATATAAATAGACAAGACTTTTAATTATCAATTTAATCATCACTCAAAACTTAATTTTTAGTGTAATCTCCCCCTTTTTTTTTTCCCTTACCCCAATTGTTTTTTTTTCCCCAAGTTTTTTCCTTTCTTTTTTTTTTTTTTTTTTTTTTTTAAAAAAGGGGGATTTTTTTTTAATTTCTTTTTTTTAAATTTTTTTTTTTTTTAAAAACCCCCAAAATAAGAAGGTTCTCTTCTTACATTTCAGAATTGTTAACAGTTGTACCAACTTTGATAAAATTTTAAAGGAAGCTGACCACCTAGTTTATTCTACCGTATATATATATACTAGTATTTACAAACTGAAAAATCCTATATAATTTTGCTCTCCAAATTTTTATTTGTATATTGGATAAAAGTTGTGTTTTAAGAAATTAGGTTTTAGCTTGTACTTACATCTCCAAACTCATAGAATGATCCATCTTCTTTAGTGATATTGTTCTCTTTTAAATATTCCAATGCCTCCGTGTAAGCCATCCGCTTGAATGGCCGGGTGGGTTTCTGCAAGATTAAAAATTGAAGTAGTTGACAGTACTCAATTTATAACCGAAATAAACGAACAGTAAACATATTATACTGTTTATTACCAATATTAACAGTTTTTTAACAATTGTTTAAGATTTATATTTCATATATTGTATATGTATTATTGATTATTTATGTGAGCTTTTATATCTATGCCTAGGCTATGAACTGGTGCTCCACCATTGCCCTCATCCTTTGCAAGGGACAGCTTAATTTTATTTAGCTTATATTTATTTGACAAATATTTTTGTCAAGTTTATTTCTGTAATTCTGTCTATGTTGAAAGTGTTTAAGTTTGATTTTAAATGTTAATTTCAATATATTTACAAAACAATGAGACATAATTTCCTGGAAATCGAAGATTCAAAAGTAGCAGGGCATAGTTTTAATTATATCTACCTTGAAGTCAGGGTTAAGCTCATAAACAAGCTGCCCCTCGGGTGAGGCCAGCACCCGATCAACCACATCCACCACAAGATCCTCGATCCTGTCCAGCAATTGCTCGAACGTGATGAAGGGGATCTCTGCTTCTACGTGACTGTATCTGAAAATATATAAAACTTTAAAATTTATTCTCTAAATTCATTGTTATATGTGTATGGTATGTGTTATTTATGTTATGTGATCATTCATGAATTCCGCCAAAAACTCGCATTAGTCAAGGCAATTCTGACAGATTTTGACAATTGACAAAATAAATTAGTACACAGAATTATTGTTCTTATAATTGCATATAATAAAAAATAACTTACTCAGCAAGATGTCTTCTAGTACGCGATTGTTCCGCACGGTATGACTGCGCAATGCAGTAAACATCACCCAAAGTCGCGAGACAAGTCTCAAGATACAACTGTGAGCTCTGTGTAAGGTATGCTTGCTCTCTGAAATAAAGTTCAACAATTTACTTAATTTTAAACTAGCACAACAAAGGCAATTCATTAGGGTTCTGTACCCAAATGGTACTACTACTTGTTGTCCATTGTCACAGTATTACAAATTCACAGATTAAGTATTTAACCAAACAACAATAGGAATAATAGAATAAAATAATAAACGTGATTCCAAAATGTTAAAGGGGTTAATAGTGCGCGAGACCGACTAGTTTTTTTTTTTTCCCCTTGTTTTTTTTTTATACAACTTACCCAAAATAGCTAAACTTGAACAAAGTACTGCCGCCCTCGCACTGAGTCTGCACGAGCGTAGGTGGAGTCACTTCTGTGTAACCGCGAGCGTTGAAATGTTCGCGGAACGCTCTCGTCACGGCCGCGCGCGCTCGTAGCACCTTTGACGTGTTCTCGCCACGAATCATTATGTGCCTGAATAAAACAATGATTTAAATATTTGTCTTCCAATTAAGTATGCTTTAAGTAATAAAATCCAAAAACATATTATCAAATTTTGGATAGAGACTGCTAGTCCCAAAAATATTCATATGGAACATTGAAGCATCTGAACAAATAAGAGAAACTCATAATTATATTTAATTGTTTTATATTTTCAAAAAATCACAACTTTAACTATTAGATTCAGTTGTCAAGAATTTAGTGGAGGTGTTTTTAATATTGCAGACATTGTGGTTGAGTTTCTCACAAAAGTGCTTTTTATTTCTAGAATTATCATATATACCTGTTGTCAAGCTGAACATCTGGATGTGCTTCCTCATTTAAAATAGCATCAGCACCTCCAGGTGGGGCCAAGCCAATAAGTTCCCAGTAGTCTACTGTCAATTCATGGCCTCCTGGTGCCTACAAAATAGTAAATACATGATGCTGATAATGAATGCTGGACATTATTAAAACATTATTATCTATAAAATATTTAAATCATAACAATTAAGAAATATGATACTCATTTATTTTAACAATAAGTGTAAAGAGATATCATCAATGAGAATTTTTAAAGTGAAAAAGTACATTAAAATATACATACAGTTTTTCCTTCAGGCACTGCTTCCAAGTTTCCATATAAAACAACAGAAGATTCCGTAGATAAAACCAGGGCATCATAAGTCTGACAGAGTACACCATGTAAGACACATTGTAAATATCCTGTACCATCACGTAATGTGATGAATGCTAGGGATTTTCCTTGACGTCTTAACCTGTGCACCCACCCAGATACTTGTATTCGTTTTCCTCGATAATCCTTTGCTGCAAATGCATAAAAATATAATTTTATTACATTTTATAAATAAATAATAATATTAGATCTAGATATAGTGATGTGTTAAATGTGACATAATAAATTATTTTATTATGATTGTAAAGTTATTGTCAAATCGAACACTGAGCTATTTAAATTCCAATAATTAAAAACATGACACAAATATGGAAGAAAATAATTTTCATTTAACGGCATCTTTTCAAAAAACTCACTCTGAGATATCTTCACAGTTTCAGCAGTAGGAAGACTAGAATCTTGCTTTATAACAATTTTCTTGGCTTCTTCAAGGTTCTGCTGCCGTTTGTCATTGCTCTCATCTTCAGCCTTTGCTTTGTCAGCAGCTTTATAGTTTTCCCTTACCCACATCTTTTGTATCTTCTTCAACTGTGATTTCGCTGCTACGTCATAAGATTTACCCTCTTCTTTGGAATCCACGTAAATGGTCGGAAAAGGCTCCTTTCCTGCATGACGCATAGCCTGCAGAATGGTTTTGAATGGATTCTCTTCTGTGCCATCTCCACTTTCATCATTACCATTCTTCTCCGACGTGTAAATTGCTTCTGAAAATCAATATGCTAGAATACCGCAGTAACGATTCTTACTTTAAGGTTATGTAAAAATACATACCAAGCGATAGTTTTTCTATTTCAGGCATTATAACTTCACACTCGAGTACCACTCAGTGGTAGTATGATATTATTAATTAATTACTTTTAATTAAAATTTTCAAATAGAAAGTATTACTTCAGTATGGATATACTCTCCATGTAACTGATTGTGATTGACATCGACAACCGGAGTACACGTTGACACCTACGAAGTACAACTTCGGATTACGTTAAAATGTGACAACTGACAATTATAGCTAACAATAGCAATCAAATTGAGTTGAAAGAAGTTAAATTGAAAATACTATTTTTATTAAATTAATTTGCCTCTCTTTATTTTATACGACCAACCCTTCATCACATCAAAATATATGCTCTTAGCTCTATTTATTATCAACCTTGAAAAAAATTGAACTTCAACCCGGATACCAAATGCAAACAAAGACTCCTAAAATATTAAATATAAAAACAAAGTTATTCAAAGAAAAAATTTAACGTTATTCTAAGTCAAATTAGATGGGAATTATCTTCCCCGTAAAAACGTTTTTAATATACTTAATACTTAAATATAATCTGTTACAGTATGGGAGCAGTTAACAATTGGTGTCAAAAATTTCAAAAGTTAACGTTTGTATTTCGACAACGCATCTGCCTCAAATTTGTAATTTGTATTTTACTTTTAAATAATTAACGGTATTTAATAATTAGTCTAAACGTAACAAAGTGTGTATCTTTTTTATCTACGGCTTATTAATTTACTTGTAAATGCTATTACAATTATTACCGTACCCTGAAAAAATAATCAAAGCCTTTGCATGCACGTTGCAGAATACTTTTGACTTGTTAATTTACAATAAAAGCTATCAAAATTAAGCTCCCACAGTACAAAATGGAAGATTTTTTGAAGATAGAAAAGATTGGGGAAGGGACTTATGGTGTTGTGTATAAAGGTAAAAACAAAATCACAGGGGAGTATGTGGCTATGAAGAAAATCAGACTGGAGTCTGAAGATGAAGGCATTCCGTCAACGGCGATAAGGTAATTTTTTAAAGTTTCATATTGTAGAGTGCTGTTACAGCATATAACCAGAAAAAATATTTTAAATAGTCATCTAATTAATAAGGGAAACATCACATAGAAACTTCTGTGTTTTAAATATTATAATAATCATAATTATCCATAGCTAATAAATGACATCTTTCTTTATCTCCCTGCCTCTCACTCATAAAGAAAGAATGAGCTTTAAACACTATATGTGGTGCATGATTTCATTCAATTTTTATCTTAGGGAAATATCTTTGCTAAAGGAGTTGAATCACTCAAACATTGTCAAGCTGGAAGATGTGTTGATGGAGGAGAACAAACTTTATTTAATTTTTGAGTTTCTATCTATGGATCTGAAGAGATATATGGATTCCTTAGGCTCTGGGAAGGTAATATATTTTTACTAAAATAAAGAAAGCCTCTTTTACCATGACAGTCCTGGAAACACTTTACGTTTACTTTCTTTGTTATAGTAATAACAAATGAGTAAGCCTTTACTATCTTCTTAATTCTAAATTTATCAATTTATGAAGATATTTTCTTTATTAAGTAATAAAATAAGATTATCTTTATAGAATAAGTTCTCAACAGTTTCAACAGTCTCAACAGTCATGTTTGAAGAATTTTATTAATAATTTTCCCTAACTCTGTAACAGCCTTTTAATTCAAGTACACACTATTTCAGTTTATGGATCCAGCCACAGTTAAAAGTTATCTTTATCAGATTAACAGTGCTATATTGTACTGTCACCAACGTAGAATTCTACACAGGGATCTTAAACCACAGAATTTACTTATTAATAAGACTGGTATTATTAAGGTATGTATTAGTATCTTTAGTTGATATGTTCTGAAATGAAAAAGTTTTTCTTGCAAAATATTAATAAATGCATCTTATTATATTTTTTCATCAATTTTTTCAAATAAATAAGACTGCTTTAATGAATGTATTCAAACTTATAACAATTAATTTATATCTTTTTGGTGGTGTCACAGGTAGCAGACTTTGGTTTGGGCCGGGCTTATGGTGTGCCAGTCCGTGTGTACACCCATGAAGTAGTTACATTGTGGTACCGAGCGCCGGAGGTGTTGCTTGGCTCACAGAGGTATCAACTTTGTAAATGTTATCAAAGTAGTCTACCAAGAAATCTGTATTAACAAAAACAAATTTTGTTCATGCAGTTCTAGATTCTGGATTCTAAAAATTGCAACAATGCATGTATCTATAAAGTCATGCCAGAAAACATTGTATCACTAGAAGATGTTATAGAATTATTTGTTATATATTATGTTAAATATTATATTACCAGATAAAAATTAAACTTATTATTCTAAAATTCAGAAATTAGCAAGAATTAAGTAACTTTATATACATATTAAAGATATGTAATAATGTGAGTGCACAACAGTTGGATATAAATTATTTTGTGACCATAACTGTCTGTACATGTTTGAATTACTAAAGCTAAAAAACAGCTTCCCTAAATTGTATGCTTTATTTGTAACTCCAAATATATTTTGTTCTAGTAATATAATTATTGTATCAAGTTAATTTTTCCCATAAGAAGTAATATATAAAAAAGAATAAATATTAGACAGCTTTACCTTTCTTCAGACCATTTAAATACACACTTTAAATACTGTGTTCAACCTAATGATTTTTTTCTGTTATTTCAGATATTCATGTCCTATAGACATGTGGGCTGTGGGGTGCATCTTCTCTGAGATGTCATCAAAGAAACCCTTGTTCCAAGGAGATTCTGAGATTGATCAACTGTTTAGAATATTCAGGTAATAAGCTAATATATTAAATTTAACAACATTTTATTTAATACATACTTTACTAAGTATTACAACTAAGTAACTTAGTAGTGAGTAGTTAAATCTTATTTACTCACTGAAAAATTTTTTTAAGGAAATAAGTGATATTTATTATAATGTAATACTTTGTTAATCAGAATGCTCCGGACCCCGACAGAAGAGACTTGGCCTGGAGTGTCAGCGCTGCCAGATTATAAGCCCACATTCCCCAACTGGTCTACATACAATCTGCACAATAATGTAAGTTAAATTGTTTATATATATATATATATGTACTATCAGTAAAAAGGAATGTGTTTTCATTGAAATCTATTCAGTTGTCAATGTAAAATAGTAACAAACATTGGAGTTTTCGATGTAGCCATAGTAAGTTAGTTTGTCTTCTTAATGGGTTATTTTTATCATGGGCTGTTCTTTATGATTTTCCTACATTATTCTTTGAGTCAAATTATATTATATATAGTGAAAATATGTTTGTTTTTGTCTTTAAATGTTGATTAGTGAACTACTAAATTATAAACAGATCTTATAACATGATCAATAAACTATATTATTATTGTTGGAGAAATATTTTGGCAAATTCAAGCATTTAAACTACTTTATGACCAGGGATTGAACACAGAATCTTCAAACCATTTTTAAATCAATTAAAAAAAAATTGAAAATAGTCTTTATTAACTAAATGGAATTGATTTTGAGTTTATTAAATTTAAACTTATTTTATAATTTTTAGGTTCAAAACCTAGATGAGGCAGGCATGGATTTGCTACAGAGCTTCCTAATATACGACCCAGCTAAGAGGATCACTGCGAAGGACACCCAAAGGCACAGATATTTCCGTGATGTCAAACTGCCCCCAGAATTAACTCGCACAAACGCTTACATCAAGAGTGAAGACGCTAAGCATGAGGTTTAGAAACCATTTAAGCGATGGATTCACTAAAACGCCATATCATAGAGTAGACCTATAAAATAATACTTGTAACATCTTCAACATGTCATACATTGATACACACTTGACAAATGCCTTTGTGTTAAGGTAATATGAATGTTTGCAGAATCTTGTAGCATTGCACTTTTGAACCAAAACATGTCAATACAATAAGAAATTGAGTTTAGTTGGAAACACCATCTAACCTCACCATCTATGGATATTTATCGCATTAGATAGTCTATGAACTGTAAGGCTTATATTACAGGATTTTTCCTTAAATAGTCTAGTAACTACTGATTGGTGTAATAATGAATGATTAATTGATATTTACGTTTTACGGCGGCATAAAACGGCCACGTAACTATTCTGTGACATTTCAGTTGACATGTTTCTCCTTATTGATGCCAATTTCAATAATAAGAAAATAATCATGGACTAATTTTGAATATTAACTATTTAAGTGAATGCTTAGCACCAATGCATGTCGATAATTGGAAGAAAATAAGTAATAAAAGGAATCATTTGGTGCTGTTAACTTTGCGACATTATCTGCTTTCATAAAAATCTATAGTACTCTTTTGTGATGAGTATGCTTAAATATTGTATGCATTGTAAATACTTGTAATTCAACTGGTATTTTTATAGAAACTGGGAAATGGTTAAATTGAATTTTATATGCTGGACATAATGATACCATATTTTTGACAGGGACTATTTTTAATATTAATAATCCACAATTTTTTATCAGTCTCAATTTGAATTTGTAAAACTATTGCTGTCTCTGTTTACAATATTAAGGTGTACTGAGTGGTCATGAATTTTATCATTAATTTCTAATATTTATAGCACCAATTTAAAAAATGATTCAAAATACATTATACAAGATAATTCTTTTATTATAAAGTCTATAGAAGAGTTATCAGAAAACCTATTGTTGCTTGTATCACTTACTAATCTCTCATGTTGTGAAACAATATGACCATACTTTATGGTCATGGATAACATCAATATATTTAATATCGATTCTTAACCAAATGGTAAAAAAATCTCCCAAATACATTTATTCAGGTATTAACTGCGGTTGTTGTAGAGACAGCAATTTTTTATGTTAAGTTTGTAGTGATAATTTTGTGGGTCTTAAAACCATTATGTTAATATAATTTTCTTTAATTATCGAATAGCTTTTATAAGCATTTGACAAATAGCATTTTAGTTTTGACTTTTTAATGATTATAAGTAATGAATGATTTAAATTATAATTTAATATTTACGAAGATGTTTTATTTTCCCTTTGAAGCTAGTAATTAAGATGGTCATGCAGGAAAAGCTCTAGATGTGATTGAAATTTTTGATTTGAAAAATAGTTGTTTAGCATAGCACTACATAATAAATGCTACTTTATCCAGAAAGAGCTAAACATACAAGGAGTCAAAATGCTTTCCTAAAACTTACGATTTTTGACTAGAATAACTTCCCAGCTATATTGTATATCGATTAGGTAGGCTCATCAAAGTATAGTACCAAATTTACCAGCATTGCACAAAATAAAGAGACAGTTGAAATATATAAAATTTATTAAGTCCTAATGGTGTATAGTGTAAACGGCTGGGTGTGGTGGGGGTTGTTGTTGTAAAATAATTCGATGCGCGACTCCACTCAACTCCTGTGCAGACAGGCCGGATACCACCGTTCCGTTTTGCAACTGAAACGAAAATACATTTAATGGCCGAATATTAGCCTAAATAAAGGAGACTAAATGTTTTAATTAATGTATTTAGTTTTTAAGGAGCGAAAATTAAGAAAAATTCGCATTTATATCTCTTAAAAAAGGTTCTATAGAGAATTAATAGTATACCTGCAATATATTTGGTATCATCGTTTGACAAGAAGATGTCGCCACGTGCAACTGCTCTTGTTGTACTCCGACCGCCTAAAAAAATGTATTTAAGTCATTAGATCGTTTTTGAATAATGTACTACTTATGAAAACTTAAAATTTTTTTTCTTTTTCTTGTCTTACCGGCTAGTATTTGGAAATAGTGGCCGACTGTACTTACATGTATTTGAATGGGCTGCTGATGTGGTTGAATCTGTATTGTTTGTACTTGAAGTTGCTGTGGTTGCTAAAACAAAAGATCGTAAAGTAAAAATTTGTAACTTTTTTGGGAAATAAATCTGCACGTACTGTATGTGTATGCTTTACACAGAACTTAATCAAATTAAATGAAATAATAAGCAAGATTTTTTTTAAATTTATTTTTAGCTGGCGCAATGTTCCCGGTTTCCATTCCTGGTACGTTCAATTTATATGCCATGAGCGTTATGGGTATATGTTATACTATCATTGGCTATGGTCTGGATGTTCTGGACCTTGATATATCGGTCGTGATAGAACCAATAACAAAAGCTTTGGGGCTAAATTAGCGTGTGATTATTTTTATGTTAATACCGTAACTTACCGTATTAATATGTTGGTGTGTTTGTTGTAATTGTAGAGATTGGACGGACGATATCACTGGATAAGGCTGTTGAACACTCTGTAAAAAATTTATTTAATGTCATTAGTACTTGTTTTATATATTTATCGATTAGATGGCGTTTTATTTGCTTAAATATTGTATTATAAACATTAATATCAATTAACCTTAATAAATACTCTCAAATTCAAAATATATTAATGCTGTGACAACAGGCCGAATATTGTTTATATATGGGCAAACAAGCTTTAGTGGTCTAAGTGCCGCAGAACTTAATCTACTTTGATGTTTGTGTTGCTGGTTCTGAAGGGAATATGCTCTCTTTAAAGAAATGGAGGTCATAAATTATTTCTATTATTATGTAAAGCATTTAATTTCTTTAAAAAAAAACCACTAGTTGAAAAATCTGTTTTATGAATACAGTTGAGAAATTTTGCAAGAAAATAGTTTCAAAGTATCATTTTTATAAAAAATCACAGGTACAGTACAGGTTTTGTGTAAAATCCTTTATACATTTTTGAAAATCCACCCCCAGGGGCTTCAAATGTACTAAACCTTAAGGTTTATTTTTTATAAGCTCTAAGACTAACAAAATCACTGATGAAAATATTTAACAGGTTATTGTACCTATTCAGTGAAACACTTGCCAGAATATAGTTTTAGCGTCACTATAGAATAGTAATATCCTCGCAAGAATGACTTCCGTCATCGCGCCTATTTTTTAACTTTGGTTGACTAACATTGGTTATGAATGAATTAAGTCATATAATTTTTTTATCAGTTTGGCTGTTACCTTATATACATGCTGTTTACTGTCCCGAAAAATGAAAATGAAGTTGTTTTAGTTCTCATTAAAATGTAATCGTATCCTCCTTTAAACGCTAAATATTGCTTAAAAAAATCACCTTATACTAAAACAATTAATATGAATACCTGAACATGTTGATGAATCGGGACTGCGAGTTGCTGTACGACTTGCTGCTGTAACTGCTGCGGCTGAACTTGCAGCAGCTGCTGAATCTGCGGCTGCTGTTGCTGCTGCTGCTGTTGCTGCTCTTGGCTGATTTGTTGCTGTTGCTGAAACAATATATTGACAATAGTGAATACATTTTTATTATTTATATAAACACTCTTTTGTGCTATATTGGAATTATCGCATATATTCAGATTTAATTTATTTATTTTTAACATTTAATATATCGTTACACGATACTAAATTGGTTCCGCTAAATGTCTTTATATAACCTTGATTAGGACTGTTTTCGTTTATAATATAAACATACCCTGAACGCGTACATTTTCTCCGATCCGTCGGGATTGAAGACACACATTTGCACATGACTTAGCAGGTGCTTCTTCAAGCTGTGCAAATACATGTAGCTCTTCACGCACAGACCGCATTTGAAGCGCCGCTGCCCACCCTCGGTTTGTATCACCACTTGCATTTCCTGAAAACATTTTTTTTACAATTTACATCATACATTATACCAGACCTCCTAATAGACCAATATATAATCGATACTCCGCGAATAAAACCCGCAAGAGTGAACTCATTAAACACTGTTTATAGAGGTATCATCCTGTGCTCCGATGGTCCATTAGGGTTTTGTACTATGGACTTCCGCAAAGTAACGCCCGATTCTATTAATTACACTTATTTGTTTCAAATTAAAATCTCTCGGAGCTGATATTTGAAAAATGACGTCACCTGCTGGTTCTGACTAGGTGTTTCCACTTCCTCCACCTCCTCTTCCTCTTCTTTTTTCTCTACTTTTTCATCTTCCTTGTTTTCTGGTATAGACTCCTCTTCTTTATTCTCTTGTGTTTTCGAATTCTTCTTTAAGGCACCAGATTCTAATAATCACAAGAATACGTTGAATTCAAACAATATGAAGTCCATAGAAGAATATAATATCTAATATTAAAATATGTTTTTAAAAAATAAAAGCGTTTTGTCTATGTTTATAAGGTGTGCAACGTACTGCATACCAAATTTAATCAAAATTGGTTTAGCCGTTTGCGCGTGAACAAGTAACAAACGTACACAAGTTTATAAATTACAATTAGGTATGATTTAAGCGTCTGTGTTCAAGTTTTGTCTTATATTGTGTTTTAATTATATATTATAAATGTATATAAAATATACCGGTATGTTTGTTCGTATGTAAACGAAGCTCGGAGCGCGATCTGCAGGTTTTGAGGCAAATGGGGCATACGAATCTGAAAAGAAATATTAATTTGATTAGTAATTACATTAATTTTAAAGTAAACAAATATATTTATTGAATTTAATGTATAATATAAATATATAAAGTAATCATGGCATTATATTCAAACTCAAATAATAATATTAAGTATTCAAATTTTTCAGCAAAAAATGTCACTATGGGTTATGCATCTATTTACATTTATAATTTAGGCATTCTTTTTACATATACTTTATTATTTAATCTTTACATATTTTTAATATTATAAATAATAAATAAAATAAAATAAAAAAGCCTTTTTATTTCATGCAAAAATACAATTACAATGAAGATTTAAAATGGTTTATTAAATATATGGTTAACTAAATTAATATATATATATATATGTTTAATGTCACTTATGATTACAAATTAGCATTTAATATGTCAATTAGTATGTAATATTATATAATAATATAATAAAGCTTTAAGCCTCCTCCATTTTCTTAAATTTTTCTCTGTCTTGGCTTACTTTCATTAATATTATATAATCCTCTTAATATTACTTTTTCTTGTTAACAATGCTGCAAAGACTCATAAATAATATCGTTAGAATAAGTGGTTGATAAGTTATTGAGTTGTCGATCCTACGTCCCATGCCCCTATACCTATAAGTACCTTGGTCCCTTGTTCTTTAAGCGAATGCGCTATACACATTTAAATATGTACGCGTTCCTACGGTACCTTCACACTTATTGAAACTCTGAACTTTGACTATCAAATTCTGTATGTAAAGAAAATTTTCCTAGTTTGTATACTCTTTGTTAGGAAGAGAAGATGGTTTTATTTAAATTCAAGTTTGACAATATTCTTTGTACAGGTCACGATAATTTTTGTTTAAAAATGCATTTTAATTAAAATTATAAAATATGTAAATAGGAAATGGATTAATGTAAGAGTGAACATTAAATTCTTTATTTACAGGTAAGAGATATTTTTGTTGTAGGTAATATTTAGTTTATTTCCTTTGTATTTTATAGAATATGCCTATAATAAAAATATTTATTTACAGCAACACATTTTGGTTTCATTAAGCGTCGATCAATTCCGAATTAAAAGTTATATTAATCTTACATCTAATATATAAAATTCTCGTGTCACGGGGTTCGAACTTGAACTCCGACACGGCTTGACCGATTCTCGTGAAACTTTGTGAGCGATTTGAATAGGTCTGAGAATCGGCCAACATCTATTTTTCATCCCTCTAAATGTGAACCCCTAAATTTTTTATTTATTTTTTAGACAAAAATTTTAGTTTCTATTCTTTTATGATACAACATACAAAAATACATCCTAAACTTTAACCCTTGAACGATCATCCCTTATTTTTTATTTGTTAATTGAAATCACATGTATGGCAAAACAACGTTTGCCGGATCAACTAGTATGTATATAAAAGAATCCAGATGCTAAAACTAATAACATGACAAAACTTTGCATCTAAAAAACACTTTACTAACGGATTAAGCTGATTTAAATGAGTAACAGTTATGTCAATAAAAGACAATATCCCTTATAACTTAATAATAAGAAGCGAAACTCACTTTTTAAGTCCCGAGTGTGTCAACAAGTGGTTGTTCCTCGCTGATGAAGTGGTGAACTTCGCAGTACAAAATTTACAGCTATACGGCTTCTCGCCGGTGTGCGTTCGTCGGTGGTAGATTAAAGCCGATTGCTGTGCAAATTTCCGCTCGCAGAATTGGCACTCGAAGGGTCGCTCACCTGCGAAAAAGATCTCGTTAATCCCAGATTGAAATTTAAAAAAAAATAGTTTGTTAGTAGTCGATCCTAGTTTGTTATATTAAGCCGTACTATCAATGTTAGTATCCTGCCAAAGAGCAATTTTATTATTATACTCATTTAATATATTTTTTATAAAACACTAGCTTGTGCCCGCGACTTCGTCTGCGCTGGACTTGGTTAGCTATGCTAACACCAAAAATTAAAAAAGTAGTAAATAATTGAATTACGGTGTTTCGTTTACTACAAATTAAATTCAATTTATACTTTAGCCTCAATAACACGTGGTAATCATGATATTGAATTGTAGCTTATATGGCATGTTTGTCGGTATACCATAGCATTGCCACCTATCGATTACTTAGTCAATCCAGTCGAAAAGTATCGACATTTGTTAGAATCTTTTGGGAGTTAACGATAATTGTGACTGTCAATTAATTATAGTCAAATAATTTGCAATAAAATAAAATTGCGACTATAATTAAAGATCTAAGCTATCCTATCTCTTAAGTTGGAGCAGACTGCCCACGGTGTGCCAGTTTAATTTAAATTCGGTTAAGTAGCTTAGGAGTCCATCGCGGACAAACATAGTGACAGGAGATTTATATATATTAAGATTTTCTTTCTGTTCGAATTGTTGGTTTTTCTATTACCACCTAAATGTATTATGCATGACGGCCATACCTGTATTCGTTGATTATGAAAAAAACTCTTATAAAATAGCTGTTAAAAAAAGCTTTTATAAAATATATTTTGTATTATTTAAATTATTTAATAAAAAAAACAATGAAAGATAAGCAGATTCAAATGAAAGCGATTGCTTAAATTATTTGCAATGTACGGTAAGAGACCAAGTTTTAAGCCCCGTAGAAGCCTTGTTATTTTTTGCCCATGGTACTGTGGGAGGGGTTAGCATGGCCTTTAAAGAATCAGTATATAACAAACGTACCTGTATGTATGCGCATATGCGCATTCAGCTTCGACACCTCATAGAAGGCCTTATTACAAATATTGCAAACGTGATTCCTTATACCGCGATGTTTCTTCATATGTTGACATAAAGTTGAATGACGACGGAACGCCTTGTTGCATTCTGAACACTTTAACGGCTTTTCACCGGTGTGCAGGCGGAAATGCACCTATAAATAAAAATAAATATCTCAGTAGTAGTTTCAAGTAAGAAAAGACGAAACCATTGCGCGGTCAGTTCTCAGAAGAAAGTGTAGAAACGACAAGCAACGGGTAATGAGGAGATAAAATAATGTTAACTATTTATATTCTGTGGCAACATTTGATTGATTATGGTAGTTTGACAATTACAGCACTAGAGCGCATTATTTATAATACTCAACGTTGAATGTTCCAACTACAGCAAGGCTTGGCACAATCGAGCACTTTCAAAAGTACTGCTCGCGTGATACAATCAATACCAACTCAGTGACAGAAAATTGACAAGGGTTTTTATTTAAGTTGGCATTGTACGAAATTTTGTGTATGGTATCGTTAGTAATATTACTTTTTGTTGAAAAATTTGTAAGGCTTTCGTTTCGTCGTAGATTTTGGAAATAATCTATTTATATGTATCTTTGCTTAGAACTCATTTTAAAAAAATACTCAAAACGCAAAAAAATATTAGTGAAATAATCAAAATCTAAATTACCTAAAATAAACAAATAGTTTTCAACCAACTATTATTGTTTACCGCATTATTTATACGTTAATGAGGTTGCTAACTATGAATTTTTTTTTCAACACTGAACTTAGCGCACTCTGCTCATTCACGTTCCAATTAATCTTCAGCATAATTCGGCATTGTCCGCCACTGAGTCGCATTATACTCTGGAATTGGAAAACCAGAGTTTCAACTAAGAAAATACGAAACCATTACGCGGTCAGTTCTCAGAATAAGCGAACGCGTAGAAACGACAAGCAACGAGTAAGGAGGAGATAAAATAATGTTAACTATTTCGATTCTCAGGCAACATTTGATTGATTATAAGACCAATCAAAATCTCAAACTATTTTTCCTATTATATTTTCATACTAACGTCAAATTTTAATACATGGGCAAAAAACTTTAGAATACAAATTTGAATTACATGACACCGTCACTTTGACATCAGAATGCTTGTTACATAAATTTTATTTGTATTATTTGTAAAATGGGATTCGATTATTACGGTATACTGGGTGTGAAGCGTTCATGTACACAATTAGAAATCAAAAAGGGATACCGAAGACTCGCCCTCAAGTACAATCCCGAACGGTACGACAATGACGAAAATATGCGTAGAATTTTCGCCCTCATAGGCGAAGCGTACGAAGTACTGGTTGATCACAAGCTCAGAGCGATTTACGATCAGTATGGAGAAGAGGGCCTCAAAAAAGGTGTACCAGGACCACACGAATACATCCAGCCTTACGCCTACCACGGAGAGCCGATAAGGACCTTCGAAGAGTTCTTTGGCACAGCGAATCCTTACGCAGACCTACTCGACTACTATGAAGACCCCCCACCAATGTTTGACTCACCCCTTGGCAAGGGGTACAAAGAAAAAGACGCTACCATCGTTAGACCCCTCGCGCTATCCCTCGAAGAGGTTTACAAAGGCGGCTTGAAGAAGATGAAAATACAACGGCTAGTTTTCACAGACGAAACTTGTTCAGAGCTGAAACTGCGAGAGAAAGTCCTATCAATTCCCATCAAACCTGGCATTTACCCAAACACGGAGGTGCGATTCAGAGAGGAGGGCGACCAGGGACCAACGAGGATTCCGGCAGATGTCATCTTCATAACGGAAGACAGACCACACGATTGCTTCGTCAGGTCGGGGCTGAGCGACCTACTAATGGTTCGACGCATTACCTTGCAAGAGGCATTATGCGGTTTCATGATTGATATCAAAACTTTGGACGACAGAATGTTGCATATTAAAATATCTGATGTGGTAACACCGACGTATGAGAAGGTGTTAGAAGATGAAGGGTTGCCTGTACCCGTATGCCCTAACAAAGCGAGGGGTAATTTAATAATTCGTTTTCAAATTTTGTTTCCCGATTATCTGTCGAAGCGTACGAAGAAGGCGTTTGGCGACGCTTTTCGAGTGAAGGAGGAGGAAGACGAGAGATTTGCGAAATTGAAATGCGGTACCCTATCGACAACGTCTGTCTATAAATTATGATTATACTATTAATAATAATACTTTTATTAATAATCCCTGGCTACTCAGTAGTATCACCTGTGTTTGAGACTGAGTTTTTCCTGACACTAGATTTCAATACAGACAGTTAAAAAGGTAACGGATTAAAAAATATGGAAACGTAAAGAATAAATTAATGTAAAATAATAACAACCGAAAGATAGCCTGAATGCTGCTTCTATTTTTAATTTAATTTAACGAGAGCTTTCTGCTAAGAATTCTGACAATAATTAACACAGACAACATCCTCTTTAAAAAATGGATACGTAAACTTTATAAAGATGTCTTTATATTCAACGAAAAAGTCCACATATACAATTAAAAGTGTCAGCCTTTATTAGAGACTGTAAGAAGTGTTAATGGAGCGTCGTCAATATATTTACGGCTGACCTTGAGGTCCGTGGGGTTGTAGAAGGTCTTGGAGCAGACGGCGCAGAGGAAGGGGCGCTCGCCGCGGTGGCGCGCCATGTGCGAGCGCAGCGCGTAGCCGCTGAAGAAGCGCTTGTCGCACACGGCGCACTGGTGCGCCTTCTGCTCGAAGTGCGTCTGGCGGTGGCGGTACAGCAGCGCCTTGGTGGCGAAGGTGCGCTGGCACACGGAGCACGTGGGCTGCTTCGGCGGCCGCTGCTCGTGCGTGCGCATGTGCATCTTCAGCATGCCCGGGCCCTGCGCATCATGTTACCTCTATGTAATGAAAAGTGGCTACACCGATTATCTCTTGTGAATAAAACGAAATGGGTGGGGAAAAGTCACTGAAACAATTCACTATAACTTATTAATCTTAAACCGTGATATCAAACAGAAAGTCACAAAAATTTAGCTCATTTAAAGCCTTCCCCATTCCTCACAGTAAAGTTTTCCACACCAAGTAAAAAATGTATACACACACACACATCTCTAACCTTAAACGTCCGATCACAAATAGGGCACATTGGTGGCTTCTTGCAATTCGCCTTGATCCAGTTGGTGTGAGACTTGAGATGCTGCTTCAGCCACCTCGCGTGCTTGAACTCCTTGTGGCAGAGATTGCAAACGTGGCGACCAGCTGCCGTGGTGGTGGACTGGAACACCACCATTTGAAGGTAGTTCTCCTCGTCAGAGTTTAGTGCTTCGTCGTCTTTGGGCCGGTCTGGGACGGACTGGAGCTGGAAATTAACCGATTAACAATATATCTTGACTGTCACAATGCACTATAAATATTTTCTTACTGTGAGGAAACCAGCACTTCAAATGAGAGCTCAATGATACAATTTACATTCAACAAACAAAAGGTTAGGTCATCTGTGTCAAAGTCTATTAGTCATTGACACACAGAGCAAGCCAATAAATACTCGCATCATACATGCCCTACCAGGGAATGAACCTGGGACCCAAATTTTTGCATCTGGTATGCCATAGTGACACAAAAACTTATTTCATATTAGAGTCACTCTGATAATATTTTTGTCTCAGATCTCCGGCAAGTTTAGTAAAATGAATGCTGATAGCATTAAAAACAATACGGGTTCAAAATATTTAATTACATTATAATCATATTTGCATATACTCTAAATAAGCTTGAACAAAACTTAAAATAAATATACAAATAAAAACCATTACCTTATCTATATCAAAATCCTCTTTCTGCAGTATTTCCTGAGTTACATCGGCACTTGTGTTGGCAGTATTAAAGAATCCATCCAAAATATTCTGACTGTTATTTATGTTAGGCACTTCGATGAATTGTATATATGGTGATGTTTCCGAGCATGTGATTGACAGAGATTTCGGCACCTGTAACGGTTTAAGAATATTTATTAAAGATTTTAAAAGGCTATTAGAAATACATGAAAAGCCACTATCAACTATTATTTGAACCCTATAATTTTCTTCATTTATGGAGCCTAGAATATTTTTTATAGGATGAGTAAATTTGGCTTTACAATAAATTTGTCTTTTGTATAAAATAGGACATAAATGGGCAGGTGCCTCATCTGATGACAACACTGCCCATGGCCAGTTTGTCCGAGGGCTCACTGCTGACACTACTGTGATTGTATTTCTAAATGTTTCTAGTGCAATTTAAGGCACATTGCATGAACAAAATCAAAATTAGTACAAATTTTGGATGTTACCGGTACCACTTGTGGAGGGAATTGCAGGTATACCTGATTCTTTTGCATCTCCTCGTCATCGTGCCTCTTCTGTTCACGAAGTATGACATCATTCCTCTCCACCAACTCCTTAAAGGTGTAGCATCTTGAAATCTGATGTACACATTGAAGACACAATTGTTTTGGTAAGCCATCGCCGATTGCGACCTACGATTTGTATATTTTGTTTAGTACGGTCTCCCGACGCGGTTTTGTTCAGGCGATACTGAATATACGAAAAAAAATATTTTAGTTCGTTAAAAATAACTAATTTTTCGAGTTGTTAGATAAGCCAGAATAAATCAGGCGTATCACGAGTAAAGCACGAAACCATGAAATACAGTTGCAATTTTTCTAAATTCAAATTGAAATTCCGTATGTAGTGCAGTAAGATATATGGAAATTCGTCGGAAAATAATGTAATAATAATGTAAAATTTTGTAAAAATACATAACTTAATCCGTTAATAAAGTGTTATTCTTTAAAAATCTAGGATTTATTCAATTGAGTATATCTAAATAGTAAAGTAAAAGTAAATGCATTCGTAGGTGACTGACCTTGCCCTATCTTAATAACTTATAAAAAAATACCGATATAACTTTTTTAATATTTACCAGTCATGTCGACTATATGTTTGGATTAAGAAATATAGCTTAAATATATTTTTTTTAAATTTAATATATAAATTACTTAATAGTCCCCATCTTTGTAAGCTACTTTAATTTCAGATACGGTTTAACAATAACTCAAAACCTGAAACTACATTTAAATGGAATCTACATAATAATTAAATCAACTATTAATACAAATAAAACTTTTAAGTTTACGTACTAATCGGTTTGAACAACAAAAGTAAACAGCAATGCATCCAATACATTGGATGCGTAATTTTGGTTTCCAAAATTCTGCTATTTTTATAACGCCCATCGTTGCACCTCAATATACCTAGGTACAACAAAAAAATTATATCTCACTCACCCCTTCGTAGATACCCAAGGCGGGAAGAAGACAGAAGAATATTTCACAATCGAATTCCTAGAATATTGAGTACAAAAGAGAAACTTGAAATGACGCTATCCCATGATTTCTAAACAAAGATGACTCGAGGAGTACGAACCAGTAAGATAAGGCTTTCCGTAGGTGCGAAAGAGACGACAATATGCACCAAAATGCCTATCAGTATTAAATTTGTCATCTCACCTGCACTTTTGATATCCCCATCAACATCGTTGCCGTCAGCTGTTCGAATAATGGTCTCATATCCTTTTTAACTTGTAAACAGGCACGACATATTTTATCAAAATTATATTTCTGCACTTTTTTCTCCGTAGCAGCCATATTGTTAATGATGATCGTCCTTTAGTGCTCGAGGTTCCCAAATCACAACTGTATTTCTACTCTGTCACGATGTAATTAATGTTTTTGACATAAAAATATACATATTACACTAAAATTTCAATAAAACTTTATCGTAATATATTTGGAAATATGTTTGAACGCAAGGAAGATAGAGACATGCTCGAAGTAATCGGAATGAGTGGGGAATGGCCAAAGGAATGGCGATTGGACAAAAGCTGAACGAACAAATAGCATTAGTAGTCGACACGCACGAGAGAGACAAAGATAGATATAGTCTTATCGACCTATATTTGTCTTATTCTCTTTGCTCCTTACATAATAAGCAACATTACTTTTTTGAAATCATGATTCAATAGAATTTTCTAATGACACTCATAGATTTTTATATAATATGGATTATAGGAGTTTTTGGAAAAAAAATTAACTAATTCTCCAAATTAGTTGCTATTTTTTTATTTCTTCTTATGTTGTTTTAATTATTTATTTAGCAGATATATTATATTCACTATTTCTAATAGGTATTTGAAAAGAGCGCGTCGAAAAAGCAAAAATACATAATCTTATCTTTTTACAGATACGTAGAACTCAGGTTTGACTTTTGAGCATTGTTTATTCAATACTGTCAATTATCAGTTATCAAATTTATTTGACATTTGAGTTAGTTGTAAGTTGTAACTGTAACTGGCAATTGACGAATGAAAATCTATTTTGAATTTTCAAATATCTACTTTATACCTTTATTCATCAAGACAAGGCAGAAGAGAAACACAAATATAATATTATTGTTAATTGTATAATCGATAGGTTTAAGGAGTGTTGTGAAATTTTATTTCTTCTGTTAAACATACCGTTTATGTAATAAATTACTTCAGGTTGATATTATGAAGCCTGCAGGCTATAAAGTAGCTTTAAGAAGTTTAAGATAAATCGACAACCTCTAGTACTTTTGTAAGTACATATATAAATAATGAGACTTTTACAAAATTAAGACAAGACGTAAATATTTCAAAAATATGTTGTTTCAGAAGAATAGCTATGCCAGAGCATTTGGAACTTCAACATCTTGTAGATTTATCAGTTGGTAGTGATGAAACCTTACCAAACCTTCTAGAGAATAAACGACCTCTGATAAAGAGATGTCCCTACATTGGTTTACTCCTGGCCACATTATCATCGCTTTTCTTTTCATTATGTTCGGTAATAGTGAAAAGCCTAGTAAATATAGACCCAATACAGCTAGCAATGTTTCGTTTTATTGGTGTCTTGTTGCCAACTGTGCCCATTGTTATTTACACTGAACAACCAATATTTCCAAGAGGTAAGCGATTACTACTTATACTTCGATCAATTGTTGGCACAATAGGACTCATGTTAAGCTTTTATGCATTCAGAAATATGCCATTGGCAGATGCTTCAGTGATAGTTTTCTCTGTACCTGTGTTTGTTGCATTGTTTGCTCGTGTATTTTTGAAAGAGCCATGTGGTATTTGGAATACAATATCAATAATATTAACTCTAGTTGGCGTTATACTAATCACACATCCTCCATTTATATTTGGCAGTGAAAAAATTGAAAGCAATCAAAATTATAATAGTTTAAGAGGTGCTATTGCAGCATTTGTCTCTACAATATTTGGAGCAAATGCTTATGTGCTGTTACGAGTACTTAAAGGTTTACATTTCTCAGTGATCATGACTAATTTTGGTGCTATTGCAATACTACAAACATTATTTGTCTCTCTTCTGTTTGGCATTTTATGCATGCCAAATTGTGGTACAGAGAGGCTTTTAGTTGTTTGCCTCGCTTTATTTAGTTATTTGGGTCAAATCCTACTGACCATGTCTTTGCAAATGGAGCAAGCCGGACCTGTTGCTATTGCAAGATCTGCAGATATTGTATTTGCATTTCTATGGCAAGTTATGTTTTTTGATGAAATACCAAGTAAATATTCAATCTGTGGAGCTGTTTTAGTTCTATCATCAGTATTATTAGTGGGGTTACGCAAATGGGCTTTGGCTCTCCCGGCTGAGTCACAGTTAAGGAAAGTTTTGGGAGTTTTGGCACAATAATGTTTATAAATAATTTTTCATAGATTCAAATGATTCTAAAGGTGTCTTTTGAAGCCTTAATGTAAATATAAGGTGGTTCCATTTTAGTAGTTGAAGTATATATAACATAGGTAATATTTAGAAATCTAGTCATTTATTTTATTAATTACCACTTTGTTTAACAGAACTTAACAAAATAGTTTTGAAATGGATATTACTTTTATTGTTAACCTTGTTAAATTTTATTTTGTTTTAAGGATTATTTGAAAGACTGTTATGTAATGCTAATTTATATTATTCTTTATTCATTAATTTGTATGTTCAAGTTTTGCTAAATTAAAAGTAAATAATGTAGTTTGAATAACATTTTAAAAGTTTTTCAAGATTAATGTTTATTTGAATTAAATACATCCTCTTCATTATTGCAAAATATTGTATGTATTTAACTGTATAGATATTGAAAGCACTCAAAATAACTTTACCTAGTTATGCAATAAATAATAGAAATTATGCAATAATGTTTCAATTATTTCAATTGGATTATATTATATATATATTGGAATTGGATTTTTCATGTTAATTGCAATGTGAAGTAGGCATAAACTTATAAACTGGAATTCATGTAGTAAAAACATTTGTGTAGTCATGCAATAATTAGATCTGACTGCAAAGGGCTCAATTTTCTTTTGTAAGATAATATTAAAAATATATTAAGCTCACTTACTACAATAACGATTCTTACAATTGGAAATTCAGCGCTTATTTTGGTACATTAATAGCTATAACTAGTCAATACCTACCATTTTGTGTTCTTTGTTGGCCTTATCTTAGGATGTTTAGGTTGTGTGTAAAACTTTGTATTTGACCAAATACTGCAGAAATAAAATAGATTATGCTCCAAAGCTCCTGATATTTTTTATTGTTTAGTATAAATGCTCCTTAAACAATGGTGGTAAAAGTGTATCCCAATTTGGTAACCACACCCCACATGGTGGCAATTCCAAAATGGATTTCTTCATAATACCTATTTGTGTATGTGTGTTAAAAAATCAATATAAAAAAATATTTAAACACAGTATAAAAATTCTAGAAATGTTAAAGGCCATGAAACAAAATAGATTGGGAAAAACTGATGTAAGGGATATATAAAGTAAAATAGTTTTATCATGCAAATTTTTTAACTCTATTTCTTACAAATTCTATTTCAAAGAAATTAATGATAGTTACAAGGTTATTTAGTATAATGTTTTCATCTAGTCATAAATGCTACTGTTTTTATTGTGCTATAACATATTTATGAATTGTTTTATAGGAAGTTATTCAATAAACATTGTGATATTTTGCATCACCTATGTTATGAGTTCTATGGCTTATTAAATGAGAAAACTAATCCTGTTCTTTTACTTCTTTTATATTAATATGTGCTATTATGACAAAACGAGAGACACCCTTAAAGTAATGTATGCTAGTTTTATTAGTATTTGGGCAATTCTGCTTAAGAAATATTTCAACAGTGTGTTAAATGTTTAAAGCATTTTCCATTAAATTGGAACATGATCAATTTTATGCTTGATGTTGTCTTGAAATACTGTTATAATTCATTAAAAATACTGCTTGATTCTGTATATCTTAATTACAAAAATTTATTTTATTGAATCACCGAAAATACCAGCGGTCATACTTTCTTTCCTATAATTGTGGTTTTGCATCTTTTTCTAAAATTAGTGCTGGATTCTGCATGTCAAGCTGACATTGGGCAATATCACTAAGAGCACCTTGAATCTTTTCTAACAGAATTTCTCCTTGGCGTACCACCTGTAAGACAATGTTTCACAATGCATTCTAGGCTTACTGATGGTTTATTAGATAGAAACAATCAGAACTTAACTACAACTTCAAATTTATTACTAGAAATCATTGTAAGAACAAAATGAATGTATGCAAGCAGCATTAAAAATCTATTCACCTCTTCAAGTTGCTCTGCTGCTTCTTTATTCTCAGCCTCCAAACGCCTCAAGCTTTGTACCTGAAGTTCAGTTGAACTTTCTTCACTTGGCAGTGATTCAATAAGAGTGTCAATGTCCTTAGCACAACGTGAGATCAGTGTTGCAAACAGTACAGCATAGTCTTCTTGACTTTGTTGCTGCTGAGGTGTTTGAGAACCGCTGCGGTCGAAACCAGGAAATTTACTTGGTGTTGAGAACTGTTGTAGCACACCAATACTGTTACAGAAGTGTTCTGCTTGCTATAATATGTACATTAAAGCATTAAAATATTAATTTTTTAATTCCAAAGAGACACATTAATCGTAACATTACCTGATTAATTGTGTCCTGTAATTGAGTTAAGCGGTCTGCCATTTTTAAGTATAAGTATAATTTGTTACTTGTTGTTTTTGTTTCTACTTTCTATCCATCTATTTCAAGTTTCAACTTCTTTTAGTTTGGTGTTTGGACAGTTGTCACTTACGGTATATGTTGTCAAATATTTCCACTTGATGTTTTTGAAATTGACAGCTACTAACTAGGACTAATGCTTCATTGTAGTTTCACAAGATGGCGCTGTAAACTTTGATAACATTTTTAAGCAATATCAACTACAGTATGTGTATTTAAAATCATGCAAATAGGTAACATTGAATTTCAAAACGCCTGTTTGATGTCGACATAAAAAACCCATTACGGGAGTGACACAAAATAGTATTAAATTTCCAAATGACTCTTTAAAAGATACCTATTACTGTAATTAGAAAAAGAATATACATTATCTTACGAGACTACGGTTACAGTATTCAATAGAAATTTGATAGCACATTATTTTTGTTGAACATAAATTGTGTACTTTCTTTATTATATTTTATTTGTCATCAAAAATATCGGAGCCGAAGCAATATTAGGGCCACTAAACGATAGTGTTAGAGTTTGTTTCTACATTTTCTACCGCAGATAATCATGGGTGTGCTTTGATGAATTATTGGGAATAAATACCGCAGCTGAATTTTATTTTCAACTTTTCTAATTCCACTTTCGTTATTGAACCAACTTGCTTCGTATTTCTTGTTCGTATCCCTATTTCATTATTAGACTTTCCTTGTCATATTTTTTAAGGAAATAAAAATCAAACTATTTTTTTGTTTTTAACCAATTTCTTCATTTCTTCTTTATCCAGTGTCCGTCAGACACTGACTAAGATGCATAGAAATAAAATAAATACTGACCAAAAAATACAACAAATATGTTATAACTGAAAATTTACCAATAAATTTAGGAAATAATACCAATAATAACTAAAAGCAATAACAAGCACGTATTTCTACGTAGTTTCATTGATTATATATTTATTCCTATACAAGAACTTAGCTTTCTGTCTCTCAAAGGTCCGGATTGGTCCGTCATTGATTTTTGCTCGGAGACATCTTTAAATAGTCTTCTTACGAATTATTTCAGTGTTTCCATTTATAAACAATTATATATAGTAGATTTATTGAGTAGAATTTTTGACAACAGACGCGTTAAATAATTAAAAAGTAACCTTTCAAAGTTCCTATTTCTTCCGAATTACGCAGCTCAAAAATTGTACCGCACTATCCTAGACATCTGACGTCCACCTGCATCTCTCGGCGGGAAAACCGGCTGTTATTCGAAAAGCACATTCACGTCGCACCCACCATCGCGTATTTAGTTGATAAACGACATCTAAGGAGCGCGCACGTGTGTTCGTGTACGAACCTTTACGATTTGATTGGAAAAGTAACATTTAAGTCTATCAAGTGTTGTTATTTGCGGAAAATGTTTTGAGTGTTTTTGACGGGAGATAACTTTTTGAAACTGAAAGTTTTTGAGTGTCAGTGATTAGTGAAAACGGGTCAACTGCTCATTCCCAGAAAAGGTAAATTTATTTTTGATATATTTAACTAAGTTTAGTATTTTTCTCGAAAATATTGAGAGGTTTTAGTAACTATCGGCCACCGAATAACATCGACTATATTATTATATTCGAATTAGTGTTATAGTCAAATATAGAATTCAATAATTGGTAAAAAAATATCTCTCCTCATTCTATATAATATTAATATCTGTTTATGATCTGTTATCGGTTGTTCAGCCTCCATTTAATTTCTATAAACTACACAATGCATGCATATTGCACCTCGAATTTAAATGCAAATATATAAATTCATAGACAATTACAGTTCTGGAAACTATTTTTATTAAAACATGTTTTATACTAATTATATTGTTTAATACAAGGAATATAAACACTTCTTGACCTAAGTTCCTTACATTACATAAGTTCTGCAAGGCTCCGGTAACTATATGATTTCAAAATTATCCTAAATATCTACCAATTTGATAGGAAGTATTAATATTATTCACTCCTACACAGTACATGGTTAAGGCCACGAAAATAAAACTAAATTATTACTTTATTAATGAAACGACCTTACTCCATAACTCATTAGGTAACATTGAATAATTTTTATAAAACACATAAATTTTAGTATGAAATATTGATTTTAAACCCATTTTGTCTATAGACTCTGTTCTGTTAAGAATTATTTCTAATAATTATTTATACCAACCTCCTTTGTAATGGCAGCCTTAAAGAAATAACTTTTTATAAAATTATAAACAAAAACATCTCCCTTTATTTGTGTGTTCAAACTCGAAACAATTTTAATTGGAAATCGCACCCAGATCACACCCAAAAATTCTGCGTAGTATGCATCGATAACAATGTTCTCCAAACAGCTTATATCTCTTGAGACTGGTGTAAATAGGGTAATATCTATTGCATAAAATCTTAACCTACTCTGATCGAAGAAATCAGAATTGAATGAACAAAACGATTCAGATTGTTAAGCATCTCTAGTTCAACACGCGTCATGTAATATAACATCATTTTGTACAACTTTTGGTCGCTCATATATCCACAGACAACGTCTTTTTTAAAAATGGAACAATGTGCATAATGCGCAGAATAAAAAACTGATCTGACCAAGGAATATCAATTGTAATTCTTAGTTGTAGTTTTATGTATATGATGTAGGTATTATATGATAAAGTGCATTATTCATTATTATTATAAGTGCATTATTTTTGAAAATCACTATCGAACGTTTAGCGTCTTTTGTTTTTTCGTATTTACCACCTTAACCTATTCAGATCGAACATCAGGATTGTCTGAATGAACAACGTTTTTGTACAACTTTTGTTGTTCGATTTGCGTCTTTTATTATATATTTACCACCTTTTTGATAATATTAATATATTGGGACTCGTTTTTACATTCGGATGGTTGGTCCCAAGGTATTTATAGTTTCTATTATGGGTGCTAACACAACTAAACTATATACTTCTAATATATAAAATTCTCGTGTCACAATGTTCGAACTTGAACTCCTCCGAAACGGCTTGACCGATTCTCATGAAACTTTGTGAGCGTATTGAGTAGGTCTGAGAATCGGCCAACATCTATTTTTCATCCCCCTAAATGTTAAGGGTAGTCCACCCCTAAATTGTTTTATTTATTTTTTAGACAAAATTTTTAGTTTCTATTTTTTTTATGATACAACATACAATCATACAATCCTAAATTGGCACCCTTCTACGATTAACCCTTATTTTTAATTTATTAATTGAAAATTGCAATTACATGTATGGGAGAACAACGTTTTCCGGATCAGCTTTTTATAAAATTCACATATATAACACCTAGATCACAGGCAACAGTTGTGTTCATCACGCAAATATGAAAAGGTCAAATATCACCAACTATTTACTTCATATACATGCTTCTCTGAGTTTGAAGAATATAAGAATTGTTTAATGTCGCAATAATAGTTGCTTTTCAATAACAGCGATTAAAAATCACTTAGAGACAGGTATAATTAATATTATTGGCGAATTATGCAGTTCTATTGCGGTCAATGATAAGTTATCAGTTATGATTCTTCATTTTTGTCATATTTGCGGTTATAGGCAGAATACAGGTTTAAATTAATAAAAAATTACATCAAATTTCATGATAATAACACATATGTAGCCTCCTATAGTCTTTCATATGACGTTATGTAATTTTAAGAACTAGTGGAGACTTATGTCAAACGAAATACTATACACCGAACAAATAAAGAAAAATGTAATTTAGGAAAAAAATTAACGGAAGTAATTAATATATTTGACATAAGCCATTACAAATAATATATTTCTACCGTAATTATCTTAATATGACGTTGTAATTGCGAAAAATACCTGTTAGATGGATTAGATTTTTGCTTTTCGGTTATTCTTATAAATAATTTTATATACAACGACACCTAATTTTTTAAGTCCATAGACAACTGAAAAATACGTTAGGTTTGAGAGGCGGTAGAAACAGGTTGCATGGTCACGAGGACTATCGTTATATTTTGTATAATAATGATAATTTATATAATAACATTGCTGGTATTTCGTTTCTAACACAGTTTTTATGACTTAAGAAACACATTTAACAAATATCTGTCGTCACGCTCCGGTCAAACTGAAAGTCAATTAACGACTACTTGTAAATTTATAATTCACGTTCTCTAACTCACGACGCGTCGTTTTCTAGTAAACGTTCAACTTTTTAAATTTAACATTTCACTTACCCTTATACTATCGGAATATAGGCATTTATAATTTTCCTATGATTATGGGATCATTGTAAAAAGATTTTATATACTTAATCGGTTGGAGGAGACACTATTTCAGTAGAATTAAATATGGTAAAAAATGAGAACAAAGCGCCAGATTATTTTTTATCTGTTTAAGGCATAAAACTCAATGTATTAAATTTTATGTTAATCTGTAGCCATTATTCCTGTGCCTGTGCCGAAGTATGCGTATGTATGTTCATAAAAAGTTATTAAAGTATCATGTTGACGTAGTCAATTAATTTCCCAAAAAATTTAGATTGATATAATAGTAATATCATGCTATATATGAATAGTCATGTAATGATGGGACTATTTAATTCCTTTTTAATATCACCGGGTTTTTATTATAACGGTCTATAGTTTATTATCTGTAAGTTAAAAGCTTAAATTGCATTCCTGATTTAGATGAACGCGCTAATCTCAGGGACTAACAAATTATCGGAGCATAAAGGAATGTTCTGGAAGCGGGGATAGTTTTTCTTATGAAATATGTTACCGCTGGGAACAGCTAACATTCAAATATGACGGTTAATTTTCACATTGTTTAAGTAAAATACTCGTCAGATGGCACGTGAAAGTGATGACCTCTCAAACCGGCTCAGCCACTTGCCGATAGACATTTGCAAAACGTGGCTATGATTGAGCTAACGCAAATATTTTTCTCATATTTGTATGAGAATTATGAATTTCCTCAAGAATGCTTCCCATTTTAGTACCAAATTTGATTTATATCACGTTTGGAGATAGTGAAGGAAAACACTATAAGGTAAGAAATCTTCAAGGAAGAGTCCTGTTCCGGATCATGCAGATATTTCGTGTATAAAATAAATACAATGTTAGGATTTAAAAAAGATGACAAATATAAGTAAATAAAATGTCGCGCAATCGTTTGCACAAACACAAGTTTCATGCGAAGTTTCATTTTATATAATTTATTTAAACTACACGGCTATGTTCTAAATATATTAGAATCATAAATACGACTTTAATTAAGGATGTCGTGCAAAATTGGACTTTAACATTTAACTCAAGAACAGGTAATTAGAGACATACAAATTGATGCACTGAAGGTCGCAAAAATAATAAATCACGGTTGTAGCAATTTTAGTCTATGCAATAGCAGCATCTATAAAAACAAATTTTAGATGCCTAATTGCATTGACAGATTTCGTTCTGTCAAATTGACAGTCACAGATTTTCAAAAAAGAAACAAAATCACTCACTGACACAGTGTAAATATAAGTCAGTGGTGAAGTTTTGTATGTTAATTAGTTGAGACTTACTAAAATAGATAATCAACAATAGTCTGCTTATTCGAATATATTAATATTTTAACCATAAGAACTAATATAATCAATTCAGTACTTGAGTTACGTGAAACTTATTTTTATAGCCATCGTGTTACCTTGACATTTAAACCAGACTCAGGGCGTGAATCCTCGTTATTTTGTGTTTACATTTAAAACACTTCAACTATTTTTTAAATTCTTAAGACTTAATTTTTTATTTTTAGGATTCAGCCCAAGATTAGTTTTTATTCGTTTATAAAATGGAAAATTCTTTGTGCGCCATAAATACCCGACTGGGACTTGAATATTTGATTACGTATATTATTTGATTATAAATATAATTATTATTATAATGCAAAACATTGAAAGTAACAGATACTTTTAAATTATGTATGCGTATGTAAAAATATATTATTTGTATGAAACACAAAATAGCAATAGCAAAGTACATAAAGCCCGAAATATATTAAAATAACGAGAAACTGTTTGAAATAAAAATCACAATGTATATGCTCAAAGATTTAAATCTGACATCAAGATATAATATCGGTAAAAAAATAGCTCAAAATTCAGGTGTAGAATTGAGAAATTAGACAAACTATTAGTGTATCATGGCTGATATTCCGTGCCTAGAACGATTTGCTCGGAAGGTGCTTCGATAAAGTGCTGGAACCTTCAAACTTTGGAGCCGCTGCTATTATTGCCTTATCGTGTAAACTGCTGTTGCAAAATCGTTAATATTTAATGATATAGCAAACTTTTTCGACGCGAATAGCGCCAGGTAATAAATCGGTTTGTATTATGTTGTCAAAATTATTCTTAATTGCTTACTTACGAATTGAATATTAAGCAAGAGATAAAAAGATAAACATGAAAACATGGAACGCAGATAATCAACGATATTTTTACTCTAGTTTTCCCATCAAACTGTAAGAACGAAATAAAATAAATAATCCTTTATTTTTTGTAGGTAACTTATGGTCAGGTAAATAAGGTTTTATTATAATTTGGAGTGTGCAAAATTTAAGCCGTATCTCAAAAATTGTACTAACATTTTAATTACTTGCAGCCTTGTTTATCACGTTAATTGCTTGGTTTTTTGGTGCGTTTCCTGCTCAAAATTTGGACATTTTGCCTAAATCAATTTAATTTGTATGCGAATCACGATAGATTTGTGACGAATAATTTCGCAATTTAGGAGATCCTGTGTTTAGAACTTTTAGCTTAACTTAGGAAATTCAAGTTTCATTTCGTCGTATAAAACATCGATTGGATTTAAATTCAGTTCCGTCAAATTACCAAAAAATTAAATTAAGTAGATTTCAATTTGAAGTCATACGAAAAAGTGATTATATATCTTGATTTTTTTTAAACAATGAAGTCTTTTTCATTATCTTTAGTATTATCATATATAAGTAAATCAAAAGCAAAATAATAGTTTATTCTTTAATTAGCCGGCACCGCTTGTGTGCGTTCCTTCGGCTGTCATTGAATAACTTGATGTTAATTGTCATTGAAAAATATTTGTATCAAAGTCTGTGTCCCATGCATAGCTCACTCTATGGTTTTACAACAAATTATTCTTTGTTGCAGGTAAGCAGCATCTGTGACAAAAATACAGCAAAATCACCTAAGCTAGACAGTCGTTAGGTTATGTTGTAATAGATAATTAAACATGTCTGTACCTAAATTGCTAAACTCGTGTCGGTGGTCCGCGCGCGTCGCCCGAATAAGTAAATAGTTGGGCAATTCTTAAATCGATGTCAAATGCGCAATTTCGCAATTATGATGCTCTGAAAAGGGTATCGCGTCTAAATTTGAGATCCTTCATACATAAAGATCACGGTGACCTTGTGTGGGTAAATTGCTCAAGTTAGTATTGTCTATGACTTTTTTGTAGTTTTTAAAATAAAAAATTCTAAAATTGTTTAATATCTGCATAGACATAGATGTGTGAGAACTCTGAACGGTATGGGATGCGACAATTTATTTTTGGTATTCCGGTAATTTTTAATGAAAATTATAATAATTATTATTAAATTAGTATATTTGAATTCATCTGAAATGTGAGTGCTATACTTTTTACCATATTTATTAATATCCTCCTTTGATTTGATAAAAAATTTAAGATCTCATACATTATTATTTGTTTTCCTGTATATGTTCTGTTTTTTCTTTTTAATATTGAGTTGCTTTCTCATTGAGTGTTGTTTAAAGTTTTTGTGTTATGGGTTTACAGTCAACGTCTCGCAAATTGTTAATGCAAATTAAATTTATGAGGTAAAGGCTAATACCTGCAATGTAGCGAAGCGTACGTTCCGCAAGTTTAGTTTTGTCAGCGTTAGGTAAGTTATCAATGGACTTACCAGTAAAATTGATTCTATCAAAGCTATATTTGTACGTTAAGGCGATACGACATTATAATATAAGGCGAGTCGAAATCTCGCACTAAGTATTTAGTATAATTTTTTTTTTAAGAAGAAGATTTGTTTTTTTTTTAGTATAGACTCTAAGAATATTGAACTGTCTTATCATCACGGTCCATTGATTGGTGACAGATGAATATATACAAAAGCAACTTACTTGTTCTAAAACGATTCGAAATAATTGTTGATCATTTTTTACATTACATTAACATTGGAACGAGTGAAAGCCATTGCAAGAATCATTGCCATCTTCGGTTTCATACATACATTTAAACAGAGCGAATAAGAATTTTACCTTGGTTATATCGAAGTAAGAATAATTAAAAACAGTAAAAGCATCCATTAACAAATATAAGTATCAGTTTCCCAAATTGGTAGCGCAAAAATAATAATGATAATGAAAATAATTATTGAAATATTTATCTTCCGAGAATATTGTGAAAAAAACAAATATAATATGACAACGCGATTTATTACTAAAAGAGCAGTATGTCAAAACTGTCTTTTATTAACGTAACTGTTACTCATTTAAAGAAAAACACTTTAACGGATTTAAGTTTTGAGGGATATTTGCATTATTTTAAATTTTTCCGACATTTCGCATACTTTACAGCGTCATAGACGCACGCTGAATATGAAAATGATAGAAATTTAAAATAATGTAAATGTGTATATTTAAAATTTTGCAAAAATACATTCCTTAAATCCGTTAATAAAGTGTTTTTCTTTAAATGTCAAAACTGTTTGTACCTTAATTATCTCTCAACCACATTTGACCTGCATAACGTAAAAAAAATAATTAAACATAATTTTATAGTGTTAATGAGTTAACTAATTTATCGGGCCAGAGATCTAGATTTTTCCCATTATAGCCACCGTTACCCCACATAAATGATTGTTCTTGAAATTTGTCATGCTACATGATATAGCTGCTTTCTTGGCTAAGGGTCATTTGATGCAGTCACTATTAAAGGTAAAGTTTGTAATAAAACAAAGCAGGACTAGTTAACTATGGGGTCCTGGAGGGGACTAGGATCCTACAGATCTGATGACCATCTGTTAATAAGCAATATGACGAAATAGCTGAATATAGACGGAAAAGTGGAGACCCTCTGCACCTCTGGGGTGTCATAGGACAACAACAACAATATGACTAAATGAAAATTATGAATCGGTAAACAAATACTCTGCAGTGAGTTTAACAAAATTCAAAATATTACAGAGGCGCATTACATTACCTATAACACTATTTTAAATTTGTTGAAAGCCTTATATTATGTATCAATATTATGTTGTATTATTGAACTGTGGTATTAAGACTTCGGTTTCGCGTGGGATAGAATCGAGCTAGAACCGACGCATCATAATCTGGTTTAGAGTGGAATAGAGTACAAATTATAAATTCCTATATATAGGCTTAAATGGCTAAATAAAGTGCAGACTAAGACTAAGAGCAAAAGCCTAATAGACTAATATGCATCGAACGCTGTTCGAAGAGGCAACTTCCTGAGGATGCTCCGGTGTCGGGCGAAACGTACGTCGAGTGGTTGTGGGTTTTTTCACGGAGTATTGCTTACATATCTATTAGGGTTTTGTACTATGGACTGCCGCAAGGAAGCCTGATTCTATTAATTATAAGACTAAGAGTCCGACCCAATGACTGCCCCTTTGCAGAATAAAGCGACAACTAGTGTTAGCAGAGAAGAACCACTGATAGCGAATGTAATGTTTAATATTTCGATGCAAAGAGAAATGAAAACGTTAGACAGATGTTGTGGAGTAAAGACCCAACTATCATCTACGTAAATGTTAATGAGGATTTTACTATATATGATACTAGGGCTAGTCCTTTTTTTTTAGACGGTAACAACAAGGCCTTGTCCGCTTCCCACCTCGCAACGAGCCGTCTTGTATCGGCGCTCCACAGCTAGTCCTTAGTCCAACAATCGAATAACCTCGTTGGCAAATGCTACCTAATTTATAAAACAAATTCTATGAAAAAGAATTTAATGAAGCGTGACAATAAAATTTGCATTTGAATAAGCGTACTCGTCAGTCGAATAGCGATTAGTCGATACATCCGATTATCGATTCTAATAGAAATTCAAGGGCGTGACGATCATTTCCCATGGCGTTTACGTAATACGGTCGAATTTCTAAAAGTTAACGTTGACATTTTGTTAAATATCATGTACATTGTATGTATTGCATGGTTAGAAATACCTAAGCTTTTTCTTTAAAAATAATTAAATGTGTCGATTCTAGGAGTTCACAAGATTACCATTTCGTATTTGAGTGTTTTGTTAAAACTGGAGATGTTATTATATATATAATACTAGCTGATCCGGCAAACGTTGTTTTGCCACACATGTGATTTCAATTAATAAATAAAAAATAAGGGTTGATCGAAGAAGGGTGAAAATTTAGGATTGTATGTATTTTTGTATGTTGTATCATAAAAAAATAGAAACTAAAAATTTTGTCTAAAAATTAGGGGTGGACTACCCTTAACATTTAGGGGGACGAAAAACAGATGCTGGCCGATTCTCAGACCTACGCTCACAAAGTTTCATGAGAATCGGTCAAGCCGTTTCGGAGGAGTTCAAGTTCAAACCCCGTGACATGAGAATTTTATATATTAGATATTTAACACGCAAATTTGTATTCACCACCATTCGTTAAGATAAACAATACTACTTGGAATAGGTCATTGAAACATACAGTAAGAAATTCTATTGGCTAATGAAAAGATTGCATTTGGTTGCATCGAATAATCGCTAATTTGAAATACATGAATAAACATCGATTGTGTATCGTAATCACTTTTATTACTTGAACGTTCCCATGCGTGTTGAGTATTTGGCGTTAACAATTATTGCTGAGTAATAAGAAATTTAGTTCCTCTAAATATTATTAAAAAGACGTAAACCGGCACATATATATGTCTAGAATGGCGTTCCTCACTTATTTCAATGTAGGTCTTTGTTGGATCTTGAAGGTGCACAGATAACGAACAGTTGGTGTTAAATCAAGATGGCAGCTTGCATAGGGTTGCAATTTGAATTTACACTAACACCTCTTAAAAAACTGTGAAATAATACTGCTACGACCACCGTGTTCAGGCTAAGGCCGTCAATATCATTTCTCATTAAAAACTTCGATATTCCTTAAACCGATAGTTTTGAAATAATATATATTTACTTTCGCCCAAGGTGATGCGCCTTGTCGTATACCTCATATATGTATTTACGATAAATTGATATTAGTTTTGCTTTCACATATTAACTACGAGTTTTAAAATGTAACATACTTAGTTCAAGGTATGTTAAATGAATATAAAATCTAAAAAATACAATTAAAAACCCTATTAAAATCCGGAAGAATAATAAAGCTAAAAATTATTAATTAATATATATAATTTTATATGAACAGTATACATAAAGCACTGTATAAGACAAATTTTATAACGTAACTTTAACTGTATTGATAACTACTAATCTATTCATCAATTTGCATAAGATTTTTGTAATAAAATTTCCTATTGGATGACGAATCTCCCTAATTTCATTGGTCAAAAACCACATCATCAAATAACAAGTATTGCAAGTTATTTCGTGCGGTCGAACAAAAGACCAGTGTTTACGTAAGGCAACCAGTACTGTTCGCCGCAAAAACTAGAAGATGTATATGTAAAACTTACCGGTGAAATATAGTCTGTGGGGCGAAAAATCCCGTAAAATGTGGACACATTTTGAGTCTATATTTTGAATATTTGGAGCTAGTATTTGATTTATCGTCTGTGTCTCAACACAGTTTTGGGCTAAAAAGTATGTATTTGGATTCTTTATATACTCGTATGTTTCATTTATTAATCGTTTGTTGACATGTAGCAGGTAGATACATAATTTGCGGCGCATGACACTATCGTCGCGTGCGCAAGTTATAACTAAGGTATTTCTATTGATTATTTGAAGGAATATTTTCACGACATGAATGTGAAAACCTCACTTAGCAACTCACCATTTTTTACACAAAAACTTATTGCCTTTGTTATAGCACCACATGCGTAACTTAAGTTTAAAATTTTCATTCATTCATTCGTTTTATTAGTGATATTATATAATAGTATTTATATTCTACATAATAATGTAAAATCAGGTTGATCTAAAATAATGTAGCTCTATTTTATTATATTGCATATCAATTTGCAATATAATAACATACAATAGAGCTACATTAAAAAATCAAAAATGCAATCAAATATTTTTTTCAGAATGGATTGTTGAGAAATTTAAAGTCTTACTATTCTTAAGTAAAATTGGAAGGACTAATGTCCTGATTTCCTAAAAGCGATCCATCAATCTCTGAGAAAATACCTATATATAAATCGGTATTTAAAATCAGATTTAACATGTTCTAATTATTTACCGTCAGTCTTCATCGTTAAAACTGTTAAACTATTTCAAGAGGCACTAAATTATTCTGATAACAAGTGCAATACGTGACATTAAAATATGTCAGATGCAGTAATCCTCGTATATTAAAATGTTGCATCGTATTACAAAAAGGTTTTTAGCGAGCGTTGTCCTGTTATTTTTATATTCATTTATTGCCCGCACCCGTTAGGAATTCCCTCCCATAACACACACACACACAAACAGACGCACTGAAATAATATAATATTTCATAATAGTTAAGAGTCACACCTTCCGAGTGCCTGCTGGACTATACGAATTTTAAAAAAGGACAAAACTTTATACATGCTTACTAGCTGATCCGGCAAACGTTGTTTTGCCATACATGTGATTTCTAGCAATCATTTTTTTAGTTCAATAAAAATAATTATTAGCTTTAAGTGAGCGGGGAAACGTTTTGAACAATAAAGGTATAATTTATTTAGGTTAATTAATTAATCTTTATATGACACGTTTGTCGGTTTA
Source organism: Pontia daplidice (assembly GCA_963693355.1). Classification (NCBI taxonomy): domain Eukaryota; kingdom Metazoa; phylum Arthropoda; class Insecta; order Lepidoptera; family Pieridae; genus Pontia; species Pontia daplidice. Next base: position 1,675,927 of record CAVNZL010000006.1, read on the forward strand.
CCATAGCAGTGCCATCTATTGATTACTTACTCAATCCAGTCGAAAAGTATCGACATCTGTTAGAATCTTTTGGAGTTATCAGATAATTGTGACTGTCAATTAATTATAGACAAATAATTTGCAATAAAAAAAAATTGCGACTATAATTAAAGATCTAAGCCTCTTAAATTGGAGCAGACTGCTCACGGTGTGCCAATTTAATTTAAAATCGGTTAAATAGTTAGGCCGGCTTTATAAATGCTTCGTCCCGTAACTCAGAGGATAAATAGAATTTATTTCTCATATTGTATTACGTAATTTACGTAATCGAAAATTATTGTCGTATCTATATTATTGTTGTTATTGTCCTATGACACCCCAGAAGTGCAGAGGGTTAATAATAGTTGTTTGTGTTCTACAAAGTCGGTTTAATACAATATATATTTATTTAATTTAATATATTTAATATAGACATAACAACAATTTAGTAGCAGGTAAGGAGCGGTAATTATTTGTTTATAAAAAATAATATGAAATTGTAAAGCATCGATTTGCAGTTGAATCGATTGCCGTGTCTTAAAAACTACAAACCAAATTTATATGCAGTTTTTACCAAAAAGTGTATTCATTTTGATCATGAATATTCTTACAGGAAGACGGTAGACCGTCTCACCATCCCTGTATGACATGATTAAAGGTATAATTATTAATACTCACACCATGGTATCAGAAAAAGTAAATACTGTAATGTAAAATTCCCAAAACTTGTTTAAATAACCTATACCATAATAAGGATTGCATAAACTGGCAGAGGTGTTTAACAATAATTGCTTTCATATACAAATTGATACTAAAGAAAGGCGTATCTATTGAAGCTCTAACATAAGCAACGAACAGGTTACGTAAGCCGATCATGTTTATTGAAAGTGAAATTTGATTACATATTGATTGAAATGGTTCATCGAAGAAGTGCCTAATACATTCAACAAATTTTGTGAATTATACGTAGTCTTAATGTCCATACCGATCTCGCTCAATCAATAATAACAATTTAACGTACAATTTTAAATCTTAGTGAAGAATTTTTTAATGATAGACGCTGTCAGATGAGCACTAATTTATATAAAAAAAAACCCTAATAGTTCCAATCTGCATGCGCGAAAAAACCCACAACCACTCGACATACGTTTCGCTCCGACACCGGAGCATCCTCAGGTAGTTGCCTAATCGAACAGCGTTCGATGATGGAGTAGAGTGGTTGTGGGTTTTTTCGCGGAGTATTGCTTGTATATTGGGTCTATTAGGGTTTTGTATTATGGACTTCCGCAAGGTAACGCCTGATTCTATTAATTATACTAATTTATGTACTATCTTTAGCCTCGTGTACAATTCATATTATCTATAATATTGTCATTGTTGACGATAGCCACAAAATGTTTACCATAGTCACCTTATTGACTCCATGACTAATCGTATTGATTTATAATTTGTTTATTCCATCATTATATATAATAAACTAGCTGATCCGGCAAACGTTGTTTTGCCATATTTGTGATTTCCATTTTCAATTAATAAGTAAAATAAGGGTTAGTCGTAGAAGGGTGAAAATTTAGGATTGTATGTATTTTTGTATGTGGTGTCATAAAAAAATTTTGTCTAAAAAATAAAAATAAAAATTTATGGGGTGGACTAACCTTAACATTAAGGGGGATGAAAAATAGATGTTGGCCGATTCTCAGACCTACTCAATACGCTCACAAAGTTTCATTCCCAAAAAAAAAAGAAAAGTTCAAAATGATGACATTTTAATTCTAATTTGACAGGACGGCTGCTGACGTTTGACAAATGACACTTCGATTAATTTATGTTCAAATGTTAATGTGAATTAAACTTTCACGTGAAATGTGATATTCTATCACACATATTGTCTCTAGCTGATTTATAGAGCCTATGAACTTGATCAATTCATCTTTCGTGAGATTTACGCGTATCCTAACACATGTGGGATGCTTACGAAACAAATTGTCCGGCTTATACTGAGGTAGTCCTATTACTATTTTTTTATAACCAAAGAGTACCACATAGGGGTATAAGTGATTGTCCTAGAACAAGAACATGTTTTTACAAATAATTACTGATATTCATGATATGAGATGTCCTTTGAAACTTTGTCCTTTCATTCAGTATTATATCTCTGATAAAGATATTTTACACAGATTATAATATCTTCGATAAAATTTACTCGATCTCATGCTACTCAGATCGTCTGCACACATACAAGCCTCTATACAAATACTCGAAGCAAACTAAAACACTAGGTAGTTCAAACATGTACTTGTTTTCTATTTGATTTTACGCGCTGGCCGTGAATATACACGAGTTCAACTGTACTACATGAGATACAAGAACTTCAAATTAAACATTAAGTTACTTTCAAAGACAATGTAAAATTAAATCATACATGTAAAACAAATAGTGTTTAATTTTGTTTTATTAAGCATTTACGTGATTGCTTCATTGTATTGTGAAACTTGTTCAAAGTCAAATACAACGTCATGTTGTCAATACTTTGTGATGTTTTAAAAACGATGTCACAGTGATGAATATATTTTCTTAATCAGTACAAATAATGTGGTATATAAAATGACTTATTCAAGTAAAATTTTTACCTTGTCGTTACCACCCTTGGGAAGCTTAAAATTTTTATTATTGAATAAAAATTAAATTAGAAATTTTAGTTATATTTGTTCTTAAAGATAGCATATAATATTAATACGAGCTTAGTCAATTTATGTATTCTATTTTAACTAAAGTGTTGATTTGTCGTCAAATTAAGAAAATTGCTTCAAATTAAGAGCGATAATGTTTTTGCTAGAAATATTATTGTATGCTAGAGTTTAGAATTTTAGAAATATGCTGTACGTTATGAATATTATGTACAGTCGGAATATAGGTACTTATTTTTAGTAGAAGGTTGTCGTTCAGCCTTTCAGTCCTGCGGTTATTAATAAAAATACCATAGGAGGTCATTACAAAAACAGTAATTTTTCCCGTTTTCACAATATTTTTCACTTATAATTATAATAATAATATTATCTTTACACACAGACAGAAGCCTTGCGTCACTATGCGTTTTTTTTTACAAAACGTACTATGGTGAGTGTTCTTCAGAACTGTTTGGGTTGATCCCCGCTGCACCGTTTCCATCAACGCACGAGCCGCAAAAAAGAAATTTGCTAATTTAGCCTTGTCATACAAATACCTGTTCCATAAAGAAATAATTTTTCAATTCGCACTAGTTATAAAAGTAACTTTGAGTTACTCTCAGTTAGTTGACTGTAGCGACCTTGTATAGCAAATCAACACTACCACATAATTTACTGGTCGCGATCATAGATATTTATAGTCTTATATAAAGTAAAACGGTATATAAATAAAAAAAAACATTTTAAGTGTCAGACATTTGGTGATTTGCATAATTTACAAATTTCTAACGTATATTTTACATGTAAGATGCGAGGTGCTGACCGGATGACGACATTGATTGAGGGCTAAGCTAAATGAAGACTAACTTTAACGTATCTAGAAGAATTCATAGAATCAGGCGTTACTTTGCGGAAGTCCATAGCACAAAATCCCAATAGACCAATATACAAGCAATACTCCGCGAAATACCCACAACCACTCGACGCTCGTTTCGCTCCGACACCGGAGCATCATCAGGATATTGCCTCATCGACCGCTGTTTGATCGAAACGTGCGTCGAGTGGTTGTGGGTTTTTCGCGGAGTATTGCTTGTATATTGGTCTACTGGGATTTTGTATCTAGAAGACTTACAAATTGTAACAAAAATAGAACACTTTTAACTATATAGAGTATTAATAAGATTAATATTTTCTTACAAATATTGTTTCTGCACATGTAGACCAAACGTGATGTTGGCACAATTTTAAAACGCCTTTTAAATGAAGCGTTATTAAATGTTATATTTGCATTCTATTGCAAAGTCCGAAATATGTGTAAAACATCGAACTCTTATAGTTATAACTCTTTATATATATACTTTTATCTTTACTTCTCAAATGGTGTGATGCTACGCTGTGATGAAAACGGACGGGTGAGAAAGAAACGGTGAAAAAACTTTTATAATGCCTTAAATATGCTTAAGGTAACTTAACGCCAAAAGGATTTGACAATGCTCACGTGACCAAACTAATGTTATTTCAAAACAATATTTTATGCCAGCGAGTCACGCCTCTCGCTGTTTGTTTACCGGTTATCGCTTGTATGAGGATAATATAGAATCTGCGAACAATTCTAATTTAGTTCTGAAATTAAAACAGCCCAAAAAAGATATAAATAAAACATTACCCAGGATGTGTTACACCTATAATAAGTTTTTATGATATTTTCGTGCTCCACAGCTTCAAGTACAAATTGTTTTTAAAATTTAAATAGTATTTTAATGTTATTATATATCATCTTTTCTATGTTTACGTGTTTGTGTCCCGTTAATTATTCTCTATAAATATTTGTGAAATGCGTTTTTATGTGTGTAAAATATGATGTGTTTCTTGTAATAAATAAAAAATTAAACAGTCAACATAGAATATCATAGAAGGGATTATTAAATAGTAGATATAGATTACATGTAATAGAGTATCTTAATGTTTACTAGGCAAGCCGGTGCAGCGAGGTGACCGCATTCCTAGCAAATGCCCGCGGAACCTACTCTCCCTTCTATTTGACCATTTACACATATCCTTTGCGTGTGCTAAAACTAAGATTATTTGAATGGAAATTAGTTTTCATAACACGTTTTAAATAGTAAAAACTAAGCAGTGTCTATCACAAAAAAATAGTTAAGATGGTGTAATAAATTTCGCCATATTATTATTGTCGAGATTTTTTTGTACATTATTATGTCCATCCGATGTAAATTCACCAGGTCAATGGACGAAAAAATGTTGTCTTGAAACTTATTTCTTAAAGGGAATTCACTAATATAGATAAACAAGAATAATTTGTGGGTCAAATTTCATGGAACTGATACGAAACTGACAATTGACATATTTAAAGAAAAACACTTTGTTAACGAAGTGTATTTTTAAATTTAAGTATATTACATTATTGTCTATCGTGACCACCGCACGCTGTGAAGCACGCGAAACGTCGGAAAAAATTTAGAAAATAATGTAATATATAATAAATTTTGTAAAATACATAATTTACTCCGTTATCAGTTTTTCTTTAAATGAGTAATAATTATGTTGATAAAAGACAATATTAATTGACATATTTTACACCGTATCATTGTCGCATGCAAAACTAGATTTAGATAAAATTTAAATAATATATTCAACGGTTAGGTAGTATCAATGTCATTAACCCACGTATTGATAAAACACCTTACAATAACCTATTCTAGCCCCTTTTAAAAGGACAAGACCTTGATAAATATTTATAACTAAATATTTTCGCTAGTGAATAATGAAAATGAGTTTTAGCTAAAAGTACGGCGTAATCTATTGCCAATGTTACATTTAAAAATCGTCTAATATTATAAAGAGGATTTGTTCTTGTATGTATGTTTGTTGAATTCCTTCACCATTAGAAAACTGTATCCACTGAGTGAGATAGGCAATTTTTTTCAAGAAGATGTCAATCTAAGTGAAACCGAAGGAAGTAGTAATTAAAAATTAACCTCAACTGATTACTCAGAAACAGTGCAAACGGCTTCACAACACTAACTTATAAACACTTAGACAGAAACGCAAACCACGCAAAGAATTTGAAGAATGTCCTCAGATTAAGCCTTCTAACAAAATTAATTTTTGAGGGATTTGATGGATGCCTACTATTGTACCAAAAGCAATGTACAATGTCAAATTTTACTTTCATTCCAGATTTAATTGGAATTTCTCGGAATTGGCATTAACACGAACATTAGTGGTAAACGCCGTATTACTTTATAATTAACTTCGAGTTAATTTAAATACGCAGAATAGGTTATTTTTAACTGGTTTTTGAAAGCAGTCTAGCGTATCTTGTTCTTTAAGGGTGTTAAATATTCAAAAAAATATTGTGTGGGGGGAATAGCTCTTGTACACTTGACAGTAAACACTATCATATATTTTGTGTGTTATATACACATACAATAATTAAAATCACAAAGTATTATGTTTGAATTACAAACAAAGTCGTCGACTTATGTTCAGTCAAAGCATTTCACTATTGAAATAGATAATTGTATGTGTAAAAACATTACTTTTCAAATCTTTTATATATTAAAAACTACCATAAATAAACTTGGAAAGATTTCAGAGCATGCAGCTTCAAGAAACGATTCAAATACGGTAATAGAAAATGTGAAACTTCACATTACTGCTTTTCCCATTGCCCTACTCTATTAGAAAATCTTCTCACATGATCATTTATAAGTCTCTCGTATGGAGATCCTAAAAACTATTTTATTTACATTCGATAGTCTCTATTCGTTATCGGCTGTACGAGTAACATAAGAGTATTTTTGTAACTAATGAACCGATCAAAATGTTCATGTTATGCTACTATGAGTATTTCACTGGCTTCAAAAACCCCAAAGAAACATCTTATATACGCATTTTTTGGTAAAACGATGAAATTCGACGTTATTATTTTCTATGAACAAAGGGATTGACGGTTGGTTTTAATTGGTTGTTTATTTCTGCCATATTTTGTTTCCGCTAAAAAAACTGGCGGCGTGAGTTTTATATATATTTTATATGAATTTGTTAATGGCCTGTGGACATGATCTGTCTCAATTTCTAAACGGAGAATGCCGTTCTCCAGAAACAAAGAAAACATAATTATTTTGTTTCCATAAACAAAGATCTTTAAATTTCCCAACTGACTGGAGAATGCTGTTCTCCTGAAACAAAGAAAACATAATTATTTTGTTTCCATAACAAAGATCTTTAAATTTCCCGACTGAATGGAGAATGCCGTTCTCCTGAAACAAAGAAAACTTTTTTAAACATAATTATTTTGTTTCCATAAACAAAGATCTTTAAATGTGTGCAAAAATTACAAATGTCCCTGCAATGTAACTGTTAAATATCAAAATAACGTGTTAATACGACCCTCAACTTCCTGAGGTCGATCGGAAACAAAACTTGTTTAAGTGTTTCGCACCCAACGTTATATAAACAAAGTAAATATTGAGGCTTGATAGCCAGATATATAATTATAGCTCAGATATTCTTGATAATTTCTCTATTTTTTTTTTGTTTCTTTTTTAATAGATCTATATATACGTCAGACGAACTAATATCTCGTAAATGTTTTCCAATCGAACTCTTAATTTGTGTTTGTAGTCTATCTACCTATGAGAATAGGACTGTATCGCTGAAAAATTAGTTCAGTATATAGCGTCGGAGTCCGATAATTTTATTATAACTGTGATTATACAGATAATAAGTTATTGTATAGATAATAACTTTTCATTAAATCACTAATAGAACAATGTAACGAAAAAAACCCGTAAACACCCGACGCATTTTTCGCCCCAACACCCATGGATTTCCGCAAATTAACGCCTGATTCTATTAATTAAACTGTATTCTATTTTAATTTACATCCATTATAAAACCCTCCCTTTCAAATATTAAGAGACAAAAACCATTTAAATTGGTAAGAAGAAGAACAGCAATTCGTTTATAGGTGACGACATAACATGTCCAAATAAATATGACGAACGACACTCACATTCTACGGATAAACTTTGAGTCAGCTTTTTACATAAGAAAGTTCCGGTGAATGTGACGTCTGAGCCCGTTTTCATTTAGTAATCAGACCGGACTTTGCTTAATGAGCTGAGCGGATTGACCTACGTTAAATACGTACAATGTGTCAAGTTGCATACTAATAAATGCGAAAGTCTATTTTCGAACCACCTTCATAATAAGTATTTACTTAATGCCATGAATTTCCTACTTAAAACACTTTCTTCATACTAAAGTTTCCCTAGTATTAATAAAATTAATTAGTATGATTGCATTCATCTATCATTATTATAGAAATCAACCCAACGCCGAGCCTACGGACTGTCCTAGTTCCTCACATAATCAATATTTATTTATTTTTTATCAATTCTTTCAACTTAGTAAAATCGTGGAAAATAGTCTGCGTGGAGTATTTCAGTAGTATTATATATATTTACGATTCGCCTTTTTAAGACGAATCGTTTGGTGCCCTTCGTTCTTCTTCGTTGAGGAGTGAGAGATTCTCAAGTTATCTCAAAATTAAAGTCTAAAAGTGTTTTCTACGCCGAGCAGTTAAATTCAAGTTTCACCAGGACTGTCTAGATTTACAAGCAAAGTAATTAATTTATTAATAGTTATATTTTGTTTATATCTAACTTCATTCATTTTCTTAACGCGAAATTAGAGTTCTTATTACTAACGTAAATTCATATGCATTTTTTTCTTAACGCAAAATTAGAGTAATTTTTTTTTTTTTTTTTTGGTATTGCTAACGTAACTACATTTGCTTTTTTCTTAACACGAAATTAGAGTAATTCTTTCTTATTGAGGGTTCTCTGCTAAAAACGTAAATTCTTATTCATTTAATAATATAAATACATAAATACTATAAATATAAATATATTATATTAATCGCCCGATTTCGAGACAGCAGGATTTTTTCTCAAATTTTTTGTGCTATTTTCGCGAAATAGAGCGACCTATGGTAATTTTTTATAAAAATTAATCTCTGCTTTAAATTAAACTCTAAATTTTAATTCCTCTCTAAACTTAAAAATCTAACTAAAAATTTACACAGCTTTAAATTAAATTAAATTCATTCATTTCACAAAAATTCACATTTCTTTGATAAAAACAATAACATAAATACACATTTCTTTGATAATATAAATATAAATCCCCCGACTTCGAGACAGCAGGTTTTCCTCTCTTAATTTCTGTGCTATTTTCGCGAAACAGTTAGTGGCCTATGGTAATTTTTTTTTTTCATAAAATTTAGTCTCTGCTTTAATTAAACTTTAACTAATTTATATAATTAAAAAAAAAAAAAAAAAAATTGGACAGCTTTTTATCTATTTAGCCCCTCTTACGATACAGCGGCAGATATTTTTTTTTCAATATTTGCATTTTTTTTTTTCTTTCTTCAAGATATGTATATATAAATAAATCCGGCAACCTTTAATATCTTTTTCTACTCAACGTCACAACTCCGGTTTCTTCTATAATAGGTTTTCCAAGGAAAATTCACTAAATTATTTTTACTTTAATATTTGGGTTATTTTTCGAGATATATAATTGAACAACCCTTCATATCTCTTCTTTCTACATTAAAAGCAACAACAGCTCTATTCTTTTTTTTTTTTTTTATCAGGCTTTTCTGAAAGAAACTCAATTTAAATATCTTTTTCTTAAAACAGACCCCGGTTCTATATAATTCTTTCCTTACGGAAATTCAAATCTCTAAATTCAAGTCCTTAAACTTCAAATTTTTTATATCATAAAATAAGTTCAAATCTTTAAATTTCAAAACCTTTGTATAACTTAAAATAATCTCGTGGTAAATTTTCTTAATACACCCGCCGCTATATTCCACCCATTTTTGGTAAACCTATTTTAAACATTCCTAACTCAGCTCAGGCCTCCAAACCGCCATTCCCTCCCCATACCCCCCCTAAATTCCTACCCATTGTTCAATATCTTTTCTCTAAACTCCACACTGCAGGTACCGATTACCTATAAACTACACGTCAAAAAATAGTCAATCCCCCCCTTCTTCGTTTTCGCGAACACTCGGCAATAGAAAAAAAATGCTCCCCCCCCAACCATTCGATACCACATTTTCCCCGATACTAACGACATGACCCCATTCAGGACACTGGCTGATCAGTAGGCTTTGGGGCAACCGGTGCCCCAATTAAAAAGTCAATCTTACTCATCCCTCACACTTCCTTATTCCACTCAATCCTCAAACCCCTTCCCTCCCTCTCACCATTCACCCTCCCTCATCCTCTCCTCTCCAACTACATTCTTCAGAACACTCAACTCTTGGAGAGTCCAACAATTCAAACTCATACCCTCCCCGCCTCTCATATTCCACAAATCCCTCACCCCCGAAACCCTCAATCCCCAAAACCTCATACCCACTACCCTGCCCTAAAAAGGGCCCTTCTCTATCCTCACGAACCACAGGAAATGTCGCCGATATTAATTAAAACAGTCAGAAAAACGTAAATTTCAGGAGGGTGGATACGCTCCTCTTTACACCTTTATCTCAAGGCAAAGTGCGGTTCACTCTCACCCAATAAAAAACATATGCTCACCTTCTCCAATAATAAAAACCAATCTAAAGGAACTAGGATTGACCCATTATACATCTAAAAGGCATCGATAAAGCCATTCCCATTCAGAGTTGATACATTTCATCAAACTCCCTTACGAAGTTCAAACTTAATTCCTTAGGAAAAATCGAAACGAAAACTTATACAATGTCGTGATTATACATCTCCGACCGCGTGGAGGAAATTTCTAGAAATAGGTCGTATCTCTATATCGTATCAAAGTTCATTGCAAACTTTTCTCCCTTCATACAATGCCCAATTGTCAAGGTTTCACACACTCCCATGCCCCGTAGTCAACCTGCCCAATTCACAAACTCACCCCACAAACATCTCAGCCAGAAAACAATAAACTTCTCATCAATTCAGTACAAATCCCCAAACCACCACCATACTACAGTCCTACTGCCCAAAAGTTAAGGCTATGCGCGCCAAATCGAGGCAAATCAATTATTAAACTATCCTTTCACACTAAATACACATTCTCTTCTATCCTCATACCACATCCCCCAGTAAACCTCACCTCTACACAATTTGACACGAAATTATTTCAACATACATCTTATATTCGCAAAATTTATTCATATTACTTACCATATCAACCTAAAACTTTTGCTAATTACTCCTAACAAAAACACTTCCAATATTTTATTACCACACCTCAGACACCCCATCTAAAATACCCAAATTAAACTCTAAACAAACAAGTTATTCTCAACAAGATCCCGGAAAATGCTTAACAACGCTAATTACCCCTAACAAAAACACAATCCAAATTTAATCCCCAACTCAGACCACCATCTAAATACAAAAATAAACTTCATTGAAATAAACATACCAACTCGGCAATTAAATAAGTACCCCAAACTCCACCCTCTACTTCATCTCGTACACTCTCCAGTACAGTCAATCAGTCAAATCTGTACCAATCATAATCCCCAACACCACACCACTTCTCACTCTCAATTTATTATAGTAAAGAAACTGCACATACACAACATTAGTCTCACTATTTTTAGTTATACAATCCGTCAAACATTGTCCTCCACTAACTGGGCAGGCCAAAATATTTTCAAATTAATGCGATTAATTCATGCGAACTTCGTAAATTGTATTCATCAATTTTTCATAATCGCAACCTAAACCATTGCACTAACAACTCCTTCTTTAACGACACGAACTCCAAAGGATAATCATTTAATTTTTCACTTCTATAAATTGTTCCAAAATGATCATTTAAGATAACTGCAGATGTCACTTATAGGTTTAAATTAATTTCAGCAACTCAAACGAACTTCGTAAATAATAGCCATTAACTTAAATACATTTCTTTGGGGCATCTTCACATGCCTACTAACCACTCGGGCCGATATTACTTACGAAATTCATACACAAGAGTAATTTTTTTGCATCTCTCAAAAATTGGGGCATCTGCGCATGCCGTCAGTACCCTAAATTTATATCATTATCTCACACGAACTTTTTAAATAATATTCACTCATCTTTCACGTTCAGAAATCTTCCTCCAGTTCTTCACTAAATCTCACCACCTCCAAATCTTCAAATAAAATAAAATATTTTACGAGGTAAACCAATGTCATCAATCTATTCCATATTCTTAAAAACTTCACAAAAATAATACTGTAAACTAGTTCATTAATTCACGAACTACTGAACAATAAACATGTAAATCTCTCATAACATAAGACTTTGTTTGTAAATTTATATATTTATTCAGGCATCTGCGTATGCCTCCAAAAGGTAAATATTAAGTAATATAATTAACACACACGAGCTTCATAAATTATAATCATCAAACTCCCTCATCAAAACTTAGTCTCATGTTTGCTACATCACCACTTCAACATAAAGATCCAATTATAGATAATTATTAATATGAAGCTCCAAACAAAAATTCTTTACTCGAACTCAATGTCACCAAAGGGCCGACTTATTATCCATTTTTTTTTATTATTATTATGTCACAAATACACCACATTTCATGCCCAACAGCTGCTAATTTCCGTTTAAAAAATGCAATATTAGTCAACTAACAAACATAACTTAAAAATTTCAAATCAATTAAAATTTCCCAGATAATGTATACTTTTACCATTGTTAGCCAAATCAAATTATCATAGTCAAATTGTCATCCTTTTAAGTTTATATAACTGAGCAACGTTGTAATATACCTATAATTACTGCGACTCCTAGGTTAAGAAACTTTCTTGTAAACCATGTAATTATTAGTTATCCACTCATAAGACAAAGGAAAATAGATTGGTATCAAATAGCCGCTTATTCCTCTCCTCTTCCATAAACTCCGTGTAACATTAACTCTGTATTATAAACAAGCAAAAAAAAAAAAAAAAAAAAAAAAATCTATCATTATAAGTTGTTTCTGGAAAAAATACAATTTAGGTTTATAATTCTTTATTTCTCAAAAATTATTAATTTCTTTATTTATTTTTTTTAAACATCATTTAGAGAAAATTTAAATTTCATAAATAGTTACAATGAGGGTAGATTAATAAGATTAAAAGCAAAAACATGCGTGTGTATGCGTGTTTCAGTTGGTACAACTTCGAGATTTATACAAAATTTAATAGGGACTTAAATGTTATACTAAAAGGTAACACAACGGTTACAAAATATTTACTTATGCCCAAATAACCGATATTCTACGACGAATATAATTACACTCTCTACAATTATTATATCACCATTCCTCTTATTGTGTAAACGATATGAAAATATGGTATTATACATCGATTTTTACCCAGTTCGTACCCAGTCTAGATATATCCGAGGCATGAACATAAAATTCGTGGAAAATATCGAGCGCCTACCTCTAGTATTTCAGCTATTTTAGCACTTGTGTGAAATGTTGCGTGTCTCAGTACAATAAGCGCGCGGCAGCTCAAACTGATTTGTTCTATTTGGTATATTTTAATTATTTATAGCCATTATATGCAGGAAGTACTAAAGTGTGGGATTAAATGAAAATTGTTATTGTATAGTTTTTTATACAGGAATTGTTTACGTCTGCGTTGTTTTGTTATTATTTAATTATTACAAAAGTAGAGATGTGATGTAGATTCTAGTTATAGTAACAGCTCAAATCCCAATTATTTACTTTTCTATTTCTGATATGTTTAAGTTACTGGCAACTTAATTAAAAGCTTTTAAAAGTCCAGGGTTTTTTAACATTTGTTTTTATTTAAACCACTACGTCAAACCAACGACGAAACCTTAGGAGGGGTTCTATAGGACATAACGAAGTAATCTAATACGAAATCACTAATTTTGTGGAAAGGAAAAGATGTTTTAAAATTAAAATAACAACTCTTTGATGTTGGGTAAAGTGTAAAATTTAACACTTTATCAAGGTTATTAATAATGTGTTTTATTAATTCATTAAATGTCTTTATATTTGTAAGACTGATGACGTGAACATTAGATCCGCTCTTGAATCAAACACTTCCCGTTATGAATCTTATAAATTTGGGTTTATGTAATACGCAGTGAAAGTATTTGATACGTAATTCTAGTTTTAATTGCGTCATAAGTAAAAGGTGTATGTGGGAATCTTTGTCTACAATTCGATTAAGTTTTAATATAATTACCACTAACTAAATGTAATATCTACCCTAATATCATTCAGACCTCTCAGTTTTTATTGCAAATTATTTGTCTACAATTAATTGACAGTCACAATTATATGTTAACTCCAAAAGATTTTAACAGATGCCGATACTTTTCGACTGGATTTAAGTAATCAATAGATATAATTAATTGAATCAGGTCTATTGGGATTTTAATCAATAGATGGCACTGCTATGGTAAACCGACAAACGTGTCATATAAAGATTAATTTTGCCTAAATAAAGCATACTTTTATTGTTTAAATCGCTTTTGAATATAAACATATGCCCGCACACTTAAATCTGATAATTATTTTTATTGAACTAAAAAAATGATTGCTTGAAATCACATTTATGGCAAAACAACGTTTGCCGGATCAGCATATTTAGCAATGCATATTTGTCTCGTTGTTTTACAATTTTTAACTTTCAGAGTTAAAAATATTTTATGTAAAATATATGTTAGTTTAGTTAAATGGACCAAGGGTCCTACAGTTTTGTTTGATTTGAAACTTTCAAAGTATAATTTCCGTGGTATACTGATTGTTCCGTAAATCGAATAGCCAATATGTAATTGAACTGTCTGTCTCACGCGAATGCGTTAGCGGAATAGGTATAGGGGATCTAGCCGAGGTCATTGAACTTTTGAGTTGACACCTAGCTAGAATTTTCGAATAAATCGAATGCTACAATTTCCATAGACTAGTATTTTTTTTATTACTATTTAATACATTTATAAAAAATAAACAAAAACATTTGTCAGGCACCAAAAAACCACTAGGGGGTTTAACCTTGCACCTTCAGAGCCATACCGTGATCGTTTGTATGACCAAAATTTAGGTTTAGGTTAATAAACAATAACATGGAATATAAACATTAAAAGTATTAAAACATCGATTTCACTTATAAGTGTAGAAAAATCATTAAAAAATTCGCCTTTCTTCGAGCGATCGAGTGCTTTATATTTTATAAATTTTTAATAAAGGACACAGAATGAAAATGCATCAGTAATTTTATGGTTTCGACTAATCACGACTTTACAAACAAATTAAAAAGTTTTGGTTTACTCTTAATTTATTTTTAATTAAAAAATGGAATAAATGTCTTATTATTATAATTCACAACGTCGTATAATCATTTTTATATTTTATACTTACTACATTCTAAAGAGACGACAGAGTGCATTTATAGTTTGATTTTTATGATAAAAACTGAAATGTCACATTCTTAATTATGTACTACCTTTTGAACTTGTTATTTTGAACTCCTAATGTTTGGGCTGCCTAACATAAACCCAACTGGAATTACGAGTAAGCATCGCGAAAGTGAAGGGGTCGCCGCGGCAACCTTTGATCTATAGCAATGATGAGCAATTTTGATTTTTCTAAGAGATTCAATCAATCGTGACGTCACTACACGTGACCAATGATTGTCGATTTTACATTTCTACAGTACTAATACTATACTCATATAAAGCTCTACGAAATACTATTGAAAAATTCTTTCTTTGAAAAATTACTAGAGGATATATAAAATCTTAGGATTAATATTCTCTTTATTAAGAAGCATAAGCAGTCTACCTCGAAAACTTATTAGCGTGAATAAGAGTTTATATTCTCAATCAACCTTTTAACTTTATTATTAGTTTTCCCAATAATATGGAATATAAATAATAGTGATATTTATATACGATGCATTTCACGTTGGTAAAATACTTCTAGTTAAATAACGAAGGCCCCAGGAGCCCTTTCACTTTCTTATGGGGCTTAGTTCCATACTAGCACGAGTTCTTTAAGGAATTTACGGAAGTACTGAGAACTAAGATAATGGTGTACTCGTAACGTCGAAAGCATCATATTCTTGCTTACTTGTTTTCAATACTTTTTGATATTTATTTAATACCGTCAATCAGTTATCCATTGTTCCTCTATAACTCTTTTGTTACACACATCTGGTCTTTGCAATTCCTCCGTTATTGCCACTGTTCGATTGTGGAATGCTCTCCCCATGGCCGTGCAGGCCTCACCGATTAAGAAGACCTTAAGCAATATGCCAGTAACCCTTATTGGTAAAAGTGTGTGTTTAACTGCGTTTACTAATTTGAATTTAGGCATTTAAGTTGTCTGCTCTTAATTAAACCGCTCTATACATACTTTTTTATTATTTCTATTACTTATGTCATACAAATAAAATGTTGTTTTAGTGTTATTATTATATTCTATACATGGAAATTAGAATATATCAAGCTATCTAATATTTTTTTCTAGAAGTAGTAACTATAATAATCAAAAATCAGCAATATAGGAATATAGTTAGTATCGCGCGGATAAAACCGTCTCGTCTCTGTCTATGGTTGTATATTATTAATCGATTGACCTGACCAGCGTGCGCTGAACGCGCGCACACGAGTTTTTGCGGCCCGAGGCGCTTCAGAGAAATGAAAGCCGCAGAAACCTGCCACCGCTTCCGCCACACACGGAACTAGCTCCGTAAAGATTAAATTTATCACTCGGCTTCATTAAAACCCATCTAGATAGATCAAACTCGATAATGTTATCGAGTAAGTGTTACTATAAAACTCATTTCTCCCCGTTAGTTGTTAAGGTTCTGAGCTAAAAGCGGTGGCGAGGGCCCGCGTTCTATGGTAATAAAGAGTGAAATAGTATATATTTTTTGGTTTTCTTACGAACAAGCCGTAGCGTTCTATGGAGCAATGATTTGAAGCATTTAATAGGACAATTGTAGTTAAATAAGAACTCGCTTGTAAATAAGACATCGTGCGTGACCCCTCACTCTTTAGACAAAAATGCACTATTTTCACCGTTCATGAATGTGCGTGTTTAAACCAGTAATATCGGATAACCAATCTTAACTATATATTAAGATATATGTAATAAATAGAAAAAAAAATTGTCTTGTTACATTGAAGGTATAGCAGCTGCACTTTTTCAATTTACATTATATATGACTATAATAGAAACCTGATCCGCGCAAACGTCGTTTTGCACATACATGAGATTCAATTTCCAATTAACTATTCGAAAATTGTCCTAAAATTTGACACGGCGACCTTCAGGCAGCCGTCTGTCGAATCCAATGTAAAACATGTCCAAAATCAACAACTACTAATAAATTAACTCTTTTCGAAAAAAAACATTGTCCAGCGCGACAAAATAGACTACGTAGGAATGCTAAACCATTACCATATCCTACCTTGAACTACGTACAAAATTCTGAGTCTCAAAATCGTCCAGTCATTTGAGAAAAGTACAGTGACCCTAATACACACTCAAACAGAAGAATTAGTCCACATAAAGATCAAAAAGAATCCAAATTCGCGAGTAATGCCTATAAATTGGTCAATTTACAGAGCTTAACCCTTCCATTCTAATAACTAGAGAAAAGTCCTAGAATGTTGAATCCGATTGACACCTTTAGGCACCGTGCGTTTGAAACCAATACCTGTTCTTTAGCTATATACAAATTACTTTTCCCTCAGTTAAACAATTGCCGGTATGGACGGAGGAGCCCTGAGCTGCCGCGAGTAAAGAGAACTACGTAGGTTTAGACTTAAATGATCATTAATATACGCTAACATCGTCACGTGTTACAAATTTTCGTTCCCAGACTCCTCCAAACGGAACCTATTATATAAAATAGTACAAAACCCTAATAGACCAGATCTAGAAGCAATACTCCGCGATAAAAATTCCACTAACCATTCACACTTATTTTTATTATTTTTTAGACAACATTTTTAGTTTCTATTTTTTATGATAAAACATAAAAAAATACATACAATCTTAAATTTTCACCCTCCTACGATCAACCATTATTTTTATTTATTAATTGAAAATTGAAATCACATGGCAAAACAACGTTTGCCGAATCAGCTAGTATAGATATAGAAATTTGAGGTCCGTGAGCACACGGCGCCAATTATTTTATTATAAATAATGAATATACCTTCTTCTTAACCAATTGGTCAGCTGTGGTAATGTTTATTGCATCATAAATTACTATGCTGCTCTCAATAAATGCGTGATACTCTTTTCATCGCTTATCATCACGTTCAGTTGCGATTATGAAAATATAATCAAAGATTTCTGTTATGGCTCGATCGGTTTCAAAATATCGAGTTCGAAATTCGAATTTGCTCGCGATCGTGACAGCTCGGTGTGAAATTTTGGCATTTGTAAATTGTCAGTGAAACCAGTGCTAAAATGTTTATGATTTTGTGGATTTACATCATTGCATCGGTTAATTACATTTAAAGGAATTAATAATACTTAATATTATGTGTTTATATTATATACACATAATATTAATAACTAAGTTTTATTGTTCTCTAACATAACAGACTCTTTACTATAATTGAATCTTTTCCTTTATATACAAGTAGATCAGTTCCAGTATCAAATAACTAAGAAAAGTAAAATACGACGTTTTTGATTTGGTTTAAAATATGACTTTATTATTACGCAAATACATTGTTTTCTGTAAAAAGAACAACACCTTACATAAATAAATGTGCAACAATACATTATTGTTATCAAAGTTCAATGTAATAAAAATATATTGCTCAATATGACAATTATGCATACTTATACCATTAGGTAATCATATAGGTTATATTTTCTTTACCGCAACCAAAAATGTATTACAAAACAATGGGGAAAAAAATTACATTTTAATTGTGGACGCTCCTTGGCTCTATAGTCTATAGTTTGACAATGACACACGGATTACGTCGCGCATAAACAAAAGAGTTCACACACTGACGTTTGACTTAACATAGTTATTGTTGGAGATGAAATCGGCATTTTTTCTGTCCCACACTTTCATTAAGTAAACAATAAAGTGTTTTCTAGTTTATCAGATTTCTAAGTTCAAATATTTGTGCGATTTGTTTGATAGCTGTTATTAAATAAGAGTTAGAGTAGGTCGTCTGCTTGTTACCTATATATTATGTAATTTGAACCATTGCCATTTTTCTTAATTATTACTGCAAAGTGTAACAGATATAATAATCTTTGTGGATAGTCTATTTCGTTTTGGATGACGTTTAATAGATTCTAACATTTAGAGCAGAAATTTATTAAAATATTTTGTAATCACAAATTTTGTTTTTCGATATTCAGCGAATATATATATATATTATTAAGAATGACTCAGAGTCAGACGGAGGAATACGATATGAACAGGAAGTGCTTAGGAGACCTATAAAGAACATATATATATGTATACCATATATTTTTTTAATATTTTTAGTATATTAAAGGTTTTCGCTCTAGACGATGACATATAACATTTAGACAAAATAATGTGCGCTTTTACACAAAACAAATGAAAATGTAATCAGGTGTTTAACGAATTTTTGGAATTGATACACTAATTTCGGAGCAATACAAAAAAAATCTAATATGTCATCATAGCATAAGTATAGAAAACCCTTCCGTCTTCACTCAATCCCTATCATTCGATTTTCCGTAATGTCCGTCTACGCGGATGCATCCTCACACATTTATATGTCATAAAATATTATAAAATAAGTTGTCTAACCTTAGCCTTGTATGAAACAACACATGAATATAAATATACGAGTTATTTACAAGCAATGAATTGTGTCATTGTTTTGCCTTTATGAAGATAGACGATTATATACATTTTTCATTTTATTGTTTTGTATACTTTTAAGTATCTAGGTGTTACTGTCTGGATGGATTTGATTACTACTTTTATTATTTCAGGTTTCTGGGCATAAAAATCTGCATGAAAAGGGTTCTATTAAACGTATATGAATAAATAATAGTTAATTAAGCAGTTACTTTAGAAAAATATCTTTAATGAACTTGTTGGCCAAATGAAATATTTTATTTCTTTGATTGTGAGTTTTAAATCAAGAATTGAATTTCTTGTGTACCTTTATTCACAGAAGTCATTATTTTTAATTGGAAAAAAACATTTTTTTATCTTCCTTAATGAGTTCACAAATGTTACTTCATATTGAAGAGTGTAGATAATTAAAAATTATGCAATCTTCCTCAAATATTCATACTCTTATATAATATGTAATTAATAATGATTAATAATCTTAAAAATATTATAATGTTATTTCTCACCAAAGTTTTGCGCTCCACTTTTATATGAAGATAAACTTTTTATACGAAATTAAAAATTGTAACGCATTTTCCCCAAACAAATTCAAATCCTAAATGTCTCTTTATTATATGTGAATTAAATCTATGCATTTAACTGTCTATTTAACGAGATATTACCTTATTGCAATATACAGAACGCGAAATAATTACTAAACCAATTACTTCCCACGATATCTTAAACAAATGCTCATTCAATACTCATTATGCATACCGCTTCCTGGATACCATTCCTGTAATACAATCTCACGGGGTCATGTCGGCATCCCTCTTGCAATGCGTAAAATATCATAAGAGCATTATGTAATGCCTTAAAACGTTACCGCATTACGCTTTGTGGGAACGGACCACGGACCACACAGTTGGCGGGAATTTGCGTACACTTTGACAGATGACATTTCCTGTATCACGGCCATCAGTGTAATTCATCATAGGCTATAGAACGTTATGACAGACCATAGATCCTTTAAATGTAAATCGATTTTCGAAATGAATGCCTCTTCTGTAAATATTACGTTTTATGATTATGATTATTTTCTGTGGATTTTGAGTAACACTAAGGTTATATTGTAAGTTTTCGTTCCCAAATACTAAGTTAAACAATGTTGCTATTATATAAACCCATTAATACACAGTTGCACTTAATTACCGGTGAAAATGTACCGGCGGTATACATTTCACGATAATTTATGTTCGCTCCTCAGTACAGGACCTCGTAAATAATGGTAACAGAAGCCTGCGTGCCGTGAGAGAGGCGCGATCCCACGCATCTTTTTAAACCCTGGTGACTTGGTGAAATTTATATTTTTAGTGTATGTTTTACTTTACCTTCTATATAGGCAATTTTGTTTATTAAATTGTAAATTTTAAAAGTTTTAAAAAGAAATTGGCGTTCTAATATGGACGCGTCTAGGTAGGAATCCGAACAGAATTTAAATTTCTAAAAAAGGAATCGGTACATGAAAAGACTCTTTGTGTCTATATTGATTGCAATAATTAAATACATAAGAGTTATACTCCCAAATTGTATATATTAATTAAGACTAAATTTAAACTATTATTCGTGTAACATTAAATCAATCGTCTAAGCAATTAAGAGATTTCTAGAAAGTACTCGACTCATTTGCTGCGTATAACTCAGAAGTAACGATCTCAGCTTGTATCAACTAGACATGATATATTTCTTATTAGCACTAGATTAATACAAATGTTTTGTATAAAAATATGTACACATATAATTGTGTATGTATCATTTGTCGACACAAGGAATCGTCAGTGCTCAATGGAAAACAATTTTTTTTTTAAATCCCACTTTAAGTGTAATATGCCAAAAAACAAAAAGGTAATTTGTCATTGTTTTGTGATACAGTTAGTGTTACTATAACAATAATATTTGACCCATAAAGAAATTAAATATAGTTT
Organism: Pontia daplidice; assembly: GCA_963693355.1. Lineage (NCBI taxonomy): Eukaryota > Metazoa > Arthropoda > Insecta > Lepidoptera > Pieridae > Pontia > Pontia daplidice. Next base: position 1,697,487 of record CAVNZL010000006.1, read on the forward strand.
TTATATGTATTTAATTATCAGTTAATTAAGAAAATATCAATTTAATTTTAAACTTTAAAAACATTTTGTTAGTTAAAAGCTACCTCGTTAAATAAGGTTTACGGAGCTTTCTAAGAACTTTCCAGCCCTAAAATATATAAGACATTTCAATAGGTTTTCTATTGTTATGACAAAGCCACCTTATATTCTTAAAATATATTATTAAACAAACAAAATCATAAGTTTATGAAACGGGAAAGTATACGATATTATGATAATATTATTCAATTAGTCTTGGACGTTAGGGTTGCCACATCGTTATTTTAAGCATTTATAGGTGCGGGACAAGACTGCATTTTATGTCATAAATGTCTAGTACGTTCGCCGCGGTTTCACTAGCTTAAATGAAGAGATTTGCATGTATAAATAGTAGTAAATATATATACTTAACTTATCCAGAGTGTCGATATCGTATTTTATCAAAATTGGTTTAACTGTTTGCCGAGTTTGTTTGTTTAACTCACAAATTTTTGTCTTTTTTAGTATGATATCCTTTTTCGTTATTTGTACGATCTGAACAACACCGATTTTTTAAACTTTTACACATTAAAGTTATAGCTTTATTTTCATATTAATTGCGATTATTATTCATAAATATTATAGTGAAACTTATGTTCTGTATAATTAAAATGAACGAAGAACCATACAATGGAGTAAATTGTTACATTACATCAATGATTATTCGTGTTGCCATGGTTACAGAATAAGACTGATAGCTTTTAACCAAATTCCTAAATTTTTTGGTAAGTGTAATGTTTGTATGATGGTAAATTATAAAACTGACGAAATTCAAATTGATTGACAGCCCTAAGAATATAAGATTCATGAGATGAAATCAAAGCGAATCTAATTAACTTTACGTGTTCTTCGCAAAAATGTTATTTACATTTTCGTTAAGTAATTTCCTCATAGAAATGTAGTATGACACTTTCATGTTAGTTTGTTCAGAGAGATTTCTAATATATAATAATAAGATTAAACTACTAAAGACTGATTAAAAAAATAAGGTTTTAGGAACATTTTTAAGTTATATTTCGAGTCAAGTTATTTTCCCTATTCGATCATATGTTTTACTTACGCTTCAGACTTGTAAAGATTTTTTTTCATAAATGATTATGCAAATTTCATGATATATGTATAAAATGATGCCAGTAATTTAATCTTTTGAAGTGAGCAGTGCCAGACTCAACTGCTTGGTTCTTCCTGCGCTCTTCTGCTGCCCACTTGCCCACAGTTTTATAAAGACATTGAACATGCTATCGAACACTGTTCTAACGGATTTCTAGTAAATACTTGCTCATGATGAGAATACCATCGTGGTAAAAATTGCCTAGTATTATGGAAACAGTATCTGAAATCCAAAGGGATTAAGCTAAATAGGTTCACAGATTTTACTACCGCCGCTAGTCAGACTGCCGAAGAGTTCACAGATTTACACCAAATTGTAAATAATAATAATTGCTAAACGGTTCTTCATAACACCAGTGTTGATCATTCAACGTCCGCCGTGTGTATATTCTCAAGAGTATCAGAGAGAAAGCAGATAGAACGTCAAGATTGCGATATAAGCTCCTATTAATGAACTTAATTATATGTAATGATATAAAAAGCAATTAAAACTCGCACTCCAAGACAGTATTTAAAAATGAGATCAAAATAACGCGTAGGTTATTTACATTTTATATTTATAAATAAGATGTATTGTCAGAATACTATGATTAGCTCACAGAAACAGGAAGGAGTTTTTACCTACACGTTCACAAGCTATTGTGCTAAACGGTTTTTTATTTGCTTTCTCTGGTACTATTTCATAGAACGATAAAAATAGACGCGTGACATAGTTCAACAGAATAACTTTGACACGATATTTTAGATGGAAGGACGAGTCATCAGAGCAGGCTCCTGGTAGACTGTACCAATGTAGGAATTTACTTCTTTAAGAAACACTTAAAGTAACAAAATATAAATGTTCTATATAAATCAGTAATAATCAGATTCACAGATAGAACTAAGTACAAATTTGCATAGCAGGAGACACAAAATACATTAGGGATATTCCGACAAACGTTTTGTCTTTTATATGGAGGTGTTCAGTCTTCTGTGCTCAAAGCACACGTTCAGTTTTTAAGGCTACAACTAGAGTGAAATATAAAGCGATTAATACTTTGTATTAGATATTTTTAATTACTTATTCATAATAAGCAGTTTGATTATATCGCTTTATTATAATTTCTTTTCATTTAGTGAAAATATAAGAGGTGGAAATTAGGCTGATTTCTTTCTACGAATGAATATTTTTTTCATAATATTCACATGTCTGTATTTATAGTAATATTAAGTAATGCATCGTAATAAATTGCCATATAATAACGCATATGTTGTAATTTTACCCAATGACATTATCTAATGAATAATGTTCATAATTTTGTAGCACGATTACACACGACGATTGATTTAAAATTCTTATACTAATAATTACAAGCCATAACTTTATAACCTACAAGCTATTAAAAGGGTTGGAGACCTTAAAATGGAGCTTTTTGTGGCCTTATATAGAGACAAGGCTTCAAGGTGTGTTAAAGAGTTATAAACATAGACTCCTGTTTCTTTCATATGTACGTTACCTTGGCCGAGAACGAAAACACAGAAAAAAAAATTAAAATCAAAAAAGGTTTTATTGTAACAAATATAGCTATATTCGTGTGTGGACTACATTGGATAAACGCGACATGCTACGTCATTATGCTACGTATTTTTCTACAATAACAATTGAACGCAATATTTCGTAATTAGTCCTTTATTTTTCATTATCAGGACCAAATGACAAAACCATAACGAAAGACTGGACGTTTAAATAGCAGCCGAGAACAAAACAATCATATAACTTAACCTAAAAATTCAGAGAGTACAGATCTTCCGGCTATAATTAAAAGGCAAGGCTGGATAGTTTTACTGCATCGTATATGTCATGTCGGAAGAAATTCGCTGAGGCCAACCACATGTACAATTTCGTATCAACATTGACCTAGTAAAGGGTCGAGAATATGCCTGGCAACCTTAGCTGGCTACTTTTATTGTTTTTAACAAAACAAAACTTATTCGTTTTTAAAAACAACGGCCGTCTGTTAACGCGTTTTCGTTACGATTTTGGATCGCGGTGACGATGCATTCGCAGAAATGGAAATATTTCTGCTATATCATTATTTCCATATGAGTTATAAGCCATTGTAACTAAGCAATGTAATTCTAGAAACAATTTAACTTGAAAAGATTTTCTCTTGCTGAACGCTATTGCTGAAACGATTTAATTATATTATGAAGTGATTCTACAGTCTGCCAGTTGGTGGACTGTGTAGTGTGGTTGTATGTAAAAATGGCAGGAGTCTAAAAACAGTATGTGGACTAAGTATGTGAGAGGGATCCCTGATCTATACAGTCGTACCCTCACACATAAACAGTGAATATATGAATAACTACGGGAAGTCTGCACCGTGAGACCTAAGGTAACAGACGGAACTCTACGGGTAGGATTAGAGGTTCAAGGTGATGGGTTTTCTCAAAGCTATCGGGCAGCCTGACCACGACATAACACTTTGAGAGGACGCGAGAAATGAATAGTGATTTAAAACTTCGTTTGTGCGAAGTATTTACCTTGGAAAGAGTATTTTCTTTCGCTGACCGCTATTACTAATAAGTCAATGTGTGAATAATTCTGATAACGTTTTCATCATATTAATAATGAAGCCTCCGGTGTTTACTTAAGCGTTATACTACTATCATAACAGTAGTGTTAGTCTGTGTTGGATTCATTTCTCACAGATGATCATTATATGTTTCCCGCGCTTTCACCAGTCCATATCCAGAAACATCAATCCCCTTGATGATGTTCCAAAATGTTGCAGCATATGGTTGATTGTCATTCGTTCAAAATTTCATCTAAATCGGTCTATCTATAAGCGGCGAAAACGTCTGACAGATTAATGCGGAACATTGTTTATGAGTTAACTTTAACTGACCAATTAGTGAGCTTTCTATTTGATGTGTTTAAATAGTTTATACAAATGTACAATTATGTGAAAATACATTGTGACAGTGAAAATCCGAGACAATGTATGAGAAAATATATTCTTAAGATAATTCGTTGGCGCCCAGACAATGTTTCCGTTTCTAGTGTATTCACAATTAATCTTTCTTGTAACCTTTGCATCTGACTTCGTTTGCATAATATCCACCTACATAATATATACGGGGTGATTTAAAAGCACTTTGGCGTATGTTTGAGCTTTTTTCAAAAACACTGGTGACCGTAAGATCGGTGTCTAGCCTGGAATTTTATCAAAAGCTTGTTAAGTTTTGGGATGGGCTCGGTTGAAATCCGTCCAGAGCAAAGATAAAAACAATTTTTTTATTTTCAAACAAATATTGCTAATATATATATCTTCATAATATTGTTTCCAATACGAGGAAGTGATCTAGTTATGAAAATGACATCGAAAGCGATATCCGCCGATATCACAATGTAACAGCTGACGCGATTCAATTGTCAACTTTGATACTGGGCGAAAATTTGATAGTATATTATTAATTAATTTACATCGTACATTATTAAGACATTCTTTTAACATCATATAATACTATGAATAGGTTAGATTGGGGCTAACCGACTGTGTAAAGATGGGTCCACAACTGAGCGCTGAAGAAGATAATATTTGCCGCGCACCAAGGCTATATGGAACCAGCTGCCAATAGATTTCCGAACCTATGCGTCTTAGGGACCTTCTAGAAAAGAGCATACTTGAAACGCGGGCGACGCACTTGTTCTCTTAGAGTTTATCCGCTTAGTGATGGAATCGCTGCAGGTTGTGACTTGGATATTTATTATTAGCTCACAGAAACAGGAAGGAGTTTTTACCTACACGTTCACAAGCTATTGTGCTAAACGTTTTTTTATTTGCTTTCTCTGGTACTATTTCATAGAACGATAAAAATAGACGCGCGTGACATAGTTCAACAGAATAACTTTGACACGATATTTTGGATATGGAAGGACGAGTCATTTAGGCCTTTGAAGGCTACATCTAGACTGTATTGTAATACGATTAACACTTTTAATTAAAAATGTTTAATTACTTATTCATAATAAATACTTTGATTATACCATTGTATTCTAATCTGTCTTTTTGTAATAATAAATACTCTTATGTAAGAAAATTAGACTGATTTATTTCTACAAATAAGTGTTAAATAATATTAGATTCACACGTATTTATAGTAATATTATGTCAGTAATATAGTAATAAATTGCTATATTATTGTAATTTTACCCAGTGATATTATGTTATATCTAAAAATTTTGTAATACGGTGATGTTTCACATCTTCAACATAAGTGAAAGCTATAAAAAGATCACTATATACGAATTATTATATACTCAACATTCATATAAGTTAAAACTTCATCTCCATCTTCAAGCACGGTAACAAACTGACACAAATGCTCAATCTATTAATGGTTGATTTGAAACCAAAATTTGACAGTTTTCATTTGTAGTGTTGTCTTATAAGTCTGCCTGGATCAGGTCATGAAGTTCGAGTTCTATTCTAATATTATAGAGAGGAGAATTTTGTATGTTATTAAAGATTTCGATCAGATACAGATTGTTCTGGAATAAGGTCCGGTCAAAGCACTCATCACCGACAAGAATGTATGATCAATATAATGAGAATAGAATAGTGATCAATATTCTCAACACCGAAGCTAACAAGAGTGCATCTTATGTCATGAGGGGAACAAATAGCTAATATATAAATATAATTCCCCAAGGTTTCTCACATTAACTGAGGGCCTGGTGCATAAATAAATAAATATGTATAAATATAAGTAGCTAATGCGTTAATCCGTCGGCTACCAGCATACTAAATTTTATCAAAATTGGACCAGCCTTTTTTTATAAAAACAGCCTCCGCAAACGGGCTGGAGGCCTTTTTGCCCGAGGAAGTCTGCAACGTCTACCAAAAATCTGCATATCATGGATAAGAAAACTACTGATAAACGATTTCGTTGTGTAAACAAAACGATTAGAGCGATAAAAGGTAGAGTGAAAAGGACTAGTATTTCTTTGATTTCAATGAATGCATGAATAAATACATGATCTAGCTATACAGAGCGTTTTCTCCAATTTGCAAAGTTGATGTATCTATTTGATAAAACAACATTCTCATTTAAAGACAAGGATAAATATAGTTTTATATTTACTTTATATTCCTATATTTTTAATTAAATGTTTGGTCAAACACGTTCATTGTGGGAATTAGTTAATCCATTAGGATCACCTAGTGATTTTAACTTTTTTAGTCTTTCTTCTATCTTTTTTGTTCACCGCCATCAGTTCTGTTAATCTGTTCACCTTATTTTATATATTATACCTTGGAGATATATATATATAGATATATAGATATATGTAGAGAACACCAAAAGCATAGAAACCTATGATAATTTTCGTGCAATTTGCATTACGTCGCTAAGAGGCCCGATCGATATTTACATATCAAATTCGGTCCAATGTCAATATTTAAAATTAAGATAAACATTCACCCAAATAAATATATGACATTTGAAAGTGAGTGAAAGTGCACCGACACGTCCATGTTTTGTCTATAAAATTACCTTAATTGCTCGTTTATCTTTACGAGATTCTGATTGAAAAAAATTAATAGTATTTTATGGGAACATTACTTACTAATAGACCTTGTTTTACCGTTAATAATAATTAAGTGACGATATCACCCTTTAGATGAGAATGATCAGAATGATGATTCTATTCTATTCTTTATATATACTATATAATACGAGCTGATCCGGCAAACGTTATTTTGCCATACATATGATTTCAATTTTCAATTAATAAATAAAAAATAAGGGTTAATCGAAGAAGGGTGAAAATTTAGGATTGTATGTATTTTTGTATGTTGTATCATAAAAAAATAGAAACTAAAAATTTTGTCTAAAAAAATAAAAATTTAGGGGTGGACTGCACTTAACACTTAGGGGGATGAAAAATAGTTGTTGGCCGATTTTCTGACCTACCTCAATACGCTTACAAAGTTTCATGAGAATCGGTCAAGCCATTCGGAGGAGTTCAAGTTCGAACCCCGTGACACGAGAATTTTATATATTCGATTATTATTGATTTTCTGTTCAAAACATGGTTGTTTGTTTTTATCGAATGAAAAGCTAGAATTTGAGCTTTGATTTTTGGTCAGTAAAGTAATAACATATCGTTGCGGTCATCGATTTTCCCATACAATTTTTTGATGTGATGGAGAATGCTTAATTGTTAACTGACCATAAGTAATTTGAGTATTGCTATAGTGATCTAAACTTATGTTTTAGTTGTTTGAAAGTTTTTTATTAGTTTTGATTGAATCGATTGGACATCCGTCTCAAATTTGGTATCGATTTATAACGATTTCACTTTTTTATTAAAACACCAAGATACTAATTTCATCAGAAACAATATACGATTATGGACATTTCGAGCCAAATTTGGTTAGAAAATAAAATAGAAAATATGTTATTTAGAGTTTAATTCATAACGTTCGTGCGGAAAGATCTTTAGTATTAACATAAGAAGGGGCTTTAAATAAACCTATTGATATAATGCATATTAGCAGGATTCCAATTCATTCCTGATTGTCTACAATTAAAGTTTAAAAAATATTAATAGAAATTTTCTTTTTCAGAACGGCAATGACCGTAAAAAAATCAAACCGATGTGGAGGTTGGGCTGCAATCGTCGCCAGACAGAAGTTGCATAAAGCGAAACAGGAGTTAGATATTGTTAACATAAACAAACAGACCACAGAAGATGACTACAACACAATCGTTGGATTTAATGAGAAAGACCAACTACAATTACGAACTCGAGAAGAAGTAATTGAAGACGACAAACAAAAGCTTCTCAAAGATTATAATTTCAAAACAAATAAATATGAAAACATCGCAATTGATGACATTATAACATGTGTTAATATCGAGAATTTTCCAAATTGCGAAAACACTCTAGTCTTCTATGTAACTAAAAATATAAATAAGGAAGCTATAGCGCTCAAATTTGAAAACGAACAGGATTTCAAAAGAATATACTTCACATATAAATACTTTAAAATGCGGAATCGGCTCACAACTAATTACACCAGCAGTGATAGCCTATTTTCAAAAAAGAATCTTAGGAATAGAAAAAACAGTATGGAGGACTATGGGTTTTTCGATAAAAAGCCCGAATACGATGTGAAACAGATCGAGCATGACGGAGTCACCCATATATCTGTTCAGCCAAAAGGTTTCAATTCGAAATATGACCAACCATTAAGTTTAATTGGTATAAGAAATAACGGCGACGCTGGTGAAATAGATAGTATAATATGCACTGATATAGAAGTTCCAGCTAAACCTCAGAAGAAGAAGTTATTTACTAAGAAGGGTAAGGCTCCATCACCTCCACTTCTGACAAAAGAATCACCTAAGGTGTTGAAAGGCGAATTTGTTAGAGTGAACGTAGATAGAGCTCCAGATGTTGTTCCGAAAGAGAATAAGCAGAATAAAATTCCGGATATCCTTATATTCAGGGATAAATCAAAACGAGGCAGTCCAACGAGTAACCTGTGGTCTACAAATAAAGGTGAGCTCAATGTTATATAATTATAATATTGGATAGTGAATATCGAGGAGTAAAATTAATTTATAATAAAAACTTTTATAGAACAAAGCGCCTCACTCGTGAACTTTATAAAATTTATGAACGAATTGTCAAGATTATTAATATATATTTTATAGATTTGTACACAATATGTATCAAACCTCAGTCGTACTTAGAAATTTGGTAACAAAACATTTTTTATCTGTGACAATTCATTTGCTGACAAAAATACATATCCGTAATATCATACGGATTACGTTTTTCAATAAATAAGCCTTCCAAATTCACTTTTAGGCACCAGGAATAAAGGTGTCTTGCAAAAACTGTTTATAAGTATCATAAATTGCTCATCTTGATTAATTTACTACGCAATGTTGGCTCTTGTTTCCGTATTGCTGTTATACGTTACATAATGCTCTATGTTTATGGTATGAGTATATTATAGGATTGCATTGACCTAACTTTATATTATGCCCATAAAGACGCTTCTCGTCTGCATGCTAGCAATTTCGATGACATCCTGTGATGAACGTATGTCTGAACTCTATAAAAACCCACGCCCTCATTAATTTCCTCCGCCCGATTTGAACGCTTACGCAGAATATAAAATTATAATGCTCTAGTGCATCCTCTGTTTCTCAATTCTAATACGACACGTCACTGAGACAAGAGCACCCGGCAAGACTGATAACTTTACCTTATAGATTTGCACTAAAACCCTTTGTCTCTAGAAAGCGATACACACACACTACTTAAACAACGCAGAACTTTTTAATTAGTAAGTCATGCGGCCGAATTTAAATATAAACAAACAAATAAAAAATATTCCTTATCTTAGCCCGAAATACAGGTCATTAAAGGACGATGAGGCGTAGAAGGCCGCGAATGTAAAGCAATTTTCCAAGGCCGTCACTACCGTCAACTCTTGCGCAACGTCGGTCATTCACTTAGTTCCATGCATCTTTATAAATCAATTTGCAATTTGTCAACATCGTGGTAATGCTCTATACAAGTATTTGTACTACATTAAGAATAAGGTTGATGATACAAAATTCGGATGTTAGAAAGATAGAGGTTTTTTCGCGCCAATCTTAGAGACTAATGGTGCTACATGAAAATGCTTTTTTTTAATTTGTTTTCACAGTCACCCTATATTTCCGAAATATTTCGCATTTGATACAATACAAGATTAATTTATATCTTGAATTTTTATATTAAAATATAAGATTGGATTTGATAATAATCACGATTAATAAAGTTACAAAAACAACATTTATATAAAAGATAGATCTGGTTCCATCGTCCAAAATTGTATATATAACAGTCTGCATTGCCCCTTCGAAGATGTCATGTATTGGGAAATAAGCCCATTACGCATGTCAACCTAACAAGCTTGTTATAAAATCATAATATTTGTGTTGCCTCTCGGATTGCCAATCTCTGACACACATTGACATATGACATAACGTCAACTCATTTGTAAACAAACCATGGAGGCTAACTGCCGTACTCAGAGTTGCCATTTATCTCTAACAAGTAATATATATTTAATGAATTTAAGGAATGGCGCTTCTTTGCTACGAATTAAATATCAGCAGAGTAGAAGACATAAGGTAGCGAAGTAGTTAAAGAGAGCCCTAAGCGTCTACTTGTCTTCTTTTACTGTTTTGGACTAATAATTATTTTATTAATCTTTTCATGAGATTACATTAATATGTATTTTTATGCAAAAATTAAGGTAACATTACACTAGACACCCAATGCCACTTTGATTGCCTTGATTGATATGACGTTACAAATTTATCAATCTTTAACTTTCATGTATGGGTGTTTAGTTTAGCATATTCGTTGACTGACTGCAATTGCAAGTGGAATATATTGTTAACATCTTGAGTTTTCTCCATTGATACCCGGTGTTAATGACAATATGTTGTAAATGTAATGTACCAACCAATTAGGAACCAATATACAATATATGTATATATATAAATAACCAGAATAGTACCAATATGTATTGGTTCTACGTTTAAAAGGTCTAAAATAGTGATATTATAGGTATTTTCATTACATATATAAATATATAATGAAAATATTTTTATTACCAATATTTTTCTAACTACTATTAAATATCCTTGACCAAAAAGCTAATGTTTGTACGATTAATTTGTCAGCAAACACATTAATTGCCTAATAAAACCTGTTCGTAGATTCATTTTTATTCCGCATAACTATGTTTAATGATTTAAAATTGAACTCAGAGTAAAACTACCTAATCGACTGATATTTTCGAGTCGTAAAACATACAATTTGCTCCGTCGGTTTCAGGCAGATTGAGATGCATGGTAACTTTAGGCGTTGGTTTTTGAGTTCTTGTTTGTTTTTTTTGTAGTTCTGATGTATACGCTTTCAATTAAAAGTAGCTTTATATATATTATTATAGTTCATAGAATTCTTTTAAGTTGTTTTGAATGAAAAACGTGACATAAGATTAAGAGGATTGTGTTTTTTTAAAATAGGAAAAAAAGGCAAAAACCAAATTTCGTCTCTAGTTAAATACTACATTTTCTAGGACATAAAATTTCCCCGTTGACAGCTGACAGTCGAATGTTAGTTGCATATTGACACAGATACGCACTTGTTAACAAAAGACTATTAATTTTATGACAAGCAGACGTTTGCTTTTGCAAAATCCTTAACTATATTCTGTGGCCCTGGTATAAGTACCAGATTCAGTCTCATGTTTGGATATCCATTTTATCCATCTATTTTGTCATATCATAAAATGTAACCTATGTGACTTAATTATATATTTCGTACCATGCTGGAAGAGAAGTAAGGATAAATTATTATTTTAAGTCCGCTTACGTTTCCGAATCAGCCACCATGTCGGACTGCCGAACAGGTATGTGGTCATCATCCTGCGAAAGTTATGGTTTGATACTTCTAGTAGCCCGGTGAATGAGACTGCGAAATTGAGCCTCTTAAAAAAATGTGGGGCAAGTAGTAGCGAAATTTGTCTTAGCTACACTGCTAAATTTTGGCCCAAGATTTAAGACCTTCATAAAAAGTAAATGTGGGTATTACGAATATAATTTTTTTTTTTTTTGGTACACGTTTGGCTCTCTCCGAGTATCTAATGTTTGTTTGTTTTTTGTTTTCTATTCATTTGAGTTTTGGTTGTTATTGTACTGGTAAATCATTCGATATCAAATGTAAAAGTATTTCATTACATAAGTCGGCTTAAGATTACAGGAAGAGTAGCGAATTGAGTAGCGCGAGAATCTTATATGTTACGCTTGAATAGTATCACACGACTGAATGACCGATGAACCACGACCTAAGAGCTAGGAACTGCAATTTTCTTATGTTTTCTTCCTTGAAATTTGTGTTTTTTATTTTTTTTGGTTTTTTTTTTTTTAAAAAGGGTTGTTTTGGGGGGGTTTTTTTTTTTTTTTACGTAACATATCAGTTCTGTTCAGTCCATTCGACCTTACATGTATAACGAAAACCCCTAAAGGCTCACTTTGATATTTCATCAGTTTGTTGTAATACGTGCAATGTTTTGTCACAAAATGTTTGTTATACTTAGTGAATGTTGAGTGGGTCAGATGGTCGATAACCTTTTGTAAGAATATTTTAATATGTAACTCAACTCAAAAAATTAAAATTCATGTAACCTACTTATTATATAATAATAATAATATAATAATAATAATAATAATAATAATATGCCTAATAATTTAACTATATTTCTACTGGATATACGTTAAAATACTAACAAGGAATGGGAATCAAGAAAAGCGGTGACAACAACATAACATTGAAAGGTTCATGGCGATCAAAGATATTTTGTAAACAATATCTATGAATGTCTAAAGACATCTATTATACGAGTATACTATAACTAACCCGATTATAGCATGTATATATTTAATTTCATCGTGTTTATACTGCAGGCACAGAAGTATTCTTTGGAAATTTCTAACTGAAAAGATTATTTGTAACAAATCATGCGGAAATTTTCCTTAGACGACACCAATAAGTTATTATAAAAACTCTTGCATTCTTCTCGTGTATCTCGTGACATAAGGTCACTGATGAGGACAAAGCTATAAATAAATAATTATTAAAGGATTTCCCCGTCTAAACACAAAGTATTAATTCTATACACGGTCATCGCAATAATTGCCTAATGTTGTATGCAATTGAGTGCGGAAATTTTCACGTGTCCAGAATAAAACTATCAATTTACAAGTATCAATGTCAATAGACAAAAAAGTAAACGACTCAGATAGTGCAGTGATGCATTATGATTTTCTTATCTTTATTCAACAATTATTTTTTACGTGATATCTGAAATTTGTAAGAAATGAAAATGGAATAGATCTAAGATTTTCATGATAAAAAGTGATTGAATATCTGTAACCTTATATTTATTTCTATTGCCCGTTACAATTCTTCATTACCTCATGTAACCGGCAAAATCAATCAGGCGTTTTACTACAATATTTTGTTTTCCATATTCTAATGTTTGTACTATACATTTCCAGTGAACACGGGCTACGACTCCGACTGCGAAGAGTGGAGAAGCAGCCGCTCCCAGTTCTCAACGACAGCGTTTGACAGCCTCGCTCGCCCCACCAAAACTGCAATGGCCTTAACCCTCAGGAAACCACAGAGAGTGGAACCAGTTCCCCAGTATTATCGCCTAAACGACACATCCAAACTAACTCCCCTCCAGTTCCGACCGAACAACTTCCTCCCCCGGCCTCCAAGACTACCCAGAGCAACCACGGACAAAAGAAACCTAGTAGACCACAGAATGTACACCTCGTTACAAAGCCTGGAGATTCCAAAGAAATTAAGTGAACCAAAAAAGCAAAACGAGAAGAAAAATTACTCAAACATTTCGAACAAGATCACTGGTTTGACTAACAAGTTGAGGGATTTTGGTAATGGCAACACAATTGGGAGGTTTAAGGCGCAGTCTCATAGTGACGTAGCTAATTTGAAGCCAGTATTAAAAAGTCACGATGGAGCGAAGCGGTCCGTTGTTCGGACGTGTAGTGCTGAGCCACCAAAGAAAGTTACATTCAGCGCGTTTGCTACCGTCCAAGTCGTCTAAACTTTAATAGGATTCCATACTTCAGTATACGTAACAAAGGGATAGAAATAGAACCATTTGAATACAAGTTTGTCTATAGTCTAGACTATGCGTAGTTATACAATAAAATGTATCTCGCTTTGCCTTCTGTTTTATAAAACATTCATTGAATAGTGTTGTTAAAACTTCACTGAAATATTACCAAAAATGTGTATCAATGAATGTATTCTTACAGTTTTGATAGATTTGAAACTTAGGGAGTTAAATGTATAGTAAATTTTCAAGTAGTAGATAGCGCGTTGCTCGAAAGTCTACATTTTATGTAATATGCAGGTCGGGAAATCGTGTAAATAAATAATTACTTATATTTGGTGTCAACTACTTTTTTTAAAATCCTAAATTGTTATTCATCTGGTGAATTGTCACATTTCACGGTGATAGCTAATACAATTACTTCACAGATTAGACTACAGTAAAATATTGATAGATAATAATTGAACGGTTTTTGTTTCACCATTCTAGGCTTACGTACGATTACGTTATCGTACGGCTGAAGTACGATTATATAATCATACGATGCGCTTGACATTCAACTGAAAGTCTAATGATGTATTTATCTAATACCATAACAATGAAAATATGAACATAAAATAGTCGGAAGGTAGTCGCAGAATTAGCTGCTGTAATCAAAAACAAATTCTTTAATACATGCTTATATTAAAACATTGTTGATATACAAACTTCCGAAGCAAGTGACAAATACAGATATCTCTGGCCACTGTCATACACCTCTAAACGTAGCTAAATAACCTTCATTATTCATGTCATAATCCAATAGATAGCGTCCCTGGGCAGTTGCAAGAACCGCATGGCGTGTTCGTCTAACAAATATAAGTTTTAATTGAAATGCCACCAATCTTTGTGAGAGAGATTGCCGTCGGTCAATTTCAGATGAATGTAAATCTGAAATATTGTTATTTATTTATTCTTTGTGAATAATTATTATAAGCAGTAGTATGAGTACTCACTGATTAGTCGCTTTGCACGACATAGGAATCTCCTATTTCTTGATACTGATTTAGTTATAGAGTTTTATTATTTTTAGTCACAGTTATGGCGTATTATGCTACAAAATTGGATGCACTATTTTTATATAATCTATATAGATGAACAAATGTCTTCTTTTTTTCGCGTTATATTTATTTTTATAACTTTGTACAGTACATTCCTGAAGGGTAAGATGTATTTTGAGATACAGACCAATCGGCTTTCTTTTCAGAAAAGGTCTTGTATATATATATGTATATATTTATATATAACATATGTAATTGCGTGCGCTTTCTCAACTACGTAGGCACATTGTCGCCATTTCCTTTATATTTTTAATCGTAATTTGACTTGTATATAAGAAATATCAATTTGTAGATAGATTAATTGTGTTAATTTGTATAAAAGTATTTACCTTATTATTATAATACTAATGTCACCTAGCTTCTAGATTGTTGTTGTGTTTGGCGAGTTTGAAAAATAAATAATTATTTGTTGATTGAGTGTTTTAACGAACATCCTCATCCTAATTGAAAGTACATAATAATTATATTATAGTGCGGAACACTGGCAGAGAGTGGCTTCATCAAGCGACTATGAAGTCTGAGGTGTGCATTCGACTCCCGCTGTGGGCTGCAATAGATTTTCCCCTACGGGTAAAGATTGTGAGGAAAGGGAAATACCTTACTTATCTATTATATAAATGAGAAGGCTTTATACGTACATCTTCCGCAGTACGATGACGGTACCAAAAACAAATGAATGGAAGTTTTTTTACTTTATGCCCTATTTGTTCAACCCTATTGATATATAAAGCTACTAAATTAATCCAAAAAAATTAACCGGGCACAGTATATCTTATATGTATAAGGTGTTTGGGTTATCAGAAACAATACATTCGTTGTTCGATACTAAACCTTATCGATAAATTGTCGTATTTTTTGCAGTAGTTCTTTGGTTGCTGTCTCGTCGTAACGCAACGTAAGTATATTTTTAAAATAAACTTATTTCAAAAGTTTTTGAGATTTTTCATAATTGTTGTGATATTAAGCATAAACCAAGAAATTCCTAATATTTTTAAGCTTTAATATCTAAAACTAGATTATTGACAAATATATATAATATTACATCATTTTCTTTTATTGTCTAAGTTTTATTAGTTATTGTACCAGTTACACTGATATATACAAAGAATATGCAATTTACGTAAATATCAAATGTTACGTTTTCGAGTCTATTTATAACGCCTGCTGTAAATTGAATGCAAACGCGACCATTGTACTATTTTACCAAATTTGACAACGATTGACTTATACAAACTATTGATGCTAATTTATTTATTTTAGAGTAGTATCATAATATATTGAACATATTTTTTTAATGCTTGCACTTAGAACATTTTCGAGGCAAAATATTCGAAACTAATATGTAGTACAGGTATAATTCCGAAACAGTTAACGTAAAACACAACAGTACAAAGAAGCAATGTAAATATTAGAAATATATATAACTACCTTAGTGACGCATGAAAAATGTTATAATCAAGGGAAAAATATTCCTATTGGAGAGATCCAGGTGCGTTGCGTAATTCGTGAACGCGAGAATTATGCCAGTATTTATTTTATTTATTACAACAGTAAACTTATATCAGGTTAATTCAATGAACTTATTACGTTAGGCAAAAGTATAACTTTGAACAAAATTTCCCATTAAAATTCTTGGATTTCTTTTATTTCTAACAAAAATGTTAACAACAAACAAACGCAACGAAATGATAATTCCTTTTTTTTATTTAAAAGCATTTATTGCAATGAAATTTTTTCATACCGTTCAGTTCTATACCTTGAATATACTATGGATAAAATTTCTTAAATATAAACATACATTTTTCAAATCAAAAAATTGAAAGACAAGTCTTGGTCTTCATAATATACTTATATCACACCTTATTTTGAAAATTACAGATAATGTCGGTCGCAAGCACTTTCGTGTCGAGCAAAATTGTACCAGATGTCATCCCCGTAGCTCCTACAAAGACAATAGAGGTAAGACCAACGAAAATATTTGTATTCTGTGGAATATAACTATTTTTAATTCCCGCGCTAATTGAGATATTTACAAAAGTAACATCAACATAAATGATGATAAAGTGGAAAAACTCGTACGTCACAAACTCAAAGACCGATTAATGATAGCATATGCATAAATATGTCTGTTACTTGGCACATTATTGGCCTTTAAGGGCCGGCAACGCAACCACTAGTGGATGGCTACGGCTGTTGCCCCTTAGGCCACCCGCAACCTCGTTTGCCCCCCTATTGTATAAAAAAATATTAAATTGATGTTGAGTTACACTTATTGTTTCGAAAATCAAACGCAGGACTTACTATTTGTAAATCATAAAGTCTCGAGGGCGGAGTAAGCCTATGATAAAAGTTCATTTTAATGGCATGGCTACAAGAAATGAATATGCACATAAAAATTATATAAATATATAAACAAGTGATTAATGATAAAAATAATTAAGCATATAGATAAAGTTATATAATAGGGTTATATATTTATCAAAATAAACAGAAATATTTGATATTTCGAGTCAAGGTCGTACATACATATATTGCTATCTTAAATAAGCGAGAAGTTTATTATATAAACAATTATGTGAATATGTGGCAATCATCATGATATCATTAAATTTACCATATATATATATAGTATAAAAATTGTAGAATAAGAAGGAATAAGAATATATAAACAGAATCCCTAAGAACAAGATATTTAATAAATTTATATTACAATTTGAAGAACAACGCTCTACGAGTTAGTTTATAGAATGTCTCTAAACACTTAATTATTTTTGGTAACAAAAACGTCAGTCTAATCTATTTATTTATTTCTTTCTTATTATATTTCATTTATTTATTTCTTATGTAAGTCAAGAACAAAATACAATAGACAAATTTAAAAAGTAAAAACTTTTTACAGAGGTAATGTTTATGCTATATAAATATTCAAATAAAGAAGGTTAATGAAACCGATTTCGTTTATGCTAATAGATCTGTGACGGTAATGAATATTCAATTTTATTTAAAACGATGTTTCAAAGAAAAATATTAATAAAAAAGTAATTTAATTAGTTCAGTGCACTACCGATTCATTTTATGAACAATATTTACAAACAAATATAATCTCACTATAAATATTGAATATAGAAATACCCATTTAATTTTATATAAATTTAATATTACGTATGTTTCCCAGTAAGAAGTAGTAATAGTTTCTTAGATCTAGGTAAGGTCTTTTCTATGACTTGACTGCGTAAATTTTTGTACAGGCGCTTTCAATTATACCCACGCGATAGCGAGATTTTATCCAAAACTGTAGCAGTGTAGACAAAATTAATACATATATTTACATACAAACATGTTCCAATGCTAACGAAATGAATAAGCTTATATCAAAACATTCATTAATTGACAACTCTAAATTGATTGCTTTGATTTATTAGATTAAATTAATAAAACTAGAGAATGCACTTAACGGCATCTAGTTTCATTTTGACATTTTGTCGTATTTAACAAATAAATTACCAACAATATAAAGCTAAATATTACATTATAACACTAATATTAATTTGTTGCAATTAAACACAATGCTTGAACTCGCTCGTTTGAAATCTCTACTGGTGCGAATTGAAATATCATTTTGGAAATACATTTATGGAGAAGACTTTAGGCTCGCTACTATTAATAAGAGCGGAGCATAAATGAATAATATTGTAAATTCGGGGAAAATAATACGTACATACGCATACTTTTTAAAAATTTGAGTAAAAGTTATATTTATCTTCAGTATGTATGTATATAGACTTTCATTGATTGTTCTAGTTGAAATACCCGAGTGGCGCAGTGGCCCAACACGGCAATGAACTCACACCCACGCAGGTCAAAGATCAACCAACAGTCACCTACGAAGCGGACCCTAATGCTTTCTACACCTTAGTGTTTACAGGTAAAACTCCCTCAAAATATTATTTAAAGACCTTTATCGTCACCAGATATCAAAAGGTCGATTTAATTTGATATTTTATCAAATTATAGCATTATATTTTGTACTGGTTGTCACTAGCGTTAGATTTTTTAAATCTCCTATTAAACGTTGTATCACGTTTATAGTCTATATAACTTGTTAAGTATAATAATGGTGAATTATTTTTGAGATTAATCGTTACAAACCTACATTAAACAATGGATATCTTTATTTCTAGGATGGATCGCGTTAGTTATAATCTGTTTAAGTATTCGTACAGGCAGTATATTTGAGTTTTGCTATTTGGCATCTAATTAGCTGATTCTATATACACATTTGTTCAAATAATTAAATATTTTGCTTATTACATTAATAATTGCTATATCTTTATCTTGGAATGCAAAAGTTTATCATGATTAATCACAATCTTTATGCATACTTCATCAAAATAAACGCAGAAACAGCATATATTATTCTATTAAATTTTATTCTATGCCGTATTCACCCGATAGTTCATAGTCTAGCATAGGCCTATTGTGGTAAAAAGCTAATAAATATTTATTTATATGTCGTCGTCGTGGGTCGACACTATCATGATCCTCCCGACTAACAGATTCTCGAATAAGCTCACAGACTTAAACTATATAGGAATATTAACGATCGATGTAAGTTAGATAAAATTGAAGTTTATGTGTGATCTCCTGAGTAACGCTCACGCGGAGGTATTTCTGTAAAAGCAATATTTATTTTGAGGCTTCCCGGTACAGCATAACATAAATTTTACGACTTTGGCCTTGGTTTACGTAATCAATGAATATTAAATAAATGGTCGTAGTGAAACTATTCAATATTTAAATACAAAGAGCAAAAGTCAACTCATCATTGTAGTATTGTTATATATCTATCAAACGGTAATTTACATTTTTTATTACTTCTGAAAAATCTTCGTATATACAGCAAGAGATTTCAATGAAGCAGATATATATAAATCGAATATAATTTATTATAATTTAATTATTATAAGATATATATAACAAGGAACGTGATTGGAAAACGTATTGAATCTTTGTAGTTTTAATTTTTAAAATTTTAATATGTTTACAATGCAATTCGCTCCGCGTTCTCACTTTAGCTTCATTTCAAAACATTAAATACAAGATTCTCTTAATTAAAATCATTTCAAAATCTACATTTCTTATTATTATCCTTAGTAAAATGAACTGCTCCGAGTTGTAAGGTGCTGATAAGAAGACAGCTGATAAGAAGGAATAAAAATTCCAAACCTTTGAATCGTGTCTCTTGTGAATGTTAGTTTATAAATCTTATTAGGCAAAAGTAAAATGAAAAAATAGCAGTAATGTATAAGCTGCAAATCCTATTAGGTGGTTGTAATTCAAATATATGTTAAAGCAGGCTTTTCTACAACACCTCTGATTTCTAGACCCCGACAATTACGATGGACCTGAACCAATCTACCGCGAGTGGCACCACTGGTTGGTTGTTAATATTCCCGGCAACAAAGTTGCGTCTGGTGAAGTTCTATCTGGATACATTGGCTCTGGACCACCTGAGGGTACTGGTATCCATCGCTACGTCTACATCCTTTACAAGCAGCCTGGAAAATTGAGTTTTGATGAGAAAAAGTTGAACAACAAGTGAGTATTTTTTAGACTTTTGGCCCAATTAATTGCCATTGATTACTGAGATTTGATCAAACCGTGATTCAAATAAAAGACAATTGTCAGATGTTTTTACATATGAGCCGTTATTTTGAATCTTTAATTTCGTTACGTAAGTTCATGTAACGAAACCGTATGTACCACATGATCCGTCAATTATTATAAAACAATAAAAAGTTCTACTAAATTGTTTTTTTCGTCAATTTCATATATGAGTAACAGGAACCTGTACAATTCAAATGGACGAGTTGGTCGATGAGTATGAGATCTTTAACACAGTAGAACATTTGTTTAGACTAAAAACCCTTAAAGATACAAATTTTCTCAAACATCGTACATACATAATTACTGTATATAAATACCCATTTATATTTTAATTATTTCAGATCGATTGACGGCCGCGCTGCCTTCTCGACCAAGAAATTCGCTGAAAAGTACAACTTAGGAGCACCTGTAGCTGGCAACTTCTATCGCGCTCAATTTGATGACTACGTGCCACTACTGTACAAGAGTTTAGGCGTTTAAAATAAATATTTCACGATTTTCATCGCATTTTATTGACACTGCGTTCAGCTTACAATGCTTGAAATTTGAAATTATTAGTAAATAGAGTTTACTTCGCGGAAGTCCCATTCTAACCAAGCATATACCGCCAAAAGGGGGCTCTTTCAAGCTAAGGCAACATCCTCAGGATGCTCCGATGTCGGTATTTGAGAGAAACATTGGTTTAAAAATAAATTGAACTAATATTATACTTTCAATTATACTTTCATTTCTGCTTTTATTTCTCTTACATTTACATACAAAATGAATGTGTCCAGATTGATTCGTTTCAAAAACACATTTTGACTGTTCAATGAACCAAATAATGCGAGGAATTCTTGATATGCATTTTGTATGAATTTAGAAAAAAAAAAATTATATTAACAAATTAAAAATCATAGAGGCCAGAATTTTTGCATAAAATAAAAAAAAAATTACGAAATACCCAATTTCAAGCTACAGAATCCTGCGCATCGATCATGGACGGGCGCTGATGAGAGCACCAATCTTCGTTGGTACTCTGTGCACCTGTACTATGTTCCTATGGTCCTCTTATAAATGCCGTCTACGCAAAATAATTACAGCTACTATTTAACATACATTAATAATACTTTAATCATTATTTAAAATTTCTGGTCTCCTTCAATAGTCGTAAAACATTTATGATGATCTATTCGGCTTGATTTTTTGCTAGCTTGTTAATATTTTATGGTAACATTACAGCTGTGGTACGATAAATACTTACGATAACAATTTTTTTTAATCTATCGAGAACATATTGCAAAATGACAGTTTTTCTTCGCTCAGCAGTTTATTCAAAATCTTATTAAACAAAATACAGCAATCCCTCATCACTCGCGCAATGAATTTTCGAAAAAAAAAATCTTTTTTCATTCCACTCCACTAACTCCTAATTTCCCAATTCGTCAAAGTTATCTAGGGTTACTAATACCAATAGCAGGATAAGCAAAAGTAGCAAAGATAGGATGACAGCCGATATCACCGTAGATATCTGCGTGGGGCAGCAGTAGAAAAATCATATATAAAAAAGCTAGATCGAATGACAAGAAGGGACCTGGTTAACATTAGTAGAAGTAGTACAGCTGTGTATCCCCTCGGCATTAGATTTGCCCTAGCGGGGGACAGGCTACTAGGGGTGTATTAATTTTAAAAACACAGCAGAGACCCTCCGACTCCAGTTTTGGCATTGGACCAGGGAATAATTTTAACGGTAAATTTATTATAAAATTTACATGATTAAAAAATAATGACAATACAAATAAAACGATTTAAAAATAATTACAATACAATATCATCAAGGGTCATTAGCTTCCACAAGAAAACAAAAGATTGGAAATAAATTTGAATGTAATCATTAAAAATCGTTGTCAATGTCGCATTTAACGCTATAATAAAAATATCACTTTAAAGAGTTGAAACGTTTAAACAATTTACAATAATTTCATCTGATGAAACGCTTTTTATGTTTTACTTTTGCACATGACTAAGCAATATTTATTCAGGCCTTAGAACCTTATTGTACGCGCCTATGTTAGTTACATTTATAAAAACGTAAACACTTGACAGAAATGGTAATGAATAATTCTAATTCATTGAATTCTAATCATCTATTGATATCTAATAAATTCAAGTTATACTGTGTATATGATGTGTAAATTTGAAAACAAAAAATTTAATAAACCACGCTTCCAGAATATCTTTTTACAACGCTTAACGATTACTGGTAAGTAGAAAATATAGTTAAATTAGTGGCGATGCCTACTCGTATGGTCTTGGATCAAATCTTGGTCGTCCTTACCTGATCGAGAATGTGCGTTAACATTTAAAAAAACATTCTTAAGAAAGGTAATATCGACTATAAAATCCTGTGCGGATATAAACACCACCCTTTATACAAAGATTCAATGTGTCCAATAATAGTATGTTCAACGACATTATCCAATTAATTAATTCATGCACATTTAAATTAGCTTTTATAAAAACTTATAAGTACGAGACCGTCAAATTAGTCAACGCAGTGAAAGAATTGAGTATCGGCGTATTAAAGGTAATTTTTTAAATTTCGAAATTATTTTAATTCTGGACGAAATTTGTGATTCTGTAGTCGAACCATAGACACGGAGATAGAAGTGATGTTTCGTATCGGGCGCCAAAATGAGATTTAATAGACGTTAAAAAGTGATATTTCTTCTTTTACCAGTTATTTCCTTCGAAATTAAATTTAAATCGTTCGTCACGTAAATTTACCTTCTATAATTTTGACAGATTTGCATCGCCCATGAAGGATTCATTGAAGTTATTGAATAATTACAAAATTCTAAGTTCAAATGCTCATTTTTTATTATCTTTAATAAACCTTCTGAGTGAGAAAGAAACAGCAATAACGTGTCAAAGTAATTACTTTCTTATCCCAAATGTTACAGATAGCACCATGGGGTTGAAATCTCAAGAGATCTCCGAAAATGAAATCATTTCTCGAGACAAGGTCGTCATCTCTGGGATGGCTGGCCTCTACCCCCAATCTCACAATGTTAAGGAGTTTAAAGACATTCTCTATAATAAGGTATGGGCTTATATTAGAAAAACTTAACGAATTTTAATGGGATTTGGAAAAAAAGGCGCAGATTTGATTTGTAAAAACTAATCTAAATGACATATGACACATCTTAATTTTAGGTGTTTAGTTTATTAAGAGAGTTGTACATCAGAATCGATTTTAACTTTTGTGAACTTGTAAACTTTGATTTGCTTACTTTCTTCAACGGAGAGGGCGTTGAGTATAACTATTGGCGATTATTTTATTGCGGATTTTTATTGAAATTTTATTCGGTTAAAAACAAATTTGATTATCGTATTTTTCGATATGATGCCGATTAAATAAAATTGGGAAATATTTAATTATTTTTAAACAAATTTGGTTTGGTTATATAACTAACTATAAAAACATTTAACATAAAGGAAACACATGTTTACTTTTACTGTTTACGCAGCGGGGGCATGGTCATATCTGGTATACAAAGGTATTCTACCTACATCTTGTGACTTTTATCATGATGTTCCTCTGGTGTTGTTAGTAATTCGCGAGATAGTTCGCCTTCATAGTTTAACCCAACTAAAACAGATCTTCAAATTGATCCCTTAATATCTGATAATACGGCGTTCATTTATCAAACAAACTCGTAGGCTTTACACGAATTAATAATCTATAAGTAATATAATTTAAAAATTAGACAAATATCTTTTAGATGTCTTTTATTTTATAATAAACATATGTTCGCAATATTTCGCGTACGTGACATTGAAACACGTTTTATTCAACGTAGCTCATCATAATAAATACTTTTAATAAAGAAATAGTTAATAATTATTTAGTTCAATTTACACACAATTCGACTGACACAGCGTATCAATTAATAATAATTAAAACCTTCATTAACATGTATGAAGCAATTCACTTGTATAAGGAAGTATGAAGAGTTTATTTGCTAATGCACAACATTGACTGTGAACATTGATATTTTTCAACCGAAAACTACTCGCCTATACCTGTTAGCTCTGACTAATTCACTCCGGGAAATTATGTGAGCTGCGCGTTCAGCATCCTTGTCTTACCTGATCACATCTCCTCAGCTGCTCTCCAGCCTTTATTTCGACCTAGAAGCTGATTTAATGTCAAACCTGCTAACTTTTTCCACTTTGTCACATGTCGATAAAACGAACTATTAAAAACAACATAGTTAATAAATTTAATATATACAATTCTCGTGTCACGCGGTTCGAACGAGAACTCCTCAGAAACGGCTTGACCGATTCTCATGAAACTTTGCGTATGCGTATTGAGTAGGTCTGAGAATCGGCCAACATTTATTTTCATCCCCCTATATGTTAAGGTGATAAAGTCCACCCCTAAATTTTATTTCTTATTTTTTAGACAAAATTTTTAGTTTCTATTTTTTTATGATACAACATATAATAATACATACAATCCTAAATTTTCACCCTTCTTCAACCCTTATTTTTTATTTATTAATTGAAAATTGAAATTACATGTATGGCAAAACAACGTTTGCCGGATCAGCTAGTTTAATATAAATATTTTATATGAAATTGGTTAACCATGTTGTTTTTAAAGTTTATGTTGAATACCAAAGTGGAATAATGAAGGTCGGCTTACTTCGCAGTCGAAACAAAATTGTATTATAACACACATGGGCGTCAAAAAGAACCATAGAGTATACAAACTACATTTGTAGTTTTGCAGTAATATTTTGATTTATAGGTGAATCCAATTAAACCGAAAGACACGCGTTGGAAATACAACCACCCTGAAGTAGCGAATAGTACTGGCAAAGTGCCGGAGTTGGAGCTTTTCGATGCTCAATTCTTCAAAATCCACTACCGTTTGGGCACCTCTATGGATTCTATGTCCAAGAAAATATTGGAGCAAGCATTCGACGCCATTTATGATGCAGGTAATCGACGATATCATTTTGTAATTGGATTCCACCTCCACTAAAACATTGAAGTGCATTAAAATGTAACAAAATTTCTTCAAAAGCTTTGTTTTTACAGGTATTAGTCCAGACCAGCTTTCGGGAACCAAGGTTGGAGTTTACTTGGGAACCTGCTTCTCGGAAACCGAAAAAGCGTGCTTCTATGTTGCTACATCTAGAACAGGATTTGGTATTGCGGGGTATGTTTCTATAAATCTAGTGGCCGATTTTGGCCACACTAGAGAATTAACTTTATTAATTTGTTATCCATTATTTATCTTATCTTTTCTATTTTATGAAATTAAATATATCTAAGTCCTATAACTAAAGTAATTATAGTATGGGGCTATTCTTTTTCATTGACAATTATATTATTCTCACCTACTATCTCTATGACATCGTAATGATAAATGATTGTATCAAACGCAGGTGCAGCAAAAGTATGTTCGCCAACCGCATCTCGTACTGGCTGAACGCGAAGGGGCCCTCCATGTCCGTGGACCAGGCCTGCTGCAGTTCCAACGTGGCCCTGGAGCTGGCCTACCAGGCCCTCATCAGGGGCGAGGTGGACTCGGCTATCGTCGGAGGCACCAACATCTGCTTGCATCCTCAGTCCACTGTGCATTATGGAAGGTACAAACAATCATTTGTACATATACCATAGCTTACTCTAGGTTTTCAATGATACGCATCCATGGTTTTCAGTTCGAATAAACTATTCCAATACGACAATGTTTCTATTAACACAGCTAAATCAATTTTAATTTAAGGACTAGGAATGGTTTAATGGTGTGTTTGTTTAAAACAAATGATTAGGTATCTAGAAACTTATTTTTTTTTATAGAATTATACCAATAAGTAAGGATGGTGTAACGAAATCCTTCGACAAAAACGCCCACGGTTGTGCCAAGTCAGAGGCCATCAATGTATTGTTTCTGCAAAGGGCAAAGGATGCACTGAGGTAAGTTATCATCTATACTATAAGTAATGTCATAAGCTGACTAGTTTATTGTTTGGTGATCTCAAAAACTACTGGGCCGAATTTAATGTTTTTTTGTTAGTTTATTTATTAAGAAGGAAGAAAGCTAAAGGCTACATCTATCGATGACAGGAAAACGAATGAAACCGTAGGAAACAGCTAGTAAAATTATAAAATGAGGTTGTTGGTTTGGTTCAAGGTGCAACTCAAGAAAAAAAAGTCAACTAAAAAATAATTGCTAGTCAAATAATATACTCGTAATTCTTGAAGTATTAATATGTTATACATTTGAAGGTTATTTTTATAATAAGCATAAAAAGGCGTTTTAGAAAGATAGTGACTTCATATAAAATATACTTCATATAACATGTCTATGTGTGCGTGTGTGTGTGTGTGTGTGTGGGTATATCGAATCTAAAAAATATTATGGCACGTGTGAAAGCAATCAATGTTTATCTACAAATTTGTATCTTAAATATAATATAACACGAATTTATAAAACAAAATATAAAAAAAATCTTTTTTATAGTTTATGTGTATATTTGAATTGGATTTGTAATTGAAAAAGAAGGGGTGGAAATCGGCTGGTGTTTGGTTGTAGTCATTAAGGTTAGAAACCACAATGCCGGAGTTATCTCAGCAATCATTTAAAACAATCAAGTTAATCCAGTCTAAATTTTTTAGAATTTACGCTGAAGTGGTACATGTCAAATCCCAATTTTGCGGCCTGCCAGAAGATGAGGATGGTCCAGTTTTCACTTTCTATCGGGATCCAAATGGCATGACTGATTTCCTTAAAACCTTTTATGAAGAAGCCAACATCCCACCACAGGCGGTTGAATATGTTGAAGCTTTTGGATCTGGTAATAAAAAAAACTTTTCAACCTGTCGTGTTAGGCCTTGTCGAGCAAGGAATTAGATCTAGCACTGCAATTATAAAAATAATTAGAAATTTGACGTAGTGAAAAGAATAGTAACACAACATTTTATGTCTCTTTGATACATATGATGTGCATTTTTAAATCTGAATGTTTGCAATTTTCTTTCTTTCTTTTTAATTCATAGCTGGCCTTAAAAACTTAGCACATTACAGCTACCCCAGCAGTGGATAAAGCAGAATTAGAAGCCATAGACAGAGTTTTCTGCGACAAAAGAGACGATACTCTACTTGTTGGTAGCGTAATGTCAAATTTGGGATATGTGGAAGCGGCTTCTGGCATTTCGGCTATAACCAAAGTAAGATTGAACAAAATATGCTTAAATCTTTTGTATTACAATTTGTTTGTTTTTAGTTTTAATCAATAATACTAGTTAACATTGGTTAGGCGTACGTGTTTTTTTATAAATTAGAGACATTTTCAAACCAATACTATTAATGTACCCGAGTAATATATATCGTTTTAGTAGTATATCAGTGATGAACCTTTGCATAATTCTAGCGTTGATCTTATTCAGTTTTATATTTTTTTAATATTATTTCTAATACCAGACATATTGCCAGATCATAAGAAAACTAAAACTTATAAGAATTTAGAAATATTCAAAATTTTCTATATACTTCGAAATAAATAGAAATATATATTATAATATAGTAGTCTATATATAGAAATTCTTTAAGAAAATCAATTCCAGGTGCTCCTTGGCTATGAAACTGGTAAAATAGCAGCTAACCTCAATTGTGACGATCCAATAGATGATGTTGACGGGCTGAGAACTGGCAAAATGCAGATTGTGAGGGACCATGAACCATTCAGACGAGGCTATACAGCTGTTAACGGGTTATCAGTGACTGGAGTGAATTCTCACGTTCTGTTACGTGGACTTGGTAAAGCTAAGGTAATTTAACTCATTATTGAAATATTTGAAACAACGTATGCTCATTGCTCTATAATCTATAATTTACGAACTTCATACCAATTGATACATTACAATTTTTGCCAAATTTTGCTTGGCTTACTAATATAGTAATATAATCGCATCCGTTTTTGTTATTTAGTGAATTAAGTATTTGTCGGTTACTAAATTTGACAAATTTTTATAGAGGTCTGTGTGTCAGGGGGAGATTACTGGAAAGGACTCAGAAACGACGTTTTATCTAAATTCTTTTCACATTTTTGCCAAAATGTACCCTACATTTCATTACGTTAATATGATTGTGATATCAATGTTTTTTTACGATATATACTTGTATTACTAACCAATTGACCTGACCCACGGATTTACTTTTTACAGGATGTGAATCGCTACAAATGCAACATTCCCCGTCTGGTTACAATATCGGGTCGGCAGCAAACTGCTGTAGAGAAGATCTTCGAAGATTTGAAGAAACGTCCGATAGATCCGGAGGAGTTGGCCCTCTTCCACAACATTCACCAAACCAAGGTCAGCGGTCATTTGGGAAGAGGTTACATTTTGCTAGGTGAAGATGTTCTTTAAAGAATCTCTGTTTTGAATCCTATGTCATTATCATTATCAAACAAATAGCATCGCAAAGGAAATTCTTATATTGAAGGCATTACTGAGAATGTACGTCCGTAATTTTGTGCTATATGTCTTTTCAGATAGATATTTTATTTAACAAAACAATAGTAATCAATTGTGATATATTTTTTATAACTATGATATTATAATACATTATAACTATGACAATTTCTTATTAAAAATAATGAACAAAACATTACCTTCTATCAATCAACAAGTCCTTTCTGTTTTCCTTTGAGGAATACAAAAAAAAAGAAGAAAAGTAGAAGAAAAACAGAAGCGAAGTGTCTTGTGAGTGTGTGTGGTGTGAATGTGTAAGTGGAGTGGTAGTGTCCCAAATTAGGCGTTTTTTACTTTGGTTTAAACGAAATTCTTGTTAAAATAAAAAAAAAGGTCAAAACGTCCGGGCTGCACGAAGTAGAAATAAGTTCCAAGATTAAAGTTGTCTTTTGACACATTTAACTTTTACAAGATTAATTAACTTACTTAACTATAATATTTAGATACAAACCAAGACAATGAAACGGTTGTCTTAAGTGAGAAGGCGGACTACTTCGATGACGTCAAACGTCCGCTGTGGTTCGTGTACAGTGGAATGGGATCGCAATGGGCTGGGATGGGGGCACAACTCATGCGCATACCAGTTTTTGCTGCTGCCATCGAACGGTATAATCATTTCTATCTATCTATTTATCATACATTTCTTGTAGCAATACTTTTTCTAGCATATGTTAGCGTTCCTAATAGAATTGTTCTATTCTCACATTGCATGATTGAATGTGTTATATGGAGAAAAATTTGGACCTATTAATCAATTCTAGGTGCCGTCGAGCCCTGGAGCCCAAGGGAATTGATATTCTGCATATCATAACAGCGCCAGACAAGAAAATCTATGATAATATTCTGAACTCTTTCGTGGGCATCGCTGCGGTACAGATTGGGCTGACAGATGTCCTCAAAGAAATAGGAATTGTTCCGGATAAAATTATTGGTACGTACTTAATCTGTTTCAATATGAAAATATTGTCCAATATATTACTAATTTAATAATAATAATATTTATCAGGCCACAGTGTCGGTGAGTTGGGTTGCGCATACGCAGATGGCTGTCTCACAGCTGAAGAAATGATATTATCTGCGTATAGCCGTGGTCTTGTCTCCGTGCAGACACCCTTCATACGAGGCTCTATGGCTGCTGTTGGAATCGGATATGAACAAGTATGTAAATTATTATGAACACTGTCCAAATTTTATCTAGATCAAGAATGTCATTTCCCAAGATAATATCTTTTTACAGGTTATATAATATCATTTGTTTTTCGGTTCGAAAGCGTAATAAACTGAATTGTCATTTATAACTTGCGATTCCTTCGTCGTTTAGATCATCAAGTTATGTCCCCCGGAAATCGAGGTTGCCTGCCATAATAGCTCAGAGTCCAGCACCATTTCTGGCCCAGCAGATGCGATGAAGCAGTTTGTAGAATCGCTGACTTCAAAGGGAGTTTTTGCCAAAGAAGTACCTTGTTCCAACATCGCGTACCACTCAAGATATATTGCTGAAGCAGGCAAGTATTAAAATATAACTTTAATAGAAACGCACAACATTCTTATATTAAATTTGTATATCTTTGCTGTTAATACTATTCACTACACAGATTGATTTTACATAGTGTACATAATTATATTGCAGCAGATGCAACAAGTCTAGGTCTTTAAAATTGCCTCTGTAATAAAAATAGGCGCACCCTATTAGCTGTAGGGGCGCCTTACATATTAAGTATCGAACCTTTATATTTATATATTACATCTTTATCTATAATATTTGTTTATGGTTTAATATTGGTCCCCAGGTCCTGGTCTATTGAAGTACTTAAGTGAAGTCATTAAAACACCAAGAGCTCGTTCTGAGCGCTGGGTTTCGACATCCATACCTCAAGAGCGCTGGGACGAGCCACTTGCAAAATATTCTTCTGCTGAATATCATACAAACAATTTGCTGGTAAGTCCGTCATTTCAATAAATTTTGGGTAGTTTCTAGGAATTCATACAGGCAGGTACTTTTGCCTCAATCGTGTATTTTTTTATAGATTTGTATTTGGGATATATCCATTTTGATTTATAGAACATGATGACCTTTACTTATTACAAAATTTAAAAAAAGCATTATCACTTAAAATACTTGAACAGTGGAAAAATGGTATCCAAGTGTTGGTTTAAATTGACATTATTTAATTCTTTCAGTGCCCAGTTCTGTTCGAGGAGACTGCTCAGCTGATACCAAAGAATGCTGTTCTCCTCGAGGTGGCCCCACACGGACTCTTACAGGCTATCCTGAAGAGGTCCTTGTCCCAATGTGTCAATATACCACTGACACGTAGAGGCCATCCGGATAACGTGACGCACATGTTGGATGCTATTGGAAAGTAAGTATGCTGTGCCCTTGACTTCAATTCAAATTTACTAATGAACTTGAAGAATCAAAAGGGCTCTTAATCGGTGAATACAATCATTGATTATACAATATTATAATATTAGTATTTAATATTCATAAATTGTCTTTTGTTGACTCTGTTAACTCATTTAAAGAAAAAACACTTTATTAACGGATTTAAGTGATTTATTTTTGCATAAGTTTAAATATATTTTACATTATTTTACAATTGTCCGACTTTTCACGTACTTTACAGCGTGTGAAGTCACGGTAGACTAATATTAGTCTGTAATAATCTTTGTATTTTACCACACGTATGCGTCTTATATAATAATAATCTCCTAATATATAATCTAATAGTGTTCTAATGATAGGTAAATAGAGAAAGTTCCAATTCTGCTTTAAGGGTAGTTTATTAATAATTCTCTTAGGTCCTAAACAGAAAACATCGTTTTTCAGACTTTATATGCAAGGATACTATCCAAAGGTTCAAGGTCTCTATCCCAAGGTAGAGTTTCCGGTTTCCTCAGGAACACCGATGCTGGGGCACTTGATTGAGTGGGCTCATACGGAGAAATGGTAAGAATTCCATCCCTAATATCTCATTCAATAAATACAATGATAATTGATATAATTGTTGAGATAATTAATATTTCTGAAAATATAGTCGAGCTAATTTTAATAATAAGAATAAAAAGACGCGTCGAACTACATATCTCCTTAGCTTTAAGCGTTATTATAATATTCATGGAATTTTACTAATTTATAAATAATACTAGATGACCCAGCAAACGTTGTTTTGCCATACATATGATTTCAATTTTCAATTAATAAATAAAAAATAGGGGTTGATCGTAGAGAGGTAAAAATTTAGGGTTTTATGTATTTTTGTATGTTGTATCAAAAAAAAAACTCTTCTCAAAAACTCAGTTCCTTTTAATTTAATATTTGATCCACCTGTTACAATAACACAATGATTACAAAACTTTTTTTAATTTGATCATAGCGCTAAATTTCGGGACAGACTAAAATTCGAATATTATTTAAAATTTCACACTGCGATGGTAGCCCATCTTCGGATCCAATGTAAAACATTCCGAAATCAACAACTACTAATAAATTAAAAATTAATTAAAAAAACATTGTCCAGTGGACAAAATTGTGAATCTAAACCATTCCCAGATCCCCTTGAACACACACAAAAAATTTCATCAAAATCGGTCCAGTCGTTTGAAAGAAGTTCAGTGACATACACACTCACAGAAGAATTATATATATAAAGATAAACAGCCTGGCTACTTGTAATTTGAAATGTTAAATGAAATTCAAATATAATTTTTATATGATACAATGTAGATTGTAGGAAATATAAAATTGGTCATTTACACTTGTAAGTTGTTCGACTATAAAATATGTTATTTTTGTTAAACTAATAAAATTAATAATTTCACTATTTTAGATATCACATCAAATTAAAATTTTAATTTTCAGGAGTTTGCCTTTGTATGTATCTGCTCACAGAAGAGCGGCCACCGCTTGCAAGTTTGTCTTATCCGTCCACGATGAGGAACACAATTATTTACAGGGACATGTTATACGAGGTATGCTAATAAATATCATGCTTCTAAATATACTCGCCAATTCCATACATAGAAAACTAAAATAAAATGTTTTAATTAAGTCTGATCTGGTATTTGCAATAGTAATAGATCTGGTTCTTCTATACAGGACAGAACTTGTTCCCATTTTCTGCTGCTTTGGTGGCCGTGTGGGACACTCTTACTATGTTCTTTGGACTAAAGAAGAAGGAGACGTCTATCCAGTTTAAATCTATCCAATTCTACGTCCAGCCAGTTCTGCACGATGGACGACAATTGACCATGTATGTCGCCATTCAACGTGGTACTGGGAAATTTGAGGTATTCCTTTGAAATTTGTATCTATTACTTTTAAAAGTATTTTATATATATAGATAGGATGAAATGGTTTTTATTTATTTTTTCATATTTATTTTTATTTTTATTAGTTTTAACAAATATAATTCTTTTAAAATATTATTTTTATTTCTAATATGCCTGATTAATTGAAATTTTCTAATTATCAGTACTCAAACTGTCATTAATTTTCCTTTTCAAGGTTTCCTATGAAAACATGTTAGTGATATCTGGTTATGCTGAACTTATTGAGAAGGGCGTTGAAAGCCATAGATGGCTTAAAATACCTGTTGATCAAGTTGAAGAAAAAACCCTTAAATCAAATGATATCTACAAATTGCTTGAAACCCGTGATTATCAGTACAGGTAACGTTTTAAACGAAGTTATTTAGAGCCAGATAACAAAAATAGAAAAACCGCTTCCTGATATCAAAGATTGGCCACAGCATGTCCAAAACTACTCGATTTGATTTCTGGCAAGGATATTCAACCAATCAGAATGATACAAAATGTTTTCTATCAAAATTTCAAACGATATCAATGTTTATATAAACAAGCAACATTTAAAGTTCCAAATGTGCAATTTATAAAACCCCAATAGACCAATATGCAAGCAATACTCCGCGAAACCCACAACCACTCGACGCACGATTCGCCCCGACACCGCATCCTCAGGATGTTGCCTCTACGAACTGCGTTCGATGACGGAGTAATGCTTGTAGATTGGTCTTATAGGGTTTTTTACTATGGACTTCTGCAAAGTAAAGCCTGATTCTATTAATTATAATTTACTTCTTCAGTGGCGAATTCCGCAATCTCCTGTCAGTGAATACATCCATCACTCAAGCCGAAATTTCCTGGAACGACAATTGGGTTACTTTTATCGACGCGCTGTTACAGTTAAATAACTTGCGAAGATCTCACGATACTGTCTCATTACCTGACTCTATTAGGAAATTGACTATTGAAATCGACGAACACAAAATTAATCATGATAAAACACTCACAGCTGATGTCATTGATATTTATGATTGTACTCGGTAAGTTTACATTATAGCTCTGGTCTTGCCTTGGTTTATGCTATAAAATATAAATCCTGCATTCTTTAAAACTTCATCCCCTTATCCAAAAGAACCTTCATCAGTCTTCACATCAGAAGACTTCGTGGGATCTATACTAGTTAATTCGTTTATATTCAAGGAATCAAGTTAGTTAATTTTAGATGGGTTTGATTTTCATTTGGAAGGATTTCTTATTTTTCTCAATAATTTGGTTGTCTAGTGAAGTTATACAAATTTATACAAAATATTCTATTAAAGTTTTTTTTTTGCAAACAGTAAAATTAGTTTATTTTTAACATCTCTCCTTCGTTTATTTGTAAGCCTTTATTTCATCATTTCAGATGTGGTGGAGTAGTTATAGAAAGTGTAACATTCCGTGACTTGCCTATAAGTAACAATGAAGCAGCTACTATGAAAAGCTTACAGTTTATTCCGCACTTCATGCCTGGAGAGTCAAACGTGAGTACAATTGCAGAATAGAACACGATGAAATTATTTTTTTAATTGGTTATAATAATAAAAGATTTTAGGCTTTTAGCCGTAAATTTTTAAATATAGTATTTTTTATTATTTCAGGAATTAACAGCTCTTTACGTATATTTGCAAATAGTCGCGGAGAATGTTGACAGCGATCAGATTAACGCACTTGAAATTGTAGAAAATTACGACGGAATTACCAAATTTAAAACTCTAGAAAAAGTAGTGATGGACATTCCCGAAATTAAAATGAAGTATGACAAAATACACTACGACGTTTTAAACAAAAAAGGTTTAGGGAAAGACAGTAATGTTATCTTTGTGAACAATCTCTCCAATGACGATAAGGTATGTACTATTAATACCGACTGTTAATTTACAATTGTGTCAAAGAATGTTCATAATTGAATCTTATGTAATTTAAAACTTTTTCAGATGACCAAAGCTTTTGACAAATATTTACCTCCTAACACCTTCATAGTGAATAAAGAATTTAGTGCAGAAAACAAAATACGACCATCAACATTATACACTGTCGTGTGTAACCACAACATCGAAGATAAATCAGTGCTACAATTAATTAAATGGAAACCAGACAACACGATCGTTGGAACGAGTGCGCTCACAGTCCGTTCGGAATCAAATTTGTCCCATTTAATCTCCACATTAAAATGTTTACCATCCCATCAAAAACTATTGATCTTTGCATCATACCCCCCAATACCGAATTTGGAAAACTTCGTAAAAGAGTGGAGGAAGGAAGGACGCAAACTGAATCTGATAATGGTCAATCACGTTATAGACGAACAACAGTTCGTTGAAGATATGCCGAAGACCGATTTGTCTATCAACGTATTGGACCACGTAAGCATTACGTCACAATTGGAAGTTCTAATAGATTTCACTATCCTTTAAATGAGTAAAACTATCTTATCCAGAAATGTAATTATCTGAGAAATCTATTTTACCTCATTAATTCAGTTCGTTTTTTGGATCTATCGTATACTTATAAATAATATTTTTAATCACTCCTAATTTCTGTCTTAATATTATTGTCTAAAAACTTTTATGCTTACTTTTTGGTCATAAATATAAATTTTCAATTTCTTTCTTTAATAATTTGAAGTTAGTTTGAAATTGAAGATATTATATTAGAATCTGTTTATTGACTTTTTTATACTTTAATATTATAGAAATAATAAAAAATAACAATAATTGTATTCAGGGTATATGGGGCGGTAAATACTACATACCAATGAAGTCATCAATTGACAGCCGTCGTGAAGCAATGCTCCAAATCGCCAACATCGGAGACCTGAACTCTTTACATTGGGTTGCTACTCCGACTGTACAAGAACCGGGTGTTAACGTAAAGGTTTGTATTCTAATGCAGCCTAATTTTATTCAAGCAATTTCAGGCAGTATCACTTCTACTAATCGTCTTCTATGGCCAAAGGTTGAGGACACTAATGAATCTGGTTAAAATATGGGATTCGTCTGCTGATTACTAGATGAAATTATTAATTTAATCGTCATTACTCAAATAGTACAATTTTAATTTCGTGTTGTTTTGTAATGTCTAATCGATAACATTTTAATGCCTTTTAGGTTCATTACGCTGGCGTCAATGAATTGGACGTTAAGAGAGCGTCGGGTGTTGTTAACTTTGCGAAAAACAATACAAAAACTTACTTTGGAATGGACTTTAGTGGGACAACGGACAGGTAACAGCCATTGATTATTTCCTGTGATTGTTTATTTATTTATTTATTTAAATAAGGAACGCCAGCAGTTTACACAACATACACAGATAACTTATTGACATAAACATTAACAACAAATTTCGTTGTGAAAAACATTGTAGGCGTACACGCCTTTATCGAGGAAACCCATCTTAAGACTTCATAAAAATGAATGAAGGAATTTCGACTTTAAAAAAAAAAAAAAAACTCAAACATAATAAAAAAGAAATAACAAACATAAAAAATATCTGAAAGAATAACAAACAAAAAAATAATAATATAGATTGTTGTGATCCATAGAATTTAAAATATCTATATATTGAGTAAAATTAAGATGATCCAATTTCAAAGTTACTTCCTTTGCCTATCTCAATTTTGTCTACTTCTGATTCGGCATTAATGTGTGACTAATTGTACATGATTTCTTTCTTTCGTTGTTACAGCGGTACAAGAGTTATGGGCCTCATACGAGGAGGCTCCATCAGCAACCGAGTGAGGGCCAATCCAAATCTTCTTTGGCCAATTCCTGAACATTGGACTCTTGAAGAAGGCGCGACCATACCACTTGCTTATTGCCAAGCGTTTTACTGTTTGGTAAGCTAAACTGTTAAGAACTCATTTTTTATGATCTGATCTTCCTTCTTGTCCCTATATCTTCGTTTGTCTAAGATTTTTGTGATTAATGGATGAAATAGAAAGTGATATATTTCCATGTCAAAATAAAACGGTGTTTCGAACCCACGACCGCCACGTTGGGAGTGACTAGCATTTATGTGTTTCTCACAATTATTACACAGGCCATGAAGAACAGATTCTTCCCCGGGAAATCGGTTCTCATACACGGTGGTACCGGAGCGTTGGGTCAAGCAGCTATATCAATATGCCTCGCGTACAAATGCGAAATATTCTCCACTGTCAGCAATAGACGTAAAAAGGAATTCCTTCTGAAGCTGTTCCCGACGCTTAAAGGTATGTTTTTGGTACTTAATCGATGTAGTTCTTCACTTCATGATTTTGTCACTGTTTTATAGGACAAGGCAAGCTTATAACTTGTGTTATAGGTTCTAATTCGAACAATTTAGAGTTAAGTGGTATGAAATTTTAGAGCTTTAACATCTATTCTCTGTTATTGTTAAAAATAACATCATGTTAGAAATATTATATCAATTGCAAAGCCTCTCAATAAGTGAGGATCATAGATGGCAGTGAGGAAAAAACAATTCATTATCTTTATATTATTACTAGCCGACCGAGCAAACGTTGTTTTGCCATACATGTGATTTAAATTTTCAACAAATAAAAAATAGGGGTTGATCGTAGAGAGGTAAACATTTAGGGTTGTATGTATTTTTGTATGTTGTATCATTAAAAAATAGAAACTAAAAATTTTATCTAAAAAATAAAAAAAAATTTAGAGGTGGATTACCCCTAACATTTAGGGGGACGAATAATAGATGTTAGCCGATTCTCAGACCTACTCAATACGCTCACAAAGTTTCATGAGAATCGGTCTAGCCGTTTTGGAGGAGTATGGGAATGAAAACTGTGACACGAGAATTTTATTAAATGGTATTAAATCATGAAATAATAAAACATAGAATATTGTAAAACGGCGTGGTACGATATTTGAATCAAAGATTATTGATTTCAGAGGAAAATATTGGCTACTCAAGAGACGGCACATTTGGTGATTTGATCCTTTCAAAAACTAAGGAAAAAGGAGTTGATATTGTCCTTAGCTGCGTGAAGGGTGAACTTAAAAATGTAAGACTTAATTCATAAACTTACTTCACTTTTTATTATTTGCCTAAAACTAAATTAGTCTTCTTTAAATAATTAATATCTCTTACTTTCGAATAATGCTAGTCCCGCGATGAAATAGAATAAAACTAATATATTGTTTATGAATAAGTTCTATCTATCTAAGAATCTATCTTCGCTTATAACGAGTTGGTCACATAAGTACAAGTATTTAGAATTAGAGTTCTTAATAAATCTTATTACTGTTAACAATATCTCTGTTTGTATTTAAAAAAACCATTATATCACTTAATCTGTACTATTGTCACAGGTAAGCATCAGCAGCTGTGGCAGTTCCGGTATTATCATAGATACAGCGCTAATACAAAACCACGAAGACTTCAACTTTGGGATGCACGGCCTGACCAAAGATCGGTCATACAAATTTGTGGATTTTTCATCTTTGTTTGAATTTGGAACAGTTGAAGAATTAAAAGTAAGCAATAATTTTTTACCTCATTTCAAAAAAATTGAATTTCGAACGACAAAAACATTAATACTGACTTGTGCTTTTTACACAGATTATAAAAAAAATGTTTTAATATGCAACCTTTGCAGAAACGATTAAGCATATCTAGAAATTATATTTCCACAGCGTCTTCAAGCGCTTGTAAGCGAAGGTATAGCTCTGGGCTATGTCCGTCCCTTGACAAGTATAGTCTATACTCCTAAGGATGTAGCTCGAGCCTTCCGCCTTATCGACGAGAGCAAACACAGAGGCAGAGTGCTCATCGACTTGCAACAGAACATACCCATTGAACGGACCAGGTAACTTCATTTAACTTTATAATTCTCTACATTAAGTAAATCACATCTAATAATAGATATTCGTTATCTGGACGATTATAACAAAAAATATTTCTTAATTCGAGGATACTTTTTTTATCAAGACAAATTCTGCATAAGTTTTAAGTTTATAATTTTTTTTATACTTTGATTTTTCATTTCAGCCTTCAAG
This sequence comes from Pontia daplidice, assembly GCA_963693355.1. Classification (NCBI taxonomy): domain Eukaryota; kingdom Metazoa; phylum Arthropoda; class Insecta; order Lepidoptera; family Pieridae; genus Pontia; species Pontia daplidice. Next base: position 1,737,003 of record CAVNZL010000006.1, read on the forward strand.
TAACACCTGAAATGTCACATTTAGTGATATCAGATGACGATATTCTGGCCGCTCAACTGATCGACCGACTAGTTGAGAGAGGAGTCCGAAAGATACGACTTGTAACATCGCAACCGTCAAATGTTGTGTTATTTAGGAAAATGTAAGTATTTTCAATGAATTTATTTCACTGTGCAAAAACATAATCAAAAATCAATATTCTGCAAGTAAGCGGCGTTAAAATGTTCTCGCATCTCACATAACATTTTCGATCAATCCTTTCATACTAAATATTCGTGTACGATTTTGTCTCATTCTGACATTATATTATGTGTAAGCAAACAAGACTCTAGCTCAAAGGGTCTAATATGATTTTAGATTGAGTGTAATACTCAACACATGATTATAATTTTATTAATGTTTTTGTTTTACTCAATTTGTTTTTCTAAAAAAATTTTAATGTTTGTTATATTCTTTTTAATGTTGAATTCTTTAATATCCTGTTGTTTTTACGACAAGAATCTTTGATATTGACGTGTAGGTAAGCCTATAAATGGTTTTGGCAACGAAATTTTTCTATCTGCGTAAACTGCTGGCGTTCCATATTTAAATAAATAAATGATTAATTAGTTACCTTAGCCGATTCGATTCGAAAACCTTGTATATATTTCTTTACAAATTTAAAAAAATATTTTTTTACAGCCATTGGTGTAAAGTTGGTGTCGACATTGACATTACGAGTCAAAATGTATGGAATAAAAATAATATTCCAGAAATATTAAACGGCCTCAATATTGAAGGAGTGTATATTATTGTTACAAAGGATACCATATTCGACAAAGCCAATGAATTTTTGGGGGATCTAGATGTGAAAATAAGGGATGCGAATCCAAAACTGAGGTACAGAGAATTACATCATACAAGTATTAAGAATTAATTATGGCAAAGTTAATATTGTCTTTTATTAACATAACTGTTACACATTTAAAGAAAAACACTTTTTAACGGATTTATGTTATGTATTTTTTTGTGGTCACGGTAGACTGTAAAGTGGACACGCACGCTGTGAAGCACGTGAAAGGTCTGGAAATTTTTTAAATAATGTAATTATACTTAAATTTTGCAAAAAAAAATACTTAATATAAATCCATTAAAAAGTGTTTTCTTTATATTGCAAAGTTACTGCGCGGTATCGCACGTACGGGAGTGCTGCGGTACCTGAGACTTAGTGTGTCGGATAGGTATGTCTGGCGGAGAGAACTAACCTGCTCGCTATGACCGAGGTTCACGAAAGAGTGGACATCTCGTGCTCTTTGAGAGAATTCGCAAGAGTCACGTTTTAAGCAACTATTTCATTTGGATAAGATCCTGTAATAATAGTAGTTAGATGTATAAATAAATAAATATTAACATCTAGGATATATATCTTTTACGAGAAAATACTGGTAGTTTACATTACATTGTAAATCATAATGAGGTTTTACATGATTTTCTTTTATACTGTTTATACGAAGTCCAAGATACGATCTCCACGAAAAAACTTACCGTCATATATCTTCATACTGATTAAACTAATTAAAAACAAATCCAGTTCGATATATCCACATTTTAAATGTCAAAACGAATTTATCTAAAGGACATCAGACTGTTTTCTAACAGATTAATTATTGTTATTATATATTTTTTAACTAATTATTGTTATCTTAGAGGATAAGTGAAATTATTACTTTTACAGATACTTTGCTATTGTAAACGAAAATGGAGATATTGGTGAGCACGTGTCATTGTCAAGAAAGAAAGATAGATTAGCGTCAACGCTCATCCGATTTCCTCGTTTGAAAATGGTACCTATTAATTTGTGTAAATTTAATCTAATGCAAATATATTAAATTAATTACATTGATAAATTCTTTTAAAGAGAATGGATTACATATTGATTTTAAAACGTACAAGACGTACATGTTATTGTTTTTAAAAGCTTTTTAATAAGAGCTCTTTAAGGGCACAAATTTGGGGGTCACACTGTTCAGTAATGTAAAAAACATTTAACTGAAAGTTGTACAGATATAAAAATGATATTTATTTCAGGGGGAAGTAGAAAACAATTATGTAATGTCAACGCGAAGTGTGGTGGATGTTATTGAAAAGGCTTTATTATCCCAAGAAGCGGTGATAAGAGCGAATCGCGTTCGCACCAAAGTCAATTTGTTGGAGGATGTCGCTAAATGGGCAGGTTTGTTTTTTTTTTTTTTTTCAAAATTTAACCCACTGTCAACGTCAAAATATTCTAAATGACAATGTAGACATCAATAAAAATCACAGTTTATTTCTTAATGTACATTTCTTGTCTGATGAAATCAATCAGATGAGAAAAATTATTATATAAATTTAGATTATTGAAATATGGCGTGTGTGATGTTTAAAATATTGCGACGTGTTGATGTGTTGCAACGCTATTTGGTTGCTTCGAAAACATAAAGAATCAGTATAAGAAGAAACTAACAGAAATCTACAAAAAAGCACGAATATGTAATATAAATGATTTAATTATAAAATGAACGCTTTCAGACATAAAGCTACCTCAGGACGTAGACAGCGAATCCACCCTTTTAGAATTGGGTATGCACGATTCAAAGGTAAAAGCCGTGCAAGTCTGCCTTCGCGACCACCACAACGTGTGGTTCTTCGAGGAACAAATTCCCCAACTCACCATACAGAGGTACAAATTGAATTTCGAACGTCAATTTTTAAAACTAAGTTCAACCGGCGGTGTTTTACCAAGGAGTTTCCATTATGTTTCTGAGACCCAATCTACTCGATCTGTGACAGTTATACATAGAATATTTATTGATTAAGTATAATTGAAATACGCAATATGTTTACAAATCGCAGTGAATTATGAAAAATGAAATCATGATTTAAATTTTATAACATGAAAATTATCCAACAATTTAGTCAGTACCGTTCCGTGCTTACATACTTGTAGTATTTCCGAGTACGCGACGTCGGCATTCCTGGTTTTGCGAACATTAATCAAAATTGGGTTACGTCATGAAATGACGTCATAAGCGTTGTCACATTCTCGTTACGTCATCGCTATTTTGATAGAGTTAATTATGTTTTAAGGATAAAAGAGACGGAAGAAAAAATATTGGATATGGAGTATACTGATGACCCGGGTCTTTCTTCTTTCTTCTCTTACGTGGACTCTGACGAGCTGTTGGCTACAACTGAGATGACTTTCTTACCAACTCTCACCAACAGCTCCAGTATGGTAAGCCTATATTGTTTGCTAAATACCAATCAATTCTCAAAACATGAACGGTTTATTATTTTAATATATATAAATATCCTGTCACGATGTTTGTCCGCGATGGACACCTAAACTATATAACTGATTTTAAATTAAATTGGCACACCGTGAGCAGTCTGGTCCAATTTAAGAGATAGGATAGCTTAGATCTTTAATTGTAGTCGCAATTTCATTTCATTGCAAATTATTTGTCTATAATTAATTGACAGTCACAATTATCTGTTAACTCCAAAAGATTCTAACAGATGTCGATACTTTTCAATTGGATTGAGTAAGTGATCCATAGATGGCACTGCTATGGTAAACCGACAAACGTGTCGTATTTACTTTTTGTTTAAAATTTAGATTAAACATATCCCCCGCACACTTAAAGCTGATAATTATTTTTATTGAACTAAAAAATGATTCTGAAATCACAGCTATGGCAAAAAATTATATAACATATAATGTATCGTATATATAACTCTGATTATATTCGCTGTATAAAGCAAAAAGAAGCTATTTTCACCACTAACCTATTGAGGCTCTGACAAAGTAAACAGCAAATTAATTGTATTAAATTGTCAAGCCATTAATAAGGCCCAAAAATGCCCAAGAAATTAGGATCTTGGTCAATTTGCTTTCATACGAATACAAGATAGAAAATTTCTTTGTTCGCTTAGCGAGATGACGAGTTCGACCCAGACCAGGCCTTCCTCTGCATTGTACCTGGTGTGGAAGGTCATCATCAGCGATTCACGGAACTATGTGAGAGGCTGAAGCTTCCAGCTCTCGTGTTACAGCCTGGCTTGGGAAGAGATGAATCTTTACAGGACATAGCTAAACGGTTCGCTAAGGTACAGAACATATTTCTAATGAATTTAATTTAATATTATTTTTTATCTAACGATATAATTAAACTAGAGAGAGTTCCTTTACTTTTAGTGTCTTTTGAGTCGAACAGAGCTAAAGAAACATTTCTACCTAATGGGATACGAAGCCGGTGTCATCATAGCCTTAGAAATGGCAGCTATTTTAGAAGATAATGGTAAGCTGAAAACAACTACCAAACTCAAAGTTTTGCGTTACTTCATCGTGATTTACCAAAATATGAACGCAGATTCAATTCTTAAGATAATAATTAAATCAAGAAATTCTAAACGCTGCTTAATCTCAGTGAATTTACCTAATTCTTGATTATATTTTATAATTCTCAGGCCTCACGGGTGTAGTCTACTGCTTGGGCGGAACACCTAAGGAAATCGTAGCACAGTTCAATTCGAAACTTGCGGACATAAAAGATAACGTAGAGTTACAAGAATCAGTTGGTAGACATATGGTTAAACTGATGTCTGGAGAAAACTCCGACACTTTGGACGAAACCCTGAAAAAAGCGACGACCTGGGAAGAACGAGTAACGTACTGTGTACGCGACCTCATTGGGAGAGTTAGTTATTCGACGCAATATACAAAAGAGCTGATCGAGGCTGCCTACTCTAGAATCGTCCAAGTGAAAAAGTACGCCGCTGAGCCCCAGAAATTGCGATCTTTTCTTATATTAATCAGAGCCAACTTCAATGAAGACTTAAGCAATGATTCCCTAGAAGATTATTCGCATCAACCTATCATTAAGTATCAATTGAAGGCCCCGTTGTGCTATGCAGCTCAGGACTTGCGTTGTGCCGCCATTATTAATAGGCACCTGGAACAAGATCTGATAGAAGAATTTGAACAACGCAATCTATGTGAAACATACTTGCTTAATGCAGATACGTTTATGACGGCCGCTGTTGAAAGCGTGGATTAAAATTTGTTTATTGTTTAATGTGTGTTGTTTACTCATTAAAATATATGTTGATATAATTTCATTTTTTTTTGTAAAACAATTCACCCTTTTTTGTGACTAAAGTTTAGTTACTTAGAGTTAAGATTTACAAACCTATAGGTTAACTTCGAAGGAAACGACTTAAAACTTATAGAGATTTTAATAGAGACAATAAAACTATTATATATCACTAAATCACAGAATTATTCCATAAACGTTTTTGATAATTTATCAATAACAATTCTAGTCCGCTCCGATATGTACTGGTCAATCTGTCCTAACACTTTAACAACATGCAACATTTTCTGGACGTTGCTTTTGAATCGCTCCATCCTTTCAGCACTTGTCTCTTCGTCTAAAACTTTTCTTAGAATCGAAAGTTTCATTGGGGCTCCTATTTTCGGGGCTTTGCCTATCTCCATTGATTTTAACTTTGGAGCATTTAGTCTTGGAACTTTAAGCTTAGACGTTTTCGGTTTTGAAAATTTTGGAATAAAACCTTTTGGGGGACTCACTGCTGAGCTGATTATATTATTGCTATCAACAGTCAGATCATTTTCCGTTGGCTCGATGATAAATTTTCCGTCCTCTATGGCCTTTGGTATTGCTTTTTTAATTAAGTTGCAGAAGGAATCCAGGTCAGAGTCTGTGTTACCATTCGATAACTCGGCCGACTTGGATTTTATTGAACGATTCTGTGAACAAACAAATATTTTCGTCTTTAAAGGGAGTGATGTAAACTAATTAATAATCAGATAGAATAATTTCATGAAAATATTATCTAATACAATTATTATATATGTATATATATATATATACCTCACATTGTACATGTACGAGTACATTCATATATTTACGTACAATGTACAATGTTAGGTTTCATGCAAACAGTCCGTATCGTACCTATCGTTTATCGTATGTGTTTTAATTTGCGTAGCGTCCTGTACGAGCAAATTAATACGAACGCCTCCTTTCCTTTTTAAAAGCCGATAATATGATTCATGGAAGCCACGTGAACATTAAATGAATTAGCTAGACTTTTTTTAAAGAACGGATCTTTTTTATAGGGACTTTCCGCCAATACCAATGTATCAGTAAATATTTAAAAAAATCTGCACCAAAATCCTGTTATTACCGCAATATACTAAGACCTTTACTAAGTAATAGATTATTAATAAAATTAATGTTAGCAAACCTCTTCAGAGCCACATTCAATTGTCATCTGAAGTGGTAATGGAGCGCACGTCGCCAACCTCACCTGAAAACATATAAGCACCATCGATCATTTTCAAAATCATTTTAGATTTATTTTAGGCGTACCAATTTATCTACCCTGGTTAGGATAAGTTCAAAATTTCATACACAATTTTACGATGTAACAACAAATTGAATTAACTTTTATTTTGTCATATATTGTAAATAAAATCATCTTAAATATATCAACAACTAAATCTATTTAACACATGGCCAGGACACATGCAGGCCTAGTTCAATCCTACTATCTCACTATTTCACAATTATACCAAACTATCACGAGCAGCAAATCTTCCCAGAATTACTAACCATCAAGAAAACCACAATCACCACGTATTGAGACATGCTATAGCCGCGTTCGACACATTTTTACTAACTACAGAATTGAATCACGTACCAAGATGTCAAGTCAGCATCATTTAAAATCAGTCTTATACGTGACAGATTAAATATGCAGTGGTTAGTGAGTACTATGTACGCGGGAAGCGTAGTTTTATTTTTGATAGCGAAGTCGTATTATCATAATGAATTTGTTAAAGTTTTCGATGATCGTTTTGCTAGCTGTGATTTGTGTCCAGGTTTGTGCTATAATCGATTATTTTACTAGGTGATTTAATGCTGCTAAACTTAAGGCTTTCCAACGCTGGCATGGGCATGTCTTTATTTGGCAATAATAAAATAAATTTAATATAGAAACGCTTTCTTCCAGCTATGAAAAACAAGATGCACTGAATTTTAATTTTATGATTTCAAGTAGAATCTATTTATACTAGCATTTATAATGGTACAATTTATCTTAAAAATTACTAGAACTGTGTTCATTACGACTCACCATAAGCACGAGGATTTGTATGGCGAAAAAAATATATTTAAATATGGAAAGCATTTTATTTGCCACAAAAATGTGCCAATCATTGAAGATATACAAAATTTGTATTAGCGGCGGTGAAGCATCTTAGAAGCACGGGGAAGGGTTTAAAATCGGACGACCCATATTATGTGGATATTCAATTGTATATATAACAGTCTAGAACTGAATCTCTTCACTAAAGAAATTTTACCAGCTTACTATGAATAATTTATTATCTCACTTTTTCAGGGCAGTGTGCTCACAAAGAAAAACCTCTTACATCCACGCCAAAGAGAGTCATGTTTCACTTGTAATGCTAACGATAAACCCTTTGGCTGGTCAATTATGTCATATTTCGGAAAAATAAAGGATTCTGTAGTGCGATCCCTAAACGGTTTTTTGGAAAAGGCCAAAAGAGTAAAACTTGCCTGACACTCATTTCCGGTCGAGGCACAGGAACATATAATTTATTTTGTAATATGTAAAGTCTGTAAAGAAAAATATGTCATTGTTACGAATTTTTATATGTTTTTTTCTATAATTTATTTAGGTTATAACTTATGATATACTTAAGCATATGTTTAATACTCGTTATTTAATAAAATAGATGTAAACTGTCAAGATTTTTATTAAACAATCAATAAATTAATATAATCCTATGTGCTTATCACAGTAATAAATAAATATGCTCTACTTCTATTACTTATTTAAATTAACAGTTTCTTGAATCTTAAATATTCCGCTGTTGTAATAGAACCTTTTTTCTTCAAATCTAGTAAAAATTTTGAAATATTTTTACTTATTTTTGGAGGTGGTTTAATTCCAGTCTTAAATTTTGTATCCAAAGCCCTTTGAAGTGGTGTTTTTCTTAATTTAGGGGCTTTAAGTGTTTTTGGTATAAGTGGTATTAATGGAAGAGGCAGTATCGGTAATGGAGGTATAATTGGTAACAGAGGTGGCAAAAGTGGTAATTTTGGTATGATTGGTGGTAAAATTGGTACGAGGGGTAAGAGTGGAAATTTCGGAATATTTAACTTTGGTTTCAATTTTCTTGTAAGCAAAGATTTGGAAAGAGCTGGTGTCAATGACTTTGAATTGATGTTAATTGTGATCGGGGAGCGACATGAGGTTTTTTTAATTAGTAATGGACTGGTCAATCTTCTCCAATCACCAGATATGAGGCCAAGATTTACTCCGCATGAGACTTCCACCTGAAAACAGTCAATTTCATTTTACTGCAATTTTGTATAGTAATATAACAATACTGTATATACGGATCTACACAGTTCATCTAATATTTTTTATAAATTGTATGTAGTTTTAAGTATTAATTATATTAAAATAAATTTATATTTACCATTATGAAAATCCATATTGTGCACCTCAAAAATATATGAGTGTAACCCTTCATATCAGAAATTTCATATGATCTTCGTATAATGTCTCACCTTATTTATCCGTTTTATCTTGACCGAGATTAATGAAAACAAAGAACAATGAAACAATATCAAATAGCAGTCACTCGAACAATACAAGAAACTAAAACAAAAATATTAGAAAACTATTATAAATTACCTAATTAACTGATAAATTGCGATAAAATGTAAAATTTCAAAATTAATCTTATCGTAAAGCTTGCTACACGTATGCAATCGCGTAATTATGCATAACATGCTTTCTTTTAAATAGAACAAAAATCCTTTTATAATCATACTTCAGCATATTTTGTTTTGGAAAGTACGAAAATGGGGGCACGGCTGTTTTGGTCCTCCCTTGCCCTGTTGGTCCTCGCCAGTTATTCTTCCGCTTGTGACGATAAAGGAATATGTTTGGTAATTCTAATTTCCGCTATTAGCATTAGTAGCTTTTTAATTTTTTAGTATTAAAAAGGAAAATTTATTTCATTTTAAATGTGTACATTATATGCATCTTTTGCAGTTGGAGGCCCTAAAGGAAATGAAACAATGTGAGAAATGTGTGCTCGCGTCGTAAGTACCCTTAAATTATTTAAATGTATTACTATAAATAGATTATAGAAACCTCCATCAAAACTTGCCCTCATTTCTGTTCTGTAAATAAATTAAGACTTGGTACCCGTATGAGGAAGTACTGTACTGGAGAACTTTTTACAATTTCAACTTTATTTATTTTATAAATCTGCAGTTCCTGATTTACATATATATATAAATAAAATAATAAAGAGAGAGCTTATAAAAAAGTTATATTCATGTGTTCTAAATAATGCCATTATTTTCAGATTGCTCAAACCATTACTGACATCTAAGATTGGTAAGTATTATTAAAAATCATTTTTGTCAAAAACTATGTGTATTTGTAGTATCAAACACAAACTATAAATATGAAAAAAATTGAATTTTTTACAGAAAAGAAATGCTCAAAATGCCTTGACGAACCGGCGCCGCCCACAACACTGCTTCTGATGCCTTCAAGCCCTTGTGCACCAGCACCAGTCTGTCCATCACCACCTCCTGTCATCTTATCTCCGCCACCAGCCCCGTGTGCCCCACCAGCTCCCATCATTCTTTCTGCGCCATGCCTACCTCCCGCTCCAGCGCCCTGCGCTCCACCTGCCCCTGTTATGCTATCTGCCCCTTGTCTACCACCAGCAGCTCCATGTTCTCCCCCACCTGCTCCTATAATGCTTGCTTGTCCTCCACCTGCCCCAACCCTTCTTCCTGCCCCCTGTGCCCCACCTAGTCCTATAATGCTTCCTGCCCCATGTGCACCCCCAAGCCCTATAATGCTCCCTGCCCCCTGTGCCCCACCTAGCCCTATTATGCTTCCTGCCCCATGTGCACCACCTAGCCCACTTATGCTTCCTGCCCCCTGTGCCCCCCCCTAGCCCTATAATGCTTCCTGCCCCCTGTGCCCCCCAGCCCTAATGCTTCCTGCTCCCTGTGCCCCACCTAGCCCCATAATGCTACCTGCACCATGTGCGCCGCAATCACCAATAGTGATTTCTTTGACTCCACCTCCTCCACCATGCTCTTGTCCAGCCCCCGCATGCTCCTGTGCACCCCCATCTATTCCAATGACAGCGTACATGGTGGCTCCACCGGTACCTGTATCGCTAGAAGCAAAACCAATTAAACCGTCATGCGGATGTCCGTTTTAGGCTAATTAGGTTGTAAATCAATACTGTGAAAGGGTAGATTCCATCAAATTATGCATTCTCATGTCATGAAAATAGTATAATTCGTGTATCGTATTTAATTGACTAAAACAGGTATAGAAGGATAAAGTAATCTAGTCTAATATATTTATTATATAAAATAAAGAAGGAAGACTTTATTTGACATAGAAGAAAATATATAATGAACAGGAATAGCTGCACTGGACTGGACTTCATATAGAATTGCTTATATATTATGGATATTGTATATATGGATTGATTTTTATTAAAATTACAATATAATTTTTTCTCTTTCAATTACCCCATCCATTAAAATCCATACCACGTTAATATGTAATAACAAAACACACCAACTTAGTAATTCAATCTTTCGTACGAAACTTTAAAGAAAAACTTAATAAGCCGGAACCATATATTCAGTAACTTCTGTTTATTGTCCAAGGCTGACTTGACGTTGTAGTAGATATAGTAGATATTCTACCCAAAAACTCGAAAAATATTTCTTAGACACACCATACTGTATTCCGAATTACATATTTTATCTATAATGTATAAACCTATCTTCTTCTTATGGTGCCGTCTCCTTTTGGAGGTTGGCGATCATTATAGCTAATTTGACTTTGGATGCCGCGCTTCTGAATAATGATTTCATGCTTTGACCAAACCATTGCCGAAGATTTTTAAGCCAGCCAAGCTGCGGCCAGGCCTCCTTCTACCCGCCACTTTGCCTTGTATGATTAGCTGAAGGAGCTCGTATTTTTTGGAGTTAAGCAAAACATGACCGAAATATTCTAGCTTCCTTTTCTTTACTATCATCGAGCACCTCTTTGTATTGTTAATGTGTTCTATAAACCTATAAAATATATTAAATGTGCGGTTACAAAATAAATTTTGCATATATTGGAAATACACCCAATGATTTAGCCAAGCCTATAATTTAATTTTCAGCGATGCAAATAACAGGCTCTATCAGAATACAGCGAATAAATTCCCTATATGAAAATTATTAATGATTGAAACTCTAATATAAATACCGATTAGATTTATTTGAATACAGAGAAACTAATCATGCTTTACGAAGCTTTATCGTTAGCTTTTAAGTATAAAATTGTTGGTAGTATTATCATCTTTACTTGCTCCAATAGTTTTGGTGAGAGAAAACTTCTTGATATATTTGGATATAATAGAAAAAAAAATATTATTTTATTTTTCTTACAAATTATTTGTTTATTTTTATTTAGTCATTATAAATAAAAAGTTTTTATAACGGAATGAATAAATTCTCATATTATAAGTATTTATTGAACGATCGGATTATATATTAAAAAAAGGAAACTCACCAGAGATAGAATGAATTGTGGTTAGTGATCTTTTCAGATGCAGCCAAATTAATTCGTAATTTTAAAGACATTCCGGCAACAGTTACCTGCAATGCAAATATATTTGAACAAGTCCATCGTCATCGTTTACAAGGCATATTTTATATACCAAAAGATTACCATGAATTAGATCAGGCAAGGCATTTATCTTTTCTTTATGTGGCTAAAAACAAGAGTACCCGAGCTTATTGAACTTCTGTACAACAAGTTCGGGTCTGTACCGAGCGAGCTAATAGCTATGTGAGGGGACAAAAATGTAAAAATTTAAAAACACTATAAATGCATTTGTCTTGACATATCTTGTTTTATTAGTATTACCAAATATTCTGTGGTTTACTTTAAATAACTAAGCTAAACAAGTTATTCATTTTGATGGCCATTCATTTTCACAGATATTTTTTAAATTGTCTACCACTCACAATATTCGCAATGTATTGTGTAGGTTAAAATAAACATTGGGTATAAAGAGCACTCGTTGTGAACTACAGTTAATTTGTAACGTTCTGTTCAATACAATGATACTCTGTGGTAGTTTTACAGATAGAAATGATTTAGGCGGGGAAATGGACAGAGAGCTTCAATTATTGTTACGGAATTACGGTTTCGCATAAAAATGTAATACTTTCCAACCCTAAACTCCGACGTGATTATTAAGAAGTAAATAAACCGTAACGACCTTGACATTTATTGTCTTGTAATTTTGTAGGTGTCATCGATTTACTTTTCGAATTGGTACAAATGGATTATTTTCGCTGATCAATTACCTGATGCGCTACATAACGTGCGATATGATGCAGATATTGTACTCATAAAACCAAAGCAATATGGAACAAATGGAGGTCAGTCTACTTACTATCTATGCTAGCTGATGAAATAAGAATTTTGTTATTGGTTTAGGGGAACATTTGTTACGCCAGATTATACAAATATGGATTTTATGGATTTTTTCGGTTCGATGCGCGTCGCGATTGTTTCCTTTTAACTGAAAATGATACGTGCAATTAATTCTATATTTAAATATTTAAAAATAAAATATGTAAGTTAGCTCACAAGAGCAAACTCATGTAATTCGTAGGAAATTTAAAAATATATTATACTAGCTGATCCGGCAAACCTTGTTTTGCCATACATGTGATTTCAATTTTCAATTAATAAATAAAAAATAAGGGTTGATCGTAGAAGGATTGTATGTATTTTTGTATGTTGTATCATAAAAAAATAGAAACTAAAAATGTTGTCTAAAAAATAAAATAATTAGGGGTGGACTACCCCTTAATACTTAGGGGGATGAAAGATAGATGTCGGCCGATTCACAAGACCTACTCAATACCTCACAAAGTTTCATGAGAATCGGTCAAGCTTTCGGAGGAGTTCAAGTCGAACCTCGTGACACAAATATTTATAATATTGTGAATTAAAATTCAATCCCTTGAACACACACAAAAAATTTCATCAAAATCTCAGTCGTTGAGAGAAGTTCAGTGACATACACATTCACAGAAAATTATATATATATATGTCAGTGCGCTTAGTCATTAATACTTCATGTTGTCGTACGTTATTGGTACAGAAACAACGGTGAAACTAGAAGATATCTATATTCACCCCTACCAAGGTGCATCTATACATCCTTGGGCCGTCTACAATGACAGCGGCCTTCAAATTATTTACGAAAGAGAGAGAATTCTCAGAAGATTGAATCTTCAACAGTATCCATTGCGGATAGCAACTCCGGTAATCGACGGCGCAAGCCATATTTTTGTGTCTCTTTGGTATAATATAGGGAACAAAATAAATAAAGGAATAAAGTAAACATACTGTTCAACAAATTCGTTCCCGAATCGGTATGTTTAATAGTATAGATTGTTTTCTTATAGGACTTTTTTTTTAAAATGCCAATACGGACCAACTCTGTCAAGGCGCCAGGTCACTGTGCCAGGGAGCCAAAATACGCAAACGGTTGCATACCACTAATAATTAAATATTTTTTTTATAATTACATGAAGGCTAAATTCAAGGCTATCAAGTGAAAGAATATTATATGGGATCCTCGCGTAAATCATATTTTTATCCTAAAGCTAGGTACCTACAGCAACGAATCATACAATGGATCCTTTATCGACTACCTACATGATATGTCTATGCCAGAAAGAGATTCCGGAGTTCGTTGTGGATATACAACCTCGTCTCTGATTGTGGAGAGCCTTAACGCGAGGTACGTTCAGATGAATTCAGGTATCTATCAAGCGGGATCGATCACTCTAATCATCATGTGAGGTCTAAAAGGGAAGAAAGGGTTCGAAGAAATATCGGGGATTTTATAAAATTTCACTAGACGTCTTGGATGCCTATCAGCAGTAACAAAAAAACAGAAATTACACACTTTCATTGACTGACAGAGCTATATGTCAAATACATACATATTGGAATTTATTAAGTTATACTCGCATTAGTAAAACATAACAGTATTAACATAACCTATCTTTAAAGATTATAGTCTAAAAATTCCCATTAAAATACACCTTAGGGTTCGTTTCAGCCTCTCAATTAACTCTGCTTTACACAACCCTAATAGACCAATCTACAAGCAACACTCCGCGAAAAAACCTTAGGGTTTTGTACTATGAACTTCCGCAAAGTAACGCCTCCTTCTATTAATTATACCTCTGCTTTGGCAACTCCCCTAAATTTCCAGTAAGGTTTCCTACACCTCTTGTATAAAACCCAACCTCAGTTTAGAAAAAAATCTAAAAGTATCAAGTGATTTTTTAACGACCTGTTTAAAAACCATCATGAATCACACTGATAACTCTCACGAAAGGAATATAGAAAAACTATAGCGAATGGCTACATATTTATTAATTTTAGTCACGAAATGAAATGTTTCCTTGTTGATTCAGTGGGGTAGTTTTACCAACCACGCTATGGAGCACAGAAGTTCACAATAGCAGTATGTTATTAAAATTACGTTATGGAACGGCAGACTTAAGCGGTGGAGTCCTTCGGATAATGCATAGCAGATATGAAAAGCTGGATTATACAATGTGTATTTGGCCATTTCGGTGAGCTCGAATTTCACAATTACCAAAATTTACTTTTTTTTATAATATAGGGGGGCAAAAGAGCTTGCGGGTGACCTAAGCGGGAACAACCGCAGCCCATAATCACCTATTAATGAGTGCGTTGCCGGCCCTTAGGGAAGGAGTACGCTCTCTTTTTAAAAAATCGGAGGTCGTATCTCGTGGGGAAGACCTCTACTATGACGACTATTTATCAAAATACAGTATAATCTTCAGTGACCCCCTGGGACGTGTGACCTGCCCATACAGGTCCCGAGGTTTTTGTATTATATTGCAAAAATTCAATCTTGAAATTGTTATCTCTAGAGGTATTTTAACGTACATTTCAAGGTACTAAAATTGTAAATATTTATACCCGCTGCACATTGTAACAATAGAGTTTGTTGAATGATAAAACCGACCCTAAATCACATCTTATGTGCTAAATGTGCTTTATGTGCTAAATCCACAAGACTGCATAAAATAAGCAATTCATTTCAAGGAAATGGTGCTCGCTATTATAATAAAGTCCCAAGCAAAGTCCGAGAGCTGTCAATAAACAAATTCAAAAATATTATTAAAAGAAAATTGATTGCTAAAGCCTACAGGACCGCGGATTATCTGAATGACAGAAGTGCTTGGGACTAAATTGCTCCTGTTCTAAAAATTATAAGTTGTAAGCATGATCAAAAAAAAAAGACAAACCCGACTGAGTTTCTTGCTTGTCCTTCTCAGACTCGGGCGCGTTAGTGAACAAGCCTATAAATTTAGTTTTAAGTGACGTGCAAATGTGATCATGTAACGATCCTACTTGAATAAATGAATTGACTTTGACTTTGACTATGTTTAAGGGTCGGTTTCACGTATTTGGCTGAGCGCGAGAGCAGTAAGAACATGTTCGTAGCCCCGTTTACTGCTGCGGTGTGGTTCAGCTGCTTGGCACTGCTCGTAGTTTTGCTATTCGCGCAGCGTGTTACTGCTACCAGTGAGATGGAAAAGGAGGGTGCCTTTATCGCAGTTTTGGCGACTTTCTTACAACAGGGTAACGGAAATTTACCCCACAGAGCATATATAATTTACATACACAGATGATTAAACCTAGTCGCTTCCACCTGCCAGTAGTGCGTTGATGTCTTTCATTGATACGTTTCATTGATACTAATACATTTGTGTATTTTAAATTGAGATTCTCCGGAACATTAACACGTATGTTATCCCTGATCGAATGAGGTTTCTCGCTGAGTTTTCAAATACTATTAATCTATGATACTTCAAATCACCTCACTCACTATACAATAAAGAATTCAATATATCTGCTTAAATAGGTCCTTAAACTTTCTAAAATAAAGAAAATCACTTTTTAACGGATAATTACATTATTTAAAAAAATTCACGACGTTTCGCGTGCTTTAAGTGACGTTAAAAAGTCCTTTTCTTTAAATGAGTAACAGTTAGGTTAATAAAAGACATTATTATGTGCTTTATAAATAATTTGATATTAGTTAAATAGAGGTACTAAAAATTCTGGATTTTCAATAAAATTTTCCTACCAAATTATTCATAGTCCGTAAATAATAATTACACTTTATTATTATTACATTTTATCGATAAATAATTATAAATGGATTTAGATGCTAGCGCGGTTCCACGCGGCATATCTGGACGCTGGAGCTTCCTTGTATTATCTATATACGCGATGCTGATCCATGCCTACTACACATCAGCTATCGTGTCGGCTTTTATGAGTACTGGCAGGAGTGGACCGGATTCACTCAAATCCCTTGGCGATTCTAGATACGCGATTGCGTCGGAGGACTATGATTATATGCGCTATTTGATGTTTGATGTGAGTAAAACGTTAATTTGAATTAGACATTAAATTGTAAACTTATGAATATATTTTATTTGAAAAAATAATTTTCAGTGTATATTATTGAAATAGTTTTTTTTTATATAAAACAGGGCTCACCTGATGTCAAGTAATACTGCCGCCCATGGACTCTTGCCGGAGGCTTCCCTAGTTCGTTGCCGGCCTTTAAAATTATTTGGAAATGCTCTCGCGGTTTTTCATAAAAAATATCTTTGTCGTTTTGTCAAGCTTTTGGTATTTATCAATGTTAGGAGAGGGAATAATTATCTTAAAGAAAGATCACACAAAAAATGGAAAAATGATTAAAGAATGTCTCGCAGCTAACAGGATCTTATTATTTTAATATATTTTTAAAAATATAAAAATTCTACGATCTGTCTATCACGTAACATAAAATACAGCCTAATGACGGACGAACAGACAGATGGATACCATTCACCATTCGGGTCCTATAACCCTACCAAAATCATTACAAATCATTAACGATGGTAATGATAATTTTCTATAATTAAATGGTGTTTTTAAAACATTAGGTACCGACAAACTGGGAAGACCTAGAGTATCTTAAGCGCAAGAAAATTACTCCAAAGTTTTACCAGGATATTAAAGACGGCGTGACGATGATCCAAGCTGGGCAGACCGCTTACCACACTGAGTACAATCAATTGTACCCGCATTTACGAAAGTTTACCGACGACCAGTTGTGCAAATTGCAATATATAGACACAGTTCCTGAGTTAAGTATATTCGATATTTCGTATTTGACAGAGTTGTGTGGGCTTTTAAAGTAGAAGTTGATGCTGCGTTGTGAAATACATACATTATACATTATTAAAAAAAAATTTCCGACGTTTCGCGTGCTTTACAGCGTGAGTGGTCAGCGTAGACTGAAGAAAAAAGGTGTTAATTGTCAAAATAAGTGTCCCAACTGCAGGGAGGTTGTGGGTTGTCCGTATTTATTGCCCCGGAGTTGGTATCGACTAAATTTTGCAAAAATATATAAATTAAATCCGTTAATAAAGTGTTTTTTTTTATAGTCTTTAAATGAGTAATGTTAATAAAAGACAATATTATACTCGTTAGGGCTTCAAGCTTCTTAAATGGTTTTACGTTTAACAATCGTAGGTGTTCAGCGGGGTGGTGTTGGAGATATTTCTATTTGAGTAGTTGTAAATACAGATTATATTTTTGCAGTCGAAACAAAACTTTTATTAATAAACTGAATAGTTGAAAGTTTAAAAAAACTTATAAGCAAAGGGACGTTACTACGTCCAGATCTCTCGTTTTTAAACTTCCTCGAGTACTTCTATTCAAATTCTTCTGAAAATGTTTAGAATTGCACACTCTTTGGAGTATTATGACTTCGTTTAAATTTATGTTTCGGTTGAGTGTATTTGATGTCTGATGTCTTTTCTTGGACGTAGATAATGTATGTCACATTATATCATAAATCCTTATTTTCGGTCAAGACATTAAAAAGAGGTAACACACATCTATGCAATTTCATGCAATTACGTAAACATGGCGGCACCTCATAGCATCAGGGTTGAATGATGAACAGTAATCCTTAATCAGCTGTCACCAAACTGCCAGGTAAACAGCGAATTTGATATTCCAGACCCTAACATGGATAACATCCACGAAACGCGGTCAATGGACGGAAGTCTTTAAGTCCTCGGGTGCCTCGCTGCTGGAGACTGGCTTGGCCAAACAGCTCGTATCCAGACTCCGCATAAAACCACCGCCTTGCCGCGCGGCTTTGCTCGCTGAACGAGTCAACGTGTATGACGTCACACCCCTATTGGGAATTACGTTGGCTGCAGTATTTCTATCTGTCGTTATATTGGGACTTGAACTGTTATTGTATAAGCGTAAAGTATTGAAACAAAATAAAAATGAGTTATTTGATTCTTAAAAATAATGTTTTTTAAAACGCCGAGTACAATTCTTTTAATATTATGCTTAAAATGTTTTTATATATTGTTGATATTTGTTGTCCATCTTAATTATACATTGTTGATCTTTAACTTCAATATATTGCCGAGGTATTTAGATTTACGTGAGTAGGTAAAATAGTTGTTTAGCAATTAGATCAAGCAGTTAAAGCGTTTTAAGATCTGTGTTAAAGTATCTTTTCACTACTGTTGCTAGAAAATAAAATAATTTATAGTTTATTTTATCAAAAAATTTAATGTACATTTGTACAATTAATTTCGCCGAAGTTCTAATCTATGTTTCCAAATCTTTTACCATTATTTATAAAAGTAATTTGTGGGCTCGCTAAATACCATAATTGGTTGATACCATAATGAAAGTTGAAAAAAATATACCCTGAGCTGGATCGACGTAAGACGTAAATGCGATAATATTAACATAAAGTAAAGTATAAAAGAGAGCTTCAATGAAAACATAATTCCGAAAAACCACACACTTTTTGAAATTCATCCTTCATTTATTCAGTAATAGTCAGTAATAGTAATAGTATCTTCGTACGTTGATTACGTATTTATATATGGATGCCTACGTTATCATCGAATAATATTCTCCTCAAGCGATTGAAATGTGTACTTAAATTTTTAAAATCGCTAAACCAGCTAAATAATTCTTATCAAAATTAATTGGAAACAATCTTTCGATATATCTCACGCGCGACGTACAAGCATTATCAATATTAAACCTTATCTATACAGCTTCCGAACACGTAATTGGATTATTGAGTATATTTAAAATGCTGCACCAATTCGTAAGATTTAATGAGTCTAAGAAGACGAAATGTTACGTATAATTGCACTAGGTGCGTTATTGGCCGTTGGTGACGCAACGACTTGTCATGAAGTACAACAGTCGCACGTGAGTTTGGATATGGATACCTTCTAGAAGAATTGCAATTAGTGCCACGTCTTAACTAAATTAATCCGTATTTGGATAGTGTTAACCTTTTTCAAATGACAAGTTCATTTTTATTCTTTAAGAGTACGATTCGATTGATCATTTTCTATGATATTATTCGTTTTTTTATAGTAGTTTGATATTAATTGAATAAAAACTTACAAAACTGAGTCAGTAAGACTGGACTAACCGTGATTACAATATTATGGTTTAAAACATTCCTAGTATGAACATTTACAGGTTTTGGTTTTTTATCTGTGCCTTAACCTTTTATTCTTTGAAAGATTTAAAAGTAACGAAACGTATTCATTCATTGTTTATAATTTTAATTAACAATTTCAGTTGGCCTCTCTCCACGAACGCATGAATCACATGCTAAGCACACTTTACTCGTCACGTAAGTATTTTGATTTGTAAACAATATTTTGATGACGCCGATATTCATTGCCATTAAAAAATTACCGCCTGAGTGTCCTCAGTGCCAACAATAATAACTGAATTTGAAGGAATCATATAAGCAGAAAATCAGTCTCTAAAATTCTATAGAGTATTTATTTAATATCCTAAATATTAACCTAAAAACTATATCCTATAACTACATATTAGTATGATGTACCTTTCAATTAAATTATGATTACGTTATTGATTACGATACATAAATATTCTAGCAGAAACTAGGGAAACTCTAACAAATTTACTAAATTACATACTTAATTCAGGACTTACGGACTTACTTCTATGTTATTTCCTGCCAGCGTTAGAGATATCCATTTAATATATTTATTTTTTTTTACATTTTTCAGCGCTATTACCAAAGACCCAACCCACAACGCCAACACCACCGAGTACTACAACACCGGAATGTGATTCTCCTCAAGAACCATCACCGTATTACTCATATCCACCCCCAGTGGTCTACATCCCGCCTCCAGTTCCGTACTACGGCCATGAACCTGTAGTACAACCTGAGTATTCCCAGCCATGGACCTACGAACAATACTACCAGTATTACAATCCACCTACTCCCGTAGCGGTCCCTACACCACCTATACCACCTACTCCAGTCATACCTGCTCCTCACCCATACCCACCTCCCTCACATGATTATTCCTCTATACTTCCTCCAGAATATGCATCGTATAGACCTCCGTACCCCTATCCAAACTACCCCCCTCCAACCTATCCCCCTCCAACCTATCCCCCTCCAACCTATTCCCCTCCAACATATCCCCCTCCAACCTATTCCCCTCCAACATATCCCTCTCCAACCTATGCTCACTATCAACGACCATATGAATATCCATCATCGCGTTATACCCTATAATTTAATTGTTTCCTAAATTATATCAGTAGTATAGTTACATATTAAATCAATTTTGAAATTATTGCATTGTTATTTAACATTGCAATCCTGATAACAATTATATTTTAATGATAAATAATTACATAATAATTCCATATAACTGTTTGTTAATAAAAGATAGTTTGAATATAAAACATCATGTGCGGGTCGAATCAACATATTATCACCACAATGACACCATTCTACTTATTATTAGTACTAATAACACAGGTATCTATTTTTTTTTTCGTTATTGTAACCAATGGTGATATTTTTTGCTATTTTCTAATATATGTTAAATATTTGTTACAGACCGTACTAGCAGAGCCAGATGACCTCAAGGCTGCAGAATCTGATGCTATCATTCAAGATACGCCAAAATTGGATGATGTAGTACTAGACTATCAAACTGCGCCTCTTGACTGGATGGATGCTGTTATAGGATCTCCATCAGCCACTCTAATGGCTCAGGCTGTGCAATCAGACAAACCTCCAGAAGAGCAACTAGAAGAAATAAAAGAAATGGCAAATCAAATTACAAAGGCTACTCATGCTAAAATGGTTAATCTTTTGTCTTACGCTATCCCCCCAACTGATGGACAGGATGGTAAACAGTCAAGAAAAAAACGTTCGACTGAATCTCCAATGGACTCTGCTCAACTAGTAATGCGATTATTAAAACATATCAAATCTAATAATGACTATCAAAATATTGCAATTGAGAAAATGATGAGCGCTCAAGAAATTGCCGATAAGTACAACATTCCTTTCAAAGCAGATCCAGAAGTTTTGTCGGATCTGGCTCTAGCTGGTACCAACCAGGCTAAAGAGTTGAGTTTGATATTGCAAGATGTCTGTGATATAAACAATACAACGAGAAGCAACCAGACTTTGGTTGGACAAGCCCCGGCAAATAAAAAGGGTGACGTTCCAGCTAAACCTAGACAAGATGACTTTTCATATTACAATTACTATTCCGCACCAGCGCATTATTGTTCTGTGACACCAAAACCAACATTTTACGACTCTGTCGCCTACAAACCAGTCCCGGAGTACCCATATTGTGCTGTTGAGCCCATGTCACCAGTGTTTGTAGAACCTATGGACGCAGAACCAGAATTTGTTGGTGAAGAGATAGAGGAGTCTGTGTCGTCTAAAATTTATTTGAAAGAAGATGATGAACCTGGTACGATGAGTGTCAATCATGTTACGACGTATTCCGTAGCAGAAACCTCACATTTCAGAAAGCCACAGATTGAATCGCTCCCACAGCAAATGCAATATTACTTTTTCTTAATGTAATTAATTTAATACTTTGAGAATAATCATCACTTAGGTAGCTAGTTCATCCTCATACATGAGATGACCCAACACTCACTGCTATAATTCTTGGCTTACTATTTTGTTGAAAGGAAAATGTTATACAAATAAAAGTTATAAAATATACTTTATGTACATTTATTTAAATAAATATAAAACATACAATTAAATTTGGTTTATCTTTGGTAGCAATTCCTTTATAATTCTTTGTGTATTTGTAATTAAAATCTAATTGAATAATACAAAACATTTGGTTATGGTAACAAAAATATGAATGTATTTTATTAGTAGAATTTACATCGCTTACGTTTTTGAGTAATAAGCATACAATGATTTGGATAAATGGTGACAGTCTCCATATAAATTTACTTACAAATTAAATAGACACTAATATTTACATTTCGTTTCGAATGAAAACACAAAAATGTTGGCTCCTTATACCAAATGCTAATGAACTAAAATCTAAATAATGTTTTGCTTAACATATTTTTTGTTTTAATAATATATTTGGTAGATATATTTAAACGAATTTTTGTCAGGATATTTTTGTCGATTGAATTTTTTGTTAATTTACGCTCGTGAAACCTTCAATCCTGCCACGAGTGTTTGTTATTGCTACGTGTTCATATTGTCTTTAATCTATATCACATAATTAAATAAAGTTTCACATGAGATTATCTGTGGGCGTAGTATGCAGAGTAGGCGCCATTGTGGCCCGCGTGAGGTTGGTATCTGAAAATATATTTGTTAAGGGAAAATAATACTTAGACTTCAAATTAATATAAGTAAAACAAATTCAATATAATCAAATTAAAACAGTTCAAATACAAGTCATTATATATAGCATACCTGACAGGATGCGCGTGCGCAGGATACAAGGGTCCACTAGAACTTGGGTCAGCGGCGTAGGGCTGTGCTAAAGAGTAGGGCTCAGCTTGCTGGGGCTCACGCCTTCGAGGCACGTTCCTTTGTGGGCTTTGGTCTGGAGGACTGAAATGAGGAAATTCAATGAAAATACGACAATTTTAACTATATTTAAACGCCGCATATCAAAAACGCGGCAAATGCAATATGCAACTGTCAAAATTGACATATGACTAATGAATGAAATTGAATCATGACATTATTAAATTAATTATTATTTCATCATGATTATTTTTAAAATTGTTAATTTTTCAAATAGATATAGCGAAAAGCAGTTTTGTTGCAAATCTAAGATATTCAAAATTTATTTAGTTTAGCATAAGAAAATACACTTAGCTGGGGAAGTTTGGCTTTGTGGCGAAATTGATTAAATTTTATTAGCAAACAAATACTGCGTATTCTTAATGCCAAATAATTAACTATTGGAGAAATCGGTGACGCGCGAGTCGAAATCGCGCTCGAAGTGTTCCATATCACATACGTTATTTGTACGGTAGCCCCCGTAAATATTTTATTCTAAATAATGATTGTTATTTAGAATAAAATGAATATTTATAATATTCTAAAAAAATGTTTTGTAATGTATAGCGGCAATTGAAATACATTATCTGTGAAATTTCAACTATACATACATTTCTTACCATTTGTATACGTAGCCCTAACTCTGTACTCTGCCATGTTGAAATAGAGGCGGGGTCGAATTACGGCGATAATATTTTATTTTGACAAGAAACGACAAATGACGTTCATAACTTAGACCGAGTGTTATTAATCGGGCTCACCTACTAGGAAAACATTATGGTAGTGTTACCACCATTCGTTAACATTAAAAAAATCGCATTTAAATAGGCACTCAAATTATTGTTTGTTTTCGACGTGGTTTTATTAATATATTAATTTCGTATGAGAACAGAAGGAAAAGGAAAAAAAAACGTAAGGAAAGAAGGAACGTTAGAAAGGGAAATATGCCTGTCTCCTGTTATGCAACTCGACATACTAACAATATTTTCAATGCAAAAAAAAAAATGATTATTGTTTTTTGTAAGTGCGAGTATCACAATTATTTTTTATGAAATTAGTAATAAATTTATTTTAAATCTTTGCAAAGTATTTTGTTTCACTAATTAAAATTTTAATTTTTACAAAATTTAAGTATATTACATTATTTTAAATTGGATTTCGCGTGCTTTACAGCGTGCGTGGTCACGGTAGACTGAAGACAAAAGGTGTTAATTGTGAAAATAAGTGTCACAGCTATAAAAAAACATAACTTAATCCGTTAATAAAGTGTTTTTCTTTAAATGAGTAATAGTTATGTTAATAAAAGACAATATCAATTAGTTTTATAAATTTAAAAATACTTGAATGTAGGTCACCCTACTCGCATCGATAGCTTTTCGCACATATGGCGTTTAATTTTTTGCTGAATATAATTAATGACTTATTTGTTTATTATCAAAACATACGAATAATGAATCACTTTCTTTAGCAAAATGAATAAACGAATGTTTGCTCAGAGAAATATAAGAACGCATCGTTTTAAAGCATAATTTATTTGTAACATTTTATAAATAAATCTGTCTGTACCATTTCTAATATAAATAGTTGTTTGGAGAATTGATCACGCAAAATAATTTATTATAAAATCTAATTACATTAAAACATAGACATTAAATAAAAACTCAGCTAACAATTTCTAATTTAATAAATTGTTTTCATATAACCCCAGTTAAACTTAAAATACTAGAAGAAAAATCCCTTATTGCCTTTTTTTACTTGATCTTTAATGTTCTCATTTGTGTGACGTAAAATAGTTGTTATGGTTTTTAAGTACAGTCGCATATAATATATATAAGGTATTATCTTAGGCACAACTCGACTTCAGCTTAGATTAATAAAAACTAACGAAATTAATAAATAAAGATGCTGTTTGCCTGCGCTAGCTGTAGGTATAGTCTCTATGGTTTCCATTGGATGTAGAAAGAACACAGACACTCGTAAACAGAGCATCTGCATCGTGAGAACAAGATTAACGTTCAAATTATATTATGAGCCCACCAATGGTTTTGCTGGCTAACGTAAACAAACGTGATTTACAACTGCAGTAGCTGTTTACATTTTATGTGCGCGTAAAACGGCGCAGACATAGGCCTCTTTTAAGAGTTATAATACCTATTATATATCATATGGGTTCGTTGATCAGTTCTTTAGCTGAACAAATTTGACATTTGTAATCATTAATCATTTATTTCTTTGCGAATATGGGTACAAGGAAAACAATGTCTTAACAAAGGTATAAGAAAGTGATAAACCATATTCTAACCACAGTGCATGCAAACTATGAGTACACTTCTACTATTGGATATTACATTACATTTAAATTCATAACTACAAATAATTACTATGACTCAATATTATAAATTATCTTCTAAACATTCAGTAACTATGTAATAAGCTTTTTGTAATAACATTTCTAAAAATTTTTTCTCAAACAAATTTATATCGAAAAATTGTAGCTAATCAAAAGCGAAGTGTCATTAAATAGTCTATGGAAGGTGCGCAATTATATTTTTAATGCTTTCTTTTAAAAAATGTTGTGTTGTGCTTGCAATTTTTATGCTATAATTACATATCTTCTATTCTATTTGTATGTGTGTTTGGATAATAGTTTGACAATTACACCCAGATGTTCATTTGGCGGGAACGGATGACATGTCCGCCATAACTGTCACCTAACTCTTTACTCTATGCGCGCTCGTAAAACCAAATTGTCACCGGCTGGTGAAATGTGCCTTAGAAATGACTTTGTATTTAATTATTTACGTATGGGTGAATAATTGATTCATGCATTCTGTTGTGACTATACTTAATTTGACGTTTCCTTATTAGACATTACGGCTTAACGTCAAATTATTTATTATTACTTATAAGTCTAGCGCACTGTAGTGCAATTAAGTGATAATAAATATAAAATGGTTTTATAAAGCTTTTTGGAAGCAGTTAGGGTCAAGATTCAGTGCATTGCGAGGATGTTTTCTCCATTTATAAAAATCTTAAAACACTCACCAATCATCTGGATCGCAATCTCGGAAGCCTTTTGCGAATGGATTACTTGCTATTTTTAATTGAGTTATCTGAAACAATATGTTACAGTTTCAGAAATAAACCTTTGTTTACGTTAATCACTTCACAACACATCCTAAAATCAATTTATAAAAATGTAAACTAACAATAAAATCATTGAAGTAATTTTCAAATTCGTCTCAATAACTCGGTTTTCGGTTTATGAGATAAATGCTTAAAATTTAATATCCTGCCCGTTCGCCCCTCCCCAATTTATAAAAAAAGAGTACATGAACTATGTACTCTTTTACTTCGATAAAAATAGATTAGTATAGGAAAACGTGAGAATAATAAAAATTAAAATCAAAAGTGCTACTCCTTCCTGGCCACTCTATGTGTCTCACAATCAGTTTTATTTAGATGGAAGGATCAAAAAATCAACAGAATTTGTAAGACAATGATGGGGGGGAAGGCTTGTTAGATGATATAGTACTTACCCTGTGATTCTGATAGGCAGTGACAGCCGTGAAGCCAGTTTCGGGGAAGATAAAGGTCCTGTAAGGTACAGTTCCCGGGGCTGCGCTTTGACCTTCACCAGGCAAGTAGACGACATGGAGACGCGGTTGATAGCGGTGCATTGAGTTGAGGATTATCTGTCGCGATCAATTATTTTTACATTTTATTATACCATGATATGAATTACATAACATTCAGATGAGAATGCTCTACCCACAGATAACAAATCAAACCCGGGAAGAATCATTGCGCCAACTAGTTAAAAATGAAATCGTTAAAAAGTACTCGATTTAAAACTAAAATCCTTCGAACAAACATAATGATAGTTCTATATACGTATAAACTAAAATTATAGAATGTAATAAATATTATATTATATTCAAACTTTTTTTATTGCCATATTATAATAGTCTAATATATATAAATCTCCTGTCACGGTGTTTGTCCGCGATGGACTCCTAATCTACTTAACCATTTTAAATTAAGGTAGCTTAGATCTTTAGATTATAATCGCAATTTTATTTTATTGCAATTTATTTGTCTATAATTAATCGACAATCACAATTATCTGTTAACTCTAAAAGATTCTAACAGATGTCGATACTTTTCGACTGGATTGAGTAAGTAATCAATAGATGCCACTGCTATGGTAAACCGACAAACGTGTCATATAAAGATTAATTTATTAACCTAAATAGAGCATACTTTTATTGTTAAAAATGCTTCGATTATAAACATATCCCAGCACACTTAAATCTGATAATTAATTGAACTACAAAAAAAGATTACTAGAAATCACATTTATGGCTAAACAACGTTTGCCGGTTCAGCTAGTATTTTATATAATACCATAGGACAATATAATGCATTGTTCTCTGAGATGACTTACGTGGCCATTATCATCCAGCTGGTTGTTGGTCAGCTTGAGCTTGTCGAAGGAGACGAGCTGGCGCATCCAATGTGCGCCGGCGGCGGGCGAGTCGGGGTGCACGTGGATCCGAGGGGGCGACACGGGGTCCGCTTTCCCCGCCACTACCCAGCTTGAACTATATGATAATTATTTTAACTATAAATAAATATACTAGATAGATTAGATTGCTTTTTTTGAGTACATCGATAACGAGTACGCGTATGTTTTTCACGAAATTTCTCTATCTATGAATAAGTTATCTGTGTATGCGGCGTTCCATATTTAAATAAATACACTGTCTAAACTAAAATAATGTATTTCATTTATAAATATTTTATCTTATTGAAAATTCAATGTACAATTCATTGTACCCGGTACAATATGTCTTTTTAACTTTCCTCCCCCCCCCTTTAAATTTTCTTTCCGTTCCATTTTCAAAAAATCAAATACAATCTACTTTAATTAACCTTGTCGAATCTTTATTCAATATTTTTCTATATTTGAAATATTTTTTTCGTATTTTCGAACTCAAGCCAATGTTTAGACCAAATACCCTTAGCCCCTAGAGGATGAAATATCTATTTCTCTTTCTTTTACTCTCAAGCATCACTGATAAATTTTGAGAAAGAGTACAAAACTTCTCATTAAACATCAGTATGCATTAGACTTACCTGTGAAACGCGTACCGATATCTCTTATCATCCAACGGTACAAAGTCCACTAGCAGCAAGTAATCGGCATTGGGCAGCAGACCAGACAGCCTCGCCTGCAGCGCGGGGAACATTCGCCTCCCGGCTTTAGTCACTATCATCTCTGTGCCCAGTTCGTGGAAACTCCGCCAAAGCGCAGCCAGCTCTAAGGAGGCTGTACATCTTGCAACTGCCGGATGCAGCGTGACGTTTTGATTGGACACCTGTATTCAAGAAAACACTTAAATAAGCTTCTTATGTTAAGGCTAATCCGGCTTTTATTGATACAATAAACTTATTGTAACGTCCAGAACCGAGCCAACAACTATATCACAAAAAAATCCGTACCGAATATCGAATACAGGACTTTCTCTTCGGTTCAGTACTTCTGAGAATACTAATAATAATAATATAATGTAATAGTATAATGTAATCATACATTTGTATTGTTTTATAGTAGGTATTTCTGTTTTTTTATGCTAGGCAAGGCTGAAACGGACAATTGAACATTTGAAGTGTGATTTTAAAAATAATTAATGATTACGTTCTGTATCGTAAGAATTGACCATGAAATTTTTTTTTTAAATCATTATAAACTGGCCATGAGCTAAGTCGACTAAGTGAGGAAGCTCTGCGTGTGTAAAATAAAAACTGCAATATAGTGCAAGATATATAGAACAAAAAAATCTTTATAGCTATGTTAATACAAGAAGCATACTTAGTGGTAATTCTGGAGTGAACTTGGACATACCTGCATCCTTGGGGGGGGCTGTGGTGGAAGAGGCGCGGCCTGGGCGCCATGGTCCCGACAAGTGCTCTCACTTAAAGCCTGAAGAGGTGAATACGTGGTACGGGAACATGCTGCACTCTACAAGAATTTAAAAATCTATTTATGGGACTTGGATAGTATGACAACTGTTTTGAGGAATATACGAATATACTACTGAAAAGAATTATAAACATTTTTATAACTTTATTTCAAATAAGATGCTGATAAAACGTCTGAGGGATATTATAATCTAGCCTTTAAATTAAAAATATCCTTATAATTGTGCTACGAAGTTTTATTTCTATCGTATATTTTTGAGTATATTTTTATTTACTATAAAGTCTACAATTACAAGACACACCTCAGTATATACAACTGGTACATTGACATCTCTGGGTGTGTTGTGTAATGGTGGCAGCACTGGGAGCTGTTCTTGATCTCGGCTCACTCGTTCTGCCAATGACTGAAGATGGAAGGTTCCCCGCGGAAAATGACTTGATACGATACCTAATATTATAAATATAACAATTAAATTGAGAAGAAGTAGAATATAAGAAACAATCCAACAATTAAAGCAATCCAACGTAAATATTTTTTTTACAGAGTAATTATGACTTTGGCCAAAGTAGAAACTAACAAAAGAAATTTTCACCGGAAAGTAAACCTTGTTATCAAACGTACACGGCATTATTTTGCATCTACACAATGGCTACACGCATAAAAAAAAAACATTTTTACGTTTATAACACTTGGCACCAACATTTTTCCACGAAAGTCTTCTAAATCAAAATGAAAAATACACATAAAATCGTAAACGTCCTCCCTGCAACGGACATCTCACTCAACTAATTGGTATAATGGCGGGAAATCCAAAACGCATCTGAAATGGCTACAATAATTTTATCGGCTGCTGTCAAGAGCAGATTATAAATAACGACGGGTGATGAAAACTATACTTACGTAGAAACGACAATGATCTTTGGTTATTTTGGGAATTATTTTTCTTTTTTTCTCCTTTGCCACAGAGTCAATACGAATAGCTAAGCTAAGCTCATACTAAAATATTTTGTAATAGGCGCAAGTTCTTTCCTCTAAGCCTATAGTCTATGGGTTCAATCCCTCCACAGTATACATTTGCATGATTAGTATATCTGATGCGGTGGTGATGCCATACCCACCATACATATTAATATGTATTAATAAGAATTGTCTAATAATAAGTTATAAATAGCTTTATAACAAATTGAACAATAAAAAATGTAGTAAAGGATCTTATTTCTTACTTGACAAAAAGCAAATTTCAAAATAAAATCTACGTTGTTTGAGCCATCATAAAATAAAAATGTTTTATTGTGAATGAAGCTTGGACTGGATGGGAATCAAGATTTCTAAAATGAAAAAATGGCAGAGTTTTTTATCTGTTCTCCTTCGGAACTGATGGTATGTAAATGTAATATATTAAGTAATAATTATTTGAATTTTATATGCAATGTATGTTTCGAACCACAATGTTATAGTAATTGCAAGATCCTTATTTTACATTTTTCCTTCATGGTAAATTTTTAAAACGTATGTACGTCGTAAATCTCGAGCATCGACAAAGAATGAACCTCCTCGTTTACAAAATTTAAAATTCAGAATGTAGCCTGTATGTAGCCAGCTGTATTCCAATAAAATATAAAACTTATATTGTGATACTCAAAAATCCTTTCACCAACTTGGCACTCGGAAACAATAAATTCAAACGTTGCGGTGAATGGGCATAATTGTCACATCAGATTATTTGTTAGCTGCCATTGCAGATAATGGGCATCTTTAAATCATATCGGAAAATAAAGTCACCTTCTTATTTCAATGTGATGAAAGATTTGTTACAATTACTAAACAAATCTATTTTAGACTACGCTTAAAGCAAGGTCTTAGTATTCATATTTGATACTTTTAGTTACACTTAAAACATTTATAGGGACCAGCTGCCGTTCACAATCAATACAATCCGTTCCATTGGCCAATCTGGGTTTAATTTTCTTATAAAGTAGTTCACACGCAGCCATGGACGCTCATACTGATCTTGAGTTTTACCGCCGCCCATGAACACCTTTAGATGACGTTGTTCTTGTCCTTTAAGTCGTATGAACCGTATAGGTTCTATAGCTTCCACATAGTGGTAGAGTGCGGTAGAAAATTTCCAGTGGTGGACCGGTGAACATAGAGGTGAAGGTGATTTCATATTCTGCCTCGATGTCTCAGTTCAGGTCCGAACATCCTAAACACTTCTCATTATATACGATAGAAGATACTTTTTACTTTACTGTATGTTCTTTTCACATACTAAATTTTCAATAAACAATATATACATCCAAACTGCAACGTTAGAAGTATTTAATTTCATAGAGTTACCGTGGCATTAATTATAATAAATTACATATGTAATAAATAATTGCTCACGTTCATGTATCATGTCGGTTCTACTCCAATTGTCTTAATGTCCCTGCACTTGCCAAATTGATATTTTAGCAGTACTCATTAAATATTGATTTTATTTGATGATATTCATTTAAGTCAACATTAAGCTCTATAATATGGAAGACTTATCAAATATATTACAATTTAACTATTGTTGTAAAAGATCTCTTTTTATCACATTAGTAATTTATTTATACTTTATTTATTATATTTACGACATCGTTGAATAATTGAAATATGTCCAGTTTAAAAAAGTCGGCCAAGTTAAGATAATGTTGATTAATTTCTGATTTTTTTATTGCAAATTAAAAATATGATAATAATAAAGAATAAACAAAGATAATAATAAATTTACACCTTTACTTAATGTAAGATAACGTCTGCTATTATTAGATCAAAAAATGAGGACACAAAAATGATTGCAACGCGAAACAAATGAACTCATTAATAAACACATAACGACTGTCTAATTACGCAACTGCAGGTAGCCAGCCAATTATTAGAGTACAAAAGGAGTTACTTCCTAAGCAATAAATCCGCATTGATTGAACACTATAAATCTAGTGCGCCCGCGCAGCCGGGTGTCTCTACAGGGTTGCTACACGTTAAATAATTGATTTTTCATTGAGGTTTAGTCAAAAATTAAAAAAAAATTATTAAGGAAACTTAATTTACTACAATAATGATCGTATATGGTAATTAATTACTAAAGTTATCATACCAACTGTACGTTGCGATTAGTGTAGATGTACTTTCATACATATGTATGCTACTAAGTTATGTTAACTGATATAAGGTAAATTACGTAAATTTATAAATATATCAGTTGAGAGGAAATCGGTTACTTAAAATATATGCTTATTATACAATAATCTTAGTATCCTTTTAATCAAATTTGGATACATTTTATAGTAATAAGTATTTGTTTCAGTAGGTAATTGAAACGATAATTATAGAATCTGTAGAGATTGAATATATTTTAACTGGCCTCAAAACGAAGGAGTTTTTATTATATTCGCTCTGTCAAAGCCACATCGCCAACCCTAGCCGAAACGCCACACATGTATAACACGAGATACATTGATTTACGTGCCCTTAACCACTTCGTAATGCCACACCAAATGTACACAAATGCATCATTAATTGTATTTTAGGATACTTCCTTCATTTAAAATCTATAATCACACTAATATTATATGTAGCGAACAAAATTCAATACCAAATTAAAAGAGGTAATAGTTCAAATCTCGACGTTTGAATCACGGTACGGTCAACATTCAATTAATAGAATCAGGCGTTATTTCGCGTAAGTCCATAGTATGCAATTCTATTTGCTATAAAATTGGTGTAAAAGAAGAGGCAACATCCTGAGGATCGGGGCGAAACGTACGTAGTGGGGTTTTTTCGCGGAATATTGCTTGTATTATACGTTGTTGCTGAACATATCTGTTGGCTATGGCTATAGACTGCGGTGGAGCTGCGTCTGGCCTAATAAGACGCCCTTTGTAAAGCTGACGAGCAACCTCCAGTAATGGAGAGGGACCGGAAGAAGAAAAATAAAAGGTTATTTTTATCAATTGTTTGTTCGCGCGCTCACATTGTGCCGGTGATTCATAAAACATCACTCTACCGTCATGTATTTCTTTATGAATAAAAATCTTCTTAATATATGTGCCAGGTGTAATTATTTACTCAAAAAAAAGACTAAAATAATGTTCTACCAGTTTATCAACTGAAGATTAAACAGTGTTAATATCAAAAAACAACCTTAGTGTTAACTGAACGTGTGTGAAGTGTGTGATTTATAATAAAAATAATTGTACCACCATTTCCAATCATGGCACATCGTTGGTTATCGAAAGGGATTCTAAATTAGCAAAGATCACTTTGATCAGGCTACGTCAACATGCCGTGCGTAACTCATTAAGAAACTGATCGACACTGTCACGAACAATGATGAACAAATTGCTAAGTGCTAGGTCAGGTTCTTGTTTTCTATGTCTGTTTGTGACTGTTCAGTATGTCAAATTTAGTCTATCATTAGACAACAGTTTTTGTCGTCTTATAGTAAAAAAAACAAATGTTTCCTTTTATATTTTCCATCATATTTTAATAGTGATGTAAAAACTGACAGGACATGAAAAATTTAAAATCGTTTTACGTAATTCTATTAATTTCTTGACGTAAAGCGACATTACCTATGTCCATAAATATTTTTCGACAAACAACTGATAACTACAAGACGAGTCTAAAAACCTTTAAATTTATTTTTACTCGCGTAAACCAATTCATTGGAGTACAAAATAGTAGCTAAGTATAACTATTAGCTAATGTAATTGCTGTAGGATAAATATTTGCTTTCCTGTTGCAAGGTTCGCGGAACGCTCGCTAGATGTCGCTGTCAAGGAACTGCGATGTTTTGACTGCTGATTGACTGATGCCTGCCAGCTAATCTATTATTGGATAGATTCTAGATAGCCTACTGTAGCCTGGCCTAGTTAAGGTGAATCGCCGCTCTAGTATTGAGGTATTTTTCACGAACTAAAGTTTTTGGTTGTTTGTTATTGTTAATATGAATTAAGATTTCATTGGTGATAAAGCACTCTTGCACGCTCTTGTTAAAAACTGTGTCTTTAAGTTGTTATGAAATCAAAAGTTTAGATTTACAAAGGCGTATTGTTTTAATATTATTTTGAATTCAAAAATTTTAATCAACCTATATGAGAAATCTGAGCAATTATAAGACTAAACTTGTTAAAGGTAGATAAAATATTTTATATTAAATTGAATGGCAGCGGATTGATTCTTTCTACTTCTGTGTAAAATTATTGTTCTCATGTAATATGTAAATATTTTAAATAAGAACAAATTTATTTTAAACTAAGTTAACATGATGTAATTTCGTCAGAGTTCGGTTTTACGCCGCGCGCCGTCGCATCTTGTAATAGTGATTTGTTTGCCACGCTTCGTTAGACTTAACCGAGCCCTGAAACTCTAACCGTTTCTAACCCGTACCACAGTTTACGAGAACATTAGCACAGTTTACAGCGTTATAAACAGAAATGAATGTCACTCAAATTGTATAAAACAAAGTAAGAAATCTGAACGGTAGAAAAAGATTCTAAGACCTTACAGAATGTATATTAATAAACAATTCCATTGTTGGGAATCAGTTATTTTAATTAATTAATTATTAAAATGTAAAAAGATATTTGACATATTAATTCATATGAGTTAAACTTGAAGATAGGTTATAGGACATTATTAGGATTCGAATGTTCCAGCTGTATGTCTCTGGACTGAAAAGAGACAATAAAACAAAAACTAAATGTACTATAATTATGCAATTTCAAATGAAGAAACAATGTGGCTCAATTTGTATGTTTGATAGCTACCCCAATGTATTTGATTTACGGAGCAAGCTGCTCGCCACTTCCCGCCCAAACTCATAACTCTCTGTCACATCGCTTACACAAGTGATTTTAATAAATAAAACATATCAATATCCCTCAAGTACAAACAGAATTTCACATGAGCGAGGCATTAGACTTTAAAAGTATTTATACGTTAAAAACTACGATTTGCAGTTATTTATTATGGAAAAATATTTTGAACGAATTTGTTTAGAATTCAAGATAATAGAATATGTATGATATTAGTTTGGTTCTTTAACCAACTGATAGTCACCATTAGGGCGTATTAAAAATAATTGCATAATTTGTGTAAATACAATATCATAATTATTACAATTAAACATAACTAAACAACCCTTCTCCACTCGCGTATACCATTATAATTGAGAGCTCAGTTATTTTTTGTCCCAACATACGATTTATATGTTTGACATTTAGTGGAATTTCTTCCAATAAATCTGTTTGGAGCGACGCACTCGAGTTACTAATTTGTTTCATTATCAATTATACCAACTTTAAATTCTTTAAGATCAAGTAAATATTGAAGTTTTACAGCGAGCAATAATAGACAACGACGGATGTTGTCTTACTATTATTTCGCCGTGCAAATCAACAATTTAATGCACATTGCGTTGTTTTGACTAAAGTACTTCTGTCTCTTTCCGTCCTAATGTAAACACATTTGACAGTTACACTAGGCACTGAAAAGAGTTTTTATTCATAATATCTAATACGGTAACCTCATCATAGAAATAATGATGGCACTGGGGATGGAACCCTTCAGAAGACCGGAATGGTGACCATTCCGCCATCTGGGTCATTGTTACCTTTTAAAACTTGATAAAATAAGAGAAATATGTCGTTATACAAATTCAGTTAACACAAATTGATGTTATATATTCAGGAGTATGTCAAGTGTTAGTTTGGGCGCATAGTTCAGATTACAGAATGAAGTGATTTGTGGGACGAGGGTGCTATAGTCGAAGCAAAGGTATAAAGTTTGATTTCTTTTTTTAATTAGAGTAAAGTCAAGTTCCTGTACTCGTTCCTCATATGTTATAATCATTGTTAATTTGTGTTAATTATTCACGACGCCTTCCATATTTATTAAAACAGGAAATGACATGAAACGATAAATTTTTAACTTAATGTAATGAACGATTATAATCCTCTAAAATATCTACTTAAACTAGTTATACAACGTACTTTATGGAGAAATTCATTCAATACTATAAAAATCCATAGTGAACCCACAAGTTTATAACTATTATGTGGTTGGAAAGTAAATATAAGCATTACTTTACCGTAAGATAAATAAGAAATATATTCCTAGAACCTACCTCAATATACGTTTACAATGAATCCGTCGGCATGTGTGCGATGAATTTATCTCGCGAGACGTCGTGAGAACCGATTTGTTTGCTACTTCGCCATTACTTTCGATCTAGATAACTATATTAAGCAATGAAATCAAGCATATTTTATTGAAAATTGTAAAATATTTAACCAAAACGTTATGTAGACACCTCAAATTAGGCAAAGAATATAAACGAATAATATATCATGTCTGACAGACATAGCATAAAAAAATACTTTTTTAATTAAATAAAATTCAATTGTATTTAATGAAACTAAACCTAAAAACCATAATAAATATAATATAATAACTAAAGTAAAGGAGTCTCTTTAAGCATGGTTCCGAAGATACTTTCAGCGTTCCCCTTTGAATAGCTAGACATTCTTCCGAAATAGCTGCCAGCACTAATGTAGGTCATAACACTACGGTCTACCGCAGAGGTCCGAGAGGACCGAAATGTGTGAGGAATGTGCAGGTTTTTGAACCTATTACCATTGTTCGCTTGACCTGCGCAGGCATACCTGCACAGATTACCTCTCCGGTAGACTGTAGCGTTTATGGTAGACTCCACGGACCCAGGGTTCCAACCCGGACAGGAGATTCCAATGGTACCATGATAATCATTCAAATAGAAACCAGTATTTGATGATGGGTTCCCAGTGAAATCGAGGGGAACCATCGAAAATAGATTTACGCTTTAGTTTCCTGTTTGATATCGGTTTATTGTTATATCAATTAAAGAGTTTTTAAATGACGTACGAAACAGTAGCATACGGCAAACACTTCAAAGTTGTATTCCACTTACGGCTGCGTTTAAAATATAGGATAAATAAACAGATCACAAGGAATTGTTTATTTTGATTATGAAGTTATAACGCACCACCGAAGAAATCTGCTACACAATACGTAATAATACAGACATATGTGTGGCCCCGGTTTTACACTGATACAGAGATTTGTAATTTCTATAGAAATTGATACTTTTTTTCTACTATATGTTAAAATAATAATAATTTAGAACTTTGTTTATTATGCGCCGTTATAACCTTCGAGTGAAGGATTTGATTAACAAAACTTCATTGGAACTTTACTTGAAAATCATGTTTCTTTTAATATGTGTTTGCATTTTTACAAAAAGTAACTTCTTTACTCTTTGTTTAAATAAAAACATTTCTAATACGATTTAAATATATATAATTTAACAATTGTCTATAGAAACAATCGTAATCATTATTAATTCAATGTTCTGTACAGATACCAATAGAAATTCGTGGTTTATTGTGAGGCCATTATCGTTTTAATTTATGATTCAGATTAAACTATGTTAGAAAATAAACACGAAATCCATATTTTTCACATTGTTTGTTTTTAAGCTTCGTAATGGAAGAATAAAGTATTTATTTTTATTATATAAATGTTTTTGATTCGTATGTTTTTGCGTTAAAGTGTTTTAGGTAACAATTCAAATGCCAAGCATTTGTAATGTTCTTACAACCAAAATGATTAAGAGATAGAAGTAAGAGATGTTTCGGTCAAGTCTAAGATTTTTTAGGAAACCGTTTTAAAATCGGTTTCATGTATGGGGAATGATATTCCGTGTAAAAATTATTCATTAGATAGGCGTTCTTGTTTTGTCATAACTAAATAATGAATGAAACCGCCAGCTTTTAACTTTACAAATTGCAATAACGAAAAAAATCAGTTCTCTCTTAAACAGCAGTATTTCCTTCTTATGATTTTGCAACTAATTTTCAGTACGATGATTTGTCATAAGTTAGCACTTTTGTCGGCCGCAGACATAATTAGTTCTTCCAGATGCTAAACTATGTGTTAGTTTAGCACAGTATTGTGTGTAATGTGTAATTTACTTCTCGTAACCCTAACTAAACTAGTTCATCCTATCCTTAGTTCAGTGTGGTTAATAAATTTATTTTACTAGAGCAGGATAAATTTGTGACAGTGTTATTTTATTAAGTTGTTAAGTTAGGTTAACATTGTCAAGTTAAGTAGGCGAATTAATTAAATGAAAACACCTCTAAATTTTTGAAACTTATTCACTTTTAACAATTAATTATTAACTTTTAACAACGATACAATTATTTTAAAATGATATCATAATTCTTATTGAAATGTCAAAACAATCGAGCCACTCATTTGGGACCACCTACAAAATATCAATCGACAGTTGACATCTCTTTCAAATTTCTCACGGGTGAATAAACAAAAATATTTCGGTGCAAAGGATCGGGCAGCGATTAGGCCGCCCAAAAAAAATAAACAATTGAAATTTATAACTCCGGCCGGGTGATGTTGCCATCTTTGATGTGTGACTTATGAGTTTATTAATAATATTCAAGCGATATGATGCAAAAGTAAAGCATTTAGAAACTGTCATTTAGTAAGAAAATATTTATAAACCCCTAGACTTATCATGTCTGTATTATTAAAAGATTATCATATGTTAATTGTCTTTTTTTTTCAAAATAACCCTTTTTTTTTTCCCTTTTTCGCCCCCAAACTTTTGTGTTGAAAAACTATTCAAAACTAAAATACAACAAAGTATCGATCAACTTTTCCAAAAGGAATGTCTATTGCCAGAAAATTACTAAACTTTGCCGATATGTAAAGAAAATTGTTGAATATAATAGTAATAATATCAGAATGGATTTCTCATATGGCCCGTATGTTAACCGGCCAAATTTTATATATATTTGTAAAACTTTTATTTAGTTAAACATGTTTAAGTCTTATATATATGGGCACACTACCCACAACTGTTGACCATTCGGCAGACATGGTGAACATTACACATGGTCGTCAAATCATATCATATTTAATCAAGACTATGAAAATTTGCTTCGAATCCTGGAGGATAATTTTGTTTTAAAGCACAGCTGTAAAGCATACAACCATTAAAGGGACATAAATTTAAAAAATGGGTCGCTGAAGGATTGAACAAAATTAGCAGATAAGATAAGTTAGGGGATTCTGCAATTTGTAACTTTTTCACCCTCACACGTGTTACGGAAATATCTTCGATGAATATTTACTAAACCAAATGGTTGCTTGAAGACATTGACTAGGAAGATCTATAACCGACATAGAGAATCTTTGACAGAGTTTAAGTAATATATGAATTCGTTTCAAGACTTATAATTATATATACAGAACAAATTAATACTACTAGTACTTTGTGGATTAATCAAAATACGTGGGAAATAATGTCCATCTCCTTTATTTCTAGACACAACCAATTTTTAACCTAATCGATTCAGCCGTTCGTGAGCTATATATTGTAACTAACGCCTTCATCTCTATCCTTATACTATTTATATAAACCGAGCCTATATTACCTTTTAACAGCATTATTTGAAACTTTATAAATAACCCTAGCGCGGCATAACAGTTATAATCTGCTATGATCTCAATAAAGCTCCAGATGTCAAATGTTAACTAGGCGATTCGAACGGCTGATTTTTTCATTTCTAACGGTATAATTTATGCTACACTCGAAATTTGCATGATCTCAAGAGCTCACTTGAGATTTCAAAACAGACTCTGACCCTAGCTAGCGCTCGTAAACATAAAAGACAAAACGATACGTAAAAAAGGTTAAAATATTGATATTAATTATATGTTTTGATAAATTGGTAAATTTAGTAAAATAATAAGTTTTATTTCATAGCTGTTTTATCTATAAAGATATTTCGATACAAATCCAGCTAAGGCAAAAAAAGCTTTACCTATTTATAAAATACTACACTGTTTCGTTCGTGTGTGTGTATTCGGAACACTTACACCATAATCGTTGTAAAATGATTTCTTTCTATAATTGTTATTTTAATAGAATTTGTGCAAAATGAAATATAGCAAAGAAAAAATTTATGAAGTTATCGGCGTACTATAGCAAAGAAAAAATAATATGTATTTTAAATTGCCACCCTCGTTAACATAAAATTGCCAGTCATCCTGTCTAATTATAAACTTAAATAATAATATATAGCCATAATATACTTTTAAACACTTAAGGACATCCAAATTAATATAAAATTTTAATATTAAAACTTTATTTGATAAGAATATTTTAAATAAAGTTATTAATGATTTTTAATTCAATTTTAAAACCCTCCCTCTTAAAGCCCTCCAAAACATACCAAAATTTTGCGGAATATGATTTCACAGTTCAAAGTTTTGCGGCTTGGTAAAAAGCGCTTTTAAGATCGTCTCAAGCTCTTCTAACACCAAGCTTTCTACAACGTGTACAAAATATATTATGTAAACGATAGTCAAGCATGTTTGTCTTATAACATGTCAATGTTAATTAATGAGCGGGCAGGGTGGGCGACATTTTTTGTGGTAATTAAGCGATCGCCGGAACACAGCTAGCTGCAGCTACTAATTGCCATCGCGCGGAAAATCTTTTTGTTAAAATCGTTTTGTTTGTTTTAGTATCAAATACTTAGCTGTTTTTATTCAGTACATAACTCGATACTGTGATTATTATGAATTATTGGGCATATATTTTGCATGAGTCTTGCTTGAAAAGGTACAATTTAGCTTTTTAATTTAAGTAAAATGTTACTTAAATTAAAAAGCTAAACTCGCGTTGAAACTCGAGTTGACAAGAGACCTTCATGGAAACGTGTTCTGAAGTGTATGTTGTATAAACCTATCTTATTCCTAAATTCCTTTTCCTGCCTTTGTTGTATTCCTTAATATTTAAGAATAGTAATAAATCATCATTCATCGAAGCTAGTTGTTTGATTCAATGACAACTTCCCTACAATCAAACCAAACTAAAAATCTAAAATTTCGCGAGACTTTAAAGGAATACATCAAGCTCTCCACAAAGAGACTTCACTGAGATTATACCTGATGCGATTATGTTGTATTTCAGTTATGAACATAAAAAACTGAAATCAGTACATCTCTCTTCAAGACTTAATAAATAATCATTACAATGAGTAATAAGTAAAAATTCACAGCTTAGCTTCAACACAAGATTTTTGGCGTGAATTATTCCTGTAACCTTTATCGTATGTAGCACGCTCACTAAATCTGTCTATCGCCAGAACGATCGATTAATTCCAGTCATATTTCTCTGGTTGAGTAAACCGCGTGCTTGAGGCGTTCATTCATCCATCTGTCGTCGGGTGCGCGCGCGCAGTCGATGCGACGATTGATATTTGGCGCTGTCGATTAGTTAAATGTGTGATGACCTTTAGCTAGTTTGTGTCATTGTTTTACGTAAGGGAGAAAAAACAAAAATGGATATTCGCCTTTGATTTCTGCATCTTTAGGGATTAATTTGGTTCAAAGTTATGTAGTAGGCATGACTTAAGCGAAAAATGGACGTAACTGAGGCTCAATAATGACTTTATCAAACACTGAAAACTGAGGGTCTTCTGATGTTATAGATAGTACCATCGATAATTTCAATCGTCGACCACTTATGGAGGGTGAG
This sequence comes from Pontia daplidice, assembly GCA_963693355.1. Lineage (NCBI taxonomy): Eukaryota > Metazoa > Arthropoda > Insecta > Lepidoptera > Pieridae > Pontia > Pontia daplidice. Next base: position 1,778,787 of record CAVNZL010000006.1, read on the forward strand.
GCATTTACCCTCCGCATGTAATTTGCACAGTGAAAATTCTATAGCTACCATCAGGTTCTCAGACCTACGCAATTTTGTTTTTTAATTTTTTAATTTTGCAAAAAAGTTATAAAAATCAATCGATCGATCCGTTTCGAAGAAGTTCGGTCATCTACGACACGAGATTTATGTATCTCTTTTAATTAACATGATTATTACAGCACTGAAATTATTTTCATTTAATAACAAGTAGAAATGATTTTATGAGTCTGAAAGTTGTATCGTTTACTGGCAACAAACAAAAATAACTCAACGCTCGAGTAACGAAAATATTTCATCCATTATTGCCTGCACTAAAACCATAGCACTTATTGAAATATCGCATTCCGATAACATTTACATAGCTAAATTGTTTGTTTCGTTGAGCGCTATTGATTGATGAATGAACATTATTTTTGATAATACATTATCTCGCTTTTTTATGAATACAAAATAGATTGAAAAGCGCCACAGGCAACAAAAACCACTCAGGAGTTTAAGGTTGGCATGAACTGCAGAACCATAGTAAATGGGCAAGAAACAGAGCACAGTAGTAATGGCTACGACTGCTTAAAATTTCTGTTACCTTTTAGGTATAACCGATATTTTTTTCTTTTAACGTTGAATATCATACAAGCACTATGCACCAAGAAGTTTTTATATACAAGCAATATGCACCGAGTTTTTATATATTATAATAAGTATTACGCGATTTGTTAAGGCAAGTTTAAGATTAGTATTATAAATCTGGAATTATGTGGCTTATACTTAAAGGTCTTGTCTGCTTGCTATTAACAATAACGTAGCTATAATATTAGGATAATTTTGAGTATTTTCACTTACTATGTATATGATATCTGGCCAAGGAACACTATGCACGATGTTTAACATTACACTTTTAACTTTTAAGTCAGGCATAATTACATTAATTGAAAAAAATAGTTATCCAAGCCCAATAATACAATGACACAAACAATTATTTATTGTTTACATAAGGTACAATTTAACAAAATCTAATCTGATGTGAATAAATTTAAAAGGTCTCCGTTCAAAAACCTACTCCAAGATACGAAAATGAAAATAACAAAAGCAAAGCTGACCGTCCATCTGTCTGGGCTGGTGCCACTCATCTCTCCACTCCTGGCCCTCCATCACATCACTTGGACGATTATTTTTTCAACGGGACACTATAAATCAGTTTTCTGTGCGTACGCGCAGATCGCGGCGCGAGGAGACTGCGTCTGTCGTCGGCGGCTGTTAACGCAAGACCGCCTACCGCCCGCCCAACGCCCCTACGCGCCCTATGTACTCATTATGTATGCGTCTCGTTAAACTGTGCTTTGTTTTATTATATATTAAAAATATTTGTTGGATAAAACATTTAAAGAAAATCTATATTATGGATAAAACATATAATATTATCGCTTAAAAAATCCTTTATTAATAGTAGTTTTGTAACTTGGAAAGATAATTTTCATGGGATCTCGGGGTGACTCCCGTGACAGTCATAATATTTACGTGTCTTCTTTACAAGTTAATCATAAAAACAATAGTTTAGACGTCACAAGTATGTATACAGAATTCAGACAATCATTGTGGACGTTTCCACTATAGTTTTAGTGTCAAAATTTCACTTAAAATTGTACGTTTTGACATTTTTAAACAGTTTTAAACGTAAACAGTTTTGACATTGAAAACAAAAACAATGATTTGGCAAAATTCATCTCTAATGTACGATTTTAAGGCAACCAGCTTAAGAATTATATTCTCTATGAATAAGACTAAATTCAGAATTAAAACAACATTAATCCACATGTTCGTTATACAAGGTTCATAGAGATGGGTATTTTATGGTTTAACCACAATTGGTTATGGGTTAACAGTTAACTAATCTGTCTATTTTCACAACAGCCTAAAATTTAAAGGCATGCCTACATAAAGCTAGCGCGTTCATACAAAAACGCGTTTACATAGCAACGTTTAAACGGACCAAGGTTCCCAATTTTAAAATTTTTAATTTATTTTCCTCTCTTTTTGATTTAGTGAGATTTTTTATGTAATAGGTATGAGTTGCCTTCACAGAGACAAATAATTTATAATATTACGATATAGAGAAAGACTAATGAGTAATTTACATCTAATTTAAATTGTTAAGAATATGTAATATTGACACGTCCATTAACACTTCTTACAGTGTGGATAATCTGTAAATGCATCCAGTACAAGAAAATTTACAATTCGTATTTTTCCTAAGATTTATGAATAACCAAATAAACAAACCTTTTTTATAACAATGGTATATTGTCTTTAATTGACCCTAGCTTTTAAATTATTGAGTTATTGCAGTTGTAAATATTATATAATTTCGTTAAATTAGTTTTTTACATTTGGTACATCTAAAAGAGTCGTCAACATTAAAAGGATCAAGTATTATACGACCATGTTGTTTGGTACTAATTAATGGGTGAAAACCGGTCAAATTGCGAAGCTACATCTCAAATATAGTTAAAGTTGCCAGTTATTTATTCTCTAAATAGCACGTGCCGATAGACGGGAGCAGGTAACACTGAATTTATGGGCTCTGGTAGTTTTATTTACATCTCATGTAAACATACCAACCATGTAATAGTATAACTAGAAACATTTACTAAACTAGTAAAAATACTTATTTATACAATACGCTAGAACTTATAATAAACTCCAACCTATATTTTACATATATAATAACATTACATTCACTATGTCTCCTTTATGATCATTTATGAGAATGTGATTAAATAATAGTTTAAAATACACCAATTTAATCTGTGCAACAAATTGTTTCTGCATTAGTTCTCTAGTCTTGTATTTATATGAAAATAGAAGAAAGAAAGAAAATATATATTATTATTTAAATATGTAGAAGGATATTAATTCCTCGTGTATCCTTAGATTAGGAAATCTAAGAAATTGAAGAATACAATTCTGTGTCTACTTTTGTCGTTATTCTTCGCAACATAACATTTTCGCGTATCGCGAAATTTGGAATTTGATTTAATATACGAGGTAATTTGCGTGGTATAGAATATTAGAAAGTCTTGTAATCTCTTCGCGTCTATTATCATAATCATTAAATATTACAAATAACTTGTCAATAAGAATTTAATTTTAAATATTTATTTAACTATTAAGGACCATATTTTTCTCCCATTTTATTATATTATACTTGAATCAATTCCAAATTTTGCGGTTTTTCGTCTTCTAGATAATTGTTTAATTAAACCTTGCATTAGCTTTGATTTACTTTTCAGAGATCCATTTTAAAATGTTTAAAACTGAAATTTAGCATAAAGGTATGATTATAAAACATATTTTTTTCCAAGAGGGAACGCGTATTAAATATGTTTAATACTAATAAAAGTTTAAATATATTATGATGTTATTTTACCAACATATATCAGTAACTTCTCCGTAATAAACAAAAGCATTTCTACAGAATATATTCCCAATTTCCTAACAAAGGTTTCCCATAACCATCTCGTTCACGCTGATAGGAAAACGCACAGTCGGAGAGAGATAGAAATACAATAGGCGGAGCGTTCCCGTCCTACGCATTTGAGAATTTGCATCACTAAAATAAGAATAAAGTTATCGGTATTTGGCTGAGTATCGATTTGAAATAGTCATACCACTGGTTGATAATAAATTTAAATATCTACGAACATTGTTAGTGATGTTTTGACAGTCATTTAAATTAGCAGAGGCACTAGTATTTTTCATTAGCTTAATGCTTGTTTGCGTGATCAGTGAAATATGACTGAAATAACTTTATTTTTATGTAAAATAAGTAAAAACGCCCTCATACTTCATCGTATCAACTCGTACTGCGAATAAGCAGGGAGTAGAGGTTATATCTAATTGTACGCGTTGAACTAAATCTATATGTATTAAGAAAATATAACAATTGCTATAATGTTGCAACACTTAAGTCAGAAAATGTTACCACTGTTGATAATTGCTGAGTGCTGTGCACTATTAATAATGAAATTGACATTGGGGCCGAAGATAACTTTATAACTTGTGGGCCAGTTTTACCCAAAGGGCATTGAATACAATTCGAGTTCAGTATAACAACACATTCAGGCTGCTATTGGGCTTGCCTACATTCTGTAGTGCATGTTTGCGGAAATGCGAACGGATAGTTTCAACGCTATCGTTCGAAAAAGAGTGGCATCGCTGATGAATCGTATTCGGCACAGCTCAAATGGTATCCTGAGTGTGTTGATATCAAAGCACGACAACGAACTATTTAAAAGGTGGCGTTCTATTCATGCCCCACCTTAGTTTATTTTTCTTATTTTTTTTTCTCTTTTTTTTTTTTTATTAGTCTTACTTACCATAACTAACATAGCACCTAAGTCTGAATTGTTACTAACATATTAACCTATTTATATGGATCTCTGGTCTGAAATAAAGTTATTATTATTGTTATTTATTTGTTATGTCTATTCGGTGGCTGCAAAACGCGCCTAGAAACTCTCATTCATAGACAATAGGTGTTAAATACATTCTTTTCAGAAATAAAAGACGGTTTTTAAAAACTCAAGTTTTGACTGAATTTGTACAGTCCATCATATAACCCAGTGAGTCATAATAGTTTTTCTAAAAGTTTATTGCTCCTGCATTTCCGAAGCTCTTGGCTTTATTTACGTTTATAGTGTAAGCGACGACAGCGTTAACGACGCATCTTCCTGCCGCGCATTTGTCTGTCAACGCGCTCTTGGTACCGGATGCGTAGAAAAACGTTTCACGTCTAGGCCTTGTATCTGAATATTATTGGAGAAATTATTTTCGACACTTATTACGCTTAATACATCTCGCATATCCTTTAGGTTAATTTTTGAGGTAATTTGGCTTTGATGTGAATGAATTTGAACAATAGATTATAATTGAGCACAGAGCAGTTGAAGGAAATATACGTTGCATTTTTATATAAATTACTAGCTGACCCGGCAAACGTTGTTTTGCCATACATGTGCTTCATACGGCCACGGCGCTATGGCGGTTTTGTTTACTGTTTGAATTTTTTAATACGTAATATCTTTTGAATGGAAAGTCCAATTTAAAAACTATTTTATAGGTGGTCTTGACCATAAAATAATTTATTTGGATAAGGATTAATATAAACACATAAATAGCATGGTTTGAATTTGGTTAGCATTTTCATTAATGTTTAAAATGAAAAAAGTTGTTGTAGTGACATAACTACAATAGTTGGACATATGCTACCGCGGAGTGTATTTAGTATAATAATATTGTTCTACATTATTTTGTTCTATCGCTAATGTTTCGCATTCGATGAAAGACATTTTATAACTCATTTTTCTACACTGGTTATTTGTTCAAGATGTACCAAGAAGCCTATTTTGTCAAATTGGAAGAATGTAGCCTATGTCAAATTGGAAGAATGTAGTATTCTATTGGTGAAAGAATTTTTTAAATCGGCCCAGTACTTTTTGAGCCTATGCATTACAAACATACAAAACACAAAATTGGGTGGTTAAAACTAGGATGAAATGTATAAATCAAAGTTCAAATTCGCTAAGACATTGATTACGCCTAGGGTAAGCACTAGGTAATTATATTACACAACTTATATTCCTTCTCGGCTAACTAAGCCCATTTATGTTTTATATAAATAAGTAAATACCAAGTTTGCTCTTGGAAAATCCTTCTTTTTCTATTCATACTTGAGTAAAAGAGCTAATATCTAATATTATACAAAAATATTTAAATGAAATCACTCGATATACTTACATATAATAATAAGTATTTTTTGCAGTTTAGTTTCTTAAAAATATATCAGCATTCCTTCTATCCAAGGTGTTCCAATTATATCATTGCAAAAATATAATGACATAAAGCGATCATCGCGATTCAGGTGAATGGCCGAGCGCGCCATGTCTCCCATAATTCCGTCATCGGTGCGTCTGATGCGCGCCAAAATAAGTTTACTGGTTACTGGTTTGACACACGATCCGTGGCCTCCAGATGCATGACGCATTTTAGTGGTCTACTTCTGGAATCACCCAACTAATTTTAGAGCAAGAGACATCAAAGCCTAACACAGAAACAAACAAATTTAATTTTCAACCATTCCTTTACATACGTATCGTCACATAAAATACTGTAAACATGCGCAAGTGACTGTGTGATTAAATTTTCTTATTACTTATTATTTAATACGACACCTAAAATCTTCATAATGCCTAATGAAGCGCACAGTTGTGCCTTCTGAACGGGGACATCGAGATGATACGGGTTGAATTTCGTATTCTGTCTCGATGATAAAATTCAGTCGCATATCCTCCGTACACTCTCCATAAATAATACGAGAAAAGATGGAGAGAGAACCGACATCTATATGCAGCACCCAGGAGAGCCGCTTGGAAATTGACTGGTCGTCGACGATTGGAAACGGCTATTCGTTGGATGCGATCAAGAAGAAGGCGCTGGTACTGGGGAGGTCGCTCGGAACACTATTCCATTTGGGGCCGAAATATTCTTTATAATGTTGGAAGCAGTGCAGAGCAGTACGGAAACTTTCTTGGGATTAAATTCAGATACATGAGTGTAGTTGCTGCTCGATAATAGCATGAGAAATCGACCCATTGTATAATGCATCCAGTGCTAACATCCGCACGGCCATGATTACTGATTGTGGAAAGTTTAACATAAAGGCACATAATGACGGGGAGTCTTAGTGACGATATGGACCTGGAGCGAGAGAGGAGAGCATTGGCGGGTCGCTGCAACATGATAGCGTGGCGATTTCTGCGGTGCTCTGAGGATGTTAAAATTACGTTGTTTAAGGCTTACTGTATGTCTTTTTATACCGCTCAACTGTGGACAAATTATACAAAGAAGTCTTTTAGCATTCTCAGAGTACAGTACAATGATACTCTCAGAATACTCATAAATACTGTAGCGCTTCAATAATGTTCGCAAAAGCCGGTGTTTCAGATTTCTTCTCTGTGCTCCGTACTAGGGCTGCCACTTTTTGGGAGAAAGTGCGCGGCTCTAACAACGAACTGGTCCGTATGGTCGCTCATATAGCCCCAGACAACGTCTTCTTTAAAAAATGGAACTATGTGCATAAGACGCAGAATAAAAAATGATCTGACCAAGTAATATCAATAGTATTTCTTGAGTGTTTTATGTATATTACGTTTAAGTATATGATATAGGCATTTTTGTCTGAAATAAAGCATTATTATTATTATTACTGCCAAGTCGCAGCAAGTCATTAATGAACAATGTATAGAAGAAATAGGGTCAAAATTTCTCTGCCCATTTGGGCTATTACTTGGAAATTAATCGGTAATTAATAACCAAGTATCTTTACAATATGTCAATGACATATGATTATAACACTGACAAATATCACAAATAAAATAATTACGGGCGAATAAAATATATATATACTAGCTGATCCGGCAAACGTTGTTTTGCCATACATGTGATTTCAATTTTCAATTAATAAATAAAAAATAAAGGTTGATCGTAGAAGGGTGAAAATTAAGGATTGTATGTATTTTTGTATGTTGTATCATAAAAAAATAGAAACTAAAAATTTTGTCTAAAAAAAGAAAAAATAAAACTTAGGGGTGGACTACCCTTAATATTTAGGGGGATGAAAAATAGATGTTGGCCGATTCTCAAACCTACTCAATACGCTCACAAAGTTTCATGAGAATCGGTCAAGCCGTTTCGGAGGAGTTCAAGTTCGAACCCCGTGACACGAGAAATTTATATAATATTGTGAATCTAAACCATTCCCATATCCCCTTGAACACACACAAAAAATTTCATCAAAATCGGTCCAGTCGTTTGAGAGAAGTTCAGTGACATACACACTCACAGAAGAATTATATATATATAAAGATGGCATTTCGAATAGCGTCATCTGTGGAGATTATGCGTCTCGTGAACATTTCTTGCCATTGTAAATTAATCTATTATTTAATTTAAATTGAATTTATAAAAAATTGAGAAATATTTTAACCATAATTGCAAGAAAAAATTTTAGTTTTGGAAAATATGCAAACAAGGGTAATGGATACAAATGAAACTTTTTGCATATGGCAACTAAAGTTGTTTTCGCGAGATTCTTGAGAGCATCGTTAATCTTATTTTGATAGCAAATTTGTTATTAAATCAGTAAAAAATTCTACTATTTTTATTATTTAGTGTTTCAATGTTAACGTGTAGTAAGAAACAGTTATACAAGTGGAGCTCATAAAGAAGTTGCTTGCCATGGCCGGCCCGTCCGAAGGCGATCCCGACGGATGGGTCCAGTTCTGCGAGCGTCAGGCCAAATCTGCCGCTCAGGACTTCGCCAAGGCTTGCGTACAATACATACAGACCAGCACAAATGATGGCACAGCTCGTCCATACACGTCTCAAAAGGAACTACTAAAAAAATTCGTCGAATGCTTCTCTGAACACTTTGATTTTGAGTTTAACAAGTTAAAAGCTCAGCACAAATTACCAAATGGCACACATACCGGTCACGACGAAAGTGATTATTCAGAAGATACTGAGTCCCCGAAAACACATCATAAACCATTTTTTAGAAGGTTATCATTTAAGGGTTTGCGGCGTGGTAAGGGTCTGTTCCAGAAACAGCATTCAGATGAAGTAGAATTATCAACGAATTTGAACAAACACAATAAAACTAAGTTAGCAAAAATTGTTGTTGAATGTAGGAAGGAAGGGTTAGTTAATTATTTAACTCCAGAAAGCTTGGAGCAACCTGGGGGCCCACAGAAATGGGAGAAATGTAGGCTAGCATTAGTAAAGACTGTAGGTGGATATATGCTGGAATTTTACTCTCCACCTAAAGCTCAAAAGCCACGGAGTGGTGTATTTTGTTTCCTTATATCAGAGGCTAGGGAAACAACTGCCTTAGAGATGCCAGATCATGAAAACACTTTTGTTTTAAAGGTATACTTGTGTAGCACATAATATTGTTATTTATGTCCCTATTAAATTTTATTAATATTTAGACATCTGAAATAATTTTTAAACAGAATATTGAGTATATCATTTGAAAACAGTAACAGTAGAAAAATACTCAATCAACCCTACTTATTTTATTTTCTACATACTAATTTAGATATGGATCGTTATGCATTTAAATACATTATTTCAGGCTGATAACAATATGGAATATGTAATTGAGGCAGCTGATGTAGATGACATGAAGTCATGGTTAGCCACAATAAAGTACTGTATGAGATCAGCACCTACAACCCAGCCACCACCAGAATCTTTAGCAGGATTGCCGGAGCCAGCACCTCCAGACCTGCCACCACGAAGAGATTTACCCTCAAGTACTAGTAATGCAGATTTAACTACAGATACTCCTGAGGAGGGTGAATTAGGTAAGCCTTCCTATTTTATTTAGATAATAAACCTGAAGTGGCTTATCATTGAAATAAAATATACCTTGGTTTATAAATATTTGATAACCAGAATATAATTAGTTTCATTATTTCAAATATTTCATCCAACATGATACACCTGTTGGTTGGTGGGTCTACTTTGTTTACTAAAATATTCATTATAGAACATAGAAAGTCATATTACACTTATTTGATTACACCCTATGAAATTTCAGGTTCAATTGCTGAAGAAGGATGTGATGCTGGTCCTCGAGTGTCTCTCAGTGAGTGGCCATGGTTCCATGGCACACTAGCCAGGTCGGCAGCTGCAGCATGTGTTTTGGCTGGTGGTACTACAGCTCATGGATGCTATCTTGTTAGGCAGAGTGAGACACGCCGGGGAGAATATGTGCTTACTTTTAATTTCCAGGTAAGTCATCTAAGTTTTATAATTAGTAATATAAAACATGTATAACAATAATTAAAAATTTACATTTATGTATATTTTTGTTGTCTAAATTGCTTATTTAGTGTGAGTATAATCAACATAATTGTATAAAATAAAGGTAATGAATCTTACAGGGGCGAGCTAAACACCTGCGAATGACACTTAGTGAATCTGGACAGTGCAGGGTACAGCATCTCTGGTTTCCAAATGTCCATGACATGCTGGAACATTTCCGAGCGAACCCCATTCCCCTGGAATCAGGTGGAGCAGCTGATGTCACTCTAACAGAGTATGTGGTCTGCCAGGATGGAGCTAGACACCAAGTGAGCTATACACAGTAGTATGCTTTTTGTTGTTCTCTAAGCTGAGGCTCGGCAATGTTAGGTTTTACTATAAAAGTGCTCTTTCTCTTGTAAGTTTTATTTATGATTTATAATTTTCTCATTGGTTTCATCAAACATAGCTGTTATACTTTTGAATTTAGGTCCTTTGTCAGTGTCAAGGGAAGTTTATCACTATTTCTAACCACAGGTTTACTGATCCCCTGTGGGAAACAGGAATTTAAATAATAAAGAATTTGTTCTCCAGGGTTTTTGAGACAATATATGTTATATTTGTGGAAGAAGATAAAACATGATTATTAAGTTTAATATCCAATTGAAATAAAAGAAACTATATAAATATGGTTTTATATGAACTAAATGCATATGGTATTAAAAGGCAAACAATGTAGGAAATGTTTTCCATTGCAATTAGTTTCAAAGGCTACATACATGTACCAATAGAATGCTACAAAGATTTCATATATAAAATATGTAAAATTAAAAATTATTTATATTGATGCATTTTGCAAGGTGTAAATTTGTTATTTATACCTAGTTTTCAAATAATCTGAGACAAAATTTTTAACTCTGAGGCTTATATGTCAACCCACCGAAGGAAGTCTCAATTTTGTACAAATGGAAATTTTGTATTTTAATTTTCATCTCTGACCTGCTTTAACTGTATATATGTTTTGCTATTAATGTTTTAGTTATAGGGTATGCCAATGTTTAATAATTACAATAATAACTTATAAAAACTATGACCATTTGATTTACATTATAATGAAATATGTTACTTACTGAGCATATATATATATAACTACAATTTATTATTTTAATATGCCGAGGAAAAATATCTATGCCCTACCTGTCTATGAATTATTCTAATTATTTGCCAGGATTATGAGTTATTATTGTCATTGATGCATATACAGAAGTAAGTAATATTTTTTAATAGCAACACAATGATTCCCTTTTACATCTGTATCTGTCTCGTGTAGCTTTGTTTATTTTCGTTTGCTGTTTTGTGCACTGGCCTGTTGTTTTCATATTTTGAAAAAAAAAGTATCATTTTATACATGAGTAGTTGCCATACATCTGTAAATATTTTAAGAACTCAATAAAATTATTCAAATTTAATTTTCTGTACATCATGTACGAAAATTATTAAATTTAAGTATAATGTATATTTGAATTTGCTGTTGATTCCTGAACATGCATTTTATTTATTGTATTTTCTTGATATTATTAGTTTAAGTATTGTTATTGAAACTAACTATTTGTTTTGCGGTTAATTTTTTTTTAAATTTGACATATTTATGGTCTATCTTGATGCAAACACTGACATGTAAGGAAATATAGTAATTAAATAAAAAAAAATTGTTTATCACTATATTTTTTTTTTCATTGGGAGACCTATTCATGGACTGTTCATAGATCACTAACCTGTAGCATAGTTTTTGTTAATTTTGTACAAACTGAACTTTATATGTTCTGTCAAGCTTTAATCATATTTTTGGTTGTAATTTTTTTTATTAAAGATTTCTGCTAAACTGCTTTGTTTTTTTTAGTAGCTTTTGTTTTGTGAGCTTGTTTATGTTGTCAGGTAAGATTATTTTGTATATGGCGTTTAAAGTTGATATATGGCTTTAAATAATAATTGACAGATTATACTTTGATGTCAAAGATTAAGACCCAATAAAAGGATGGAACCACAATTTTAATACAAAGTTTTAAACAACTTAACAATTAATCGTTTCGTTATCTCCAGTAATGTGGCTGCTTTTAATCATTGTTTTTTTTAAAGCAATTATCGAATTGAAAACAGAAAGTCTCCAGTATAGTAATACTTAATACCGAACCGCGTTAGCCATCTTCTGTTGTTATTTATATTCGATTTAATATTTGTACTCTGGACTTTGTTGTTTATTGTTACTCGCAAGTGAAAAAGGACGAAATAGAGTTGATGAAAGTCTATGAACAAAATTTATCAATTACAGTTGGAAGTGACACACGGCAGTGATGTACGTATGCGACGTGCGGAAATGGAGGCTCTCTTCGCGAATGGAAGCCCTTCAGATCAACGGGCTGTTGATAATCAATATGTATTGTGTAACATTCGGCCATCGAGCTCTGATAGAAATGCTGCCTAATTTTTAGGTTAAATTGGTTCCGTAATTTGGGTCGATTAACGCTACAATTCTAAAGCGATGGTGTTATATCGGTGCGAAGAAACCACGAATAAAAAAATAGGTAGTTAATGGGAATGTGCAAAATCATTTCTCAGGAATCCTTGGCAAGAACGTGTTGACCAGTATTCGAATAATCTAATTAAAAATGTATTCACCATCATTTTACATACGTTCCTGCGAATTAAAAATGGCTCTATTATTTAAAATCGGAATCTACAATAATTATCACAAGATGGCGCGTTATAAAATTGCATGCAAATGGCAATTTTAATTTTTGTTGCTCAATAATAATAAGATTTTGCCAAATCTATTATGCTATTTAGCCAATAATTGTATGCTATACTAAGTACTTTATACTTTTCATTATATCAATACTCAATGTAGTTAATATTTTTTATAACAATAAAGGTGCATTAGAAATTAAGTCATAACCAGATAACACAAACATCAATTTCGATGAAATTCCCGAAAAGGTGTTATATTTATAGGCCGCTGTTAAAATTGATGGGTTTTGTGTATTTGGGAATTAGTTGTTAATGTTTTGGAGCGATAGCACAATTTTATACCGTATGTATGGATTGCCAAGTCAATGTATGTCCTTAGGATGAATCCACCCGATTTCAATTTAAGATTAGGTACATAGGTAGCATCTATCATTCAGTTTTCCATAGATCGTTTTCTTAAATGAGAATCAAGTTTAAAAAAAAACAAAAGGTAAAAGAAAAACTGCTAAATGTTAGTTAAATTTTGATTGTTATCATTTTCCTTTTGCTTATGACAGTTGTTCAACTCACCAGTCGGCACGCGACACAAAATACCTGTCTAAGTATAAAAGTGAATGTTGGAATTGACATAGTTATAAATAGCTATATCGTTTGTTATTTAAGTTAACGTTAGGATAATTATTTATTATGTGTACGTATCGCCCTAAGCACCTACACGATTCGAGCATCAAGGAAATTTATTTACACTTAGTTGTATTTCAAATAATAATAACAAAAGGGAAAGTAAATTTACATTTTATCCTTCTTCTGGTGTCTCTCCGATATGGTTTGTCTAAATACTAAATCTATTAAATACTATTGCAATATTATGTAGTAAAAAATCTATGTTTGGAATAATTCCTACTGATAATTCCAATTATGTGCAACAACATTTGCACTCGCTTTCTATATTATTATAATTTAATCATTATTATTTTTTTTTTCAATATAAAACAAATCTATCTTTACAAAATTACTAAAGCGATAGGACTTATTTTCTAAATATAAACTATCCTTATATGTCAATTAACAACATTTCGTTTTAATTATTAAATGACCACTTGTACGCATGTTTAAGTATAAATATCGAAATATCTAACATAGTTTTGATACGATATCTCTGTCTGTGTTAAGTATTTTAGTCATATCAAGCCTGATACATATTAAATTTTACGGGGCACAAAGATGCTGAATAGTGACAAACGCAATTTACAGTATACAAGAAATGTTAATGAAATAATTAAGTTATTAACTTTCAGATTTTGTAGGGAATATTGTTGTTCATCGTGTGGGTGTTGTCGTTAAACGTGTTGCCTTGTAATTATACCTTAAGTGTAAGTGTGGTGTCGCTATTGCAATGTCTTGGCAGGTGTCTCAAATCGAACATTTTCATGTAAAACCTTAAACAATCCCCTGATTGTTAACTGGTAAACTCCCTAGATATTTTAATTGGTAAAACGAGCAAGCTAGCTAAGAGATTTAATGTAATATTAACTACGTCCGACACGTAATTTCCATACAAATATTTCGACTATATACTCACGTCAAACGTTCGAGTTTTTTGGCTCCCAATACTGTTTACAGCGACAAATATTGTTGGCACCTGTATATTTAGCTTAAGAGCAATGTAAATAATAGAAAATCATCGAAAGCGAAAATTTGGAAGCAAAGACGGAATCGTATTCAAATCCGTGAAAGTTATCCAATACATTGTAGCAACTAATCAACTAACCGACCTTTTTTTTAAAGAAATGCAAAAAGCCTCGTTTGATATCTACAGTATTATTATTTATATGTAAGCTGTTTCAATCAGATAATAATTATTATTTTATCGAGTATCGAATTATATAACATGGTATATAATTTTAACAGTAACCTCTGGTGCATTATTTTACTTTTATACAGAATACTATTTATTTGATAAATAAGGACGTATCTATTAATAATCATTTTTTTCAGTGAAAATAAGGGTCGTTATAAAATACATACGGTTATCTGTTAGTTGGCTATAGGTATCAGCTGTTAGCTATATAACATTCCCTGTTTAGTGTGAATGTAAGTTTGTAATATACACATTATATTTTGCACAGAAATATGTTATTTTCATTATTCCCTTGGGAAAAAGCTAATATAATACATGAGTAGTTCTGTTAATTGTATTGTATAATATAGTTTTCTTTGTATATAAAGCGCAGGCTACTGCGATTACTTTAGTACGCAAGTAAAATGCTAACGGCGTTATTCTAAATAAAAAAAAATGAATATTTTTCAATGTTTCTTGAGTATATTATTTTGAGAAAGACGAATATTACTCGCATAGGTACATCTAAATATATTTCACGATTATTTATAATTTTGGCGTCATTAAGTACACTGAATTACATTTTTTCCATTTATCAATGGTCAAATAGGGATTGAAACACTAGTGAGATTTGATACTAATTTTTATTACATTTATATTTCCATTGCTAGGTGTTTTAAAAAATATCGTTAATTTAATCTTCCAGTAAAGGCACTATATAAAATTCAGAGAACATTTGTCTTTGATCTTCTTTTTCCAGCTTTAACTGCAAAAGTAGGAGACCGTTGGAACTGCATCGCAGGACAACCTTAAAAAAAAAATTTTCAGCAAAATAACGCCTTGTATATTGAAAAAAAAAACATTTCCACATCACCATAATTTATTTTTCATCACATCGTAATCACAAGTGCAAACAATGTACTTTATTCCAAAAAGTGAGAATGATCTATATTTATAAATCATGTTTTTATCAAAAACTATTCGGACAAATTTTGCAGTCCTTTACGAATAAGAGAAAATCTATAATTTTGCGTCTCGAAATTGAGACTAAAAACTGACCTTAGAGGAAACAGCAAGAGCTTTCATAATGAGTCTGATATGGTGAAGCTGATACTTAAGAGTGACTGCCTTTTCGCAGTTAAAGCTTTGAACCATGTCGGACGATTTCGGCACGTCTATACACGATCTATCCTGTAACTAAAAAAAAGGAACAATATTAGCGATGGGGATGAAAAGGAATAATTACATCTCGGTGGCTTCGCAAAGGTTTACTATTTTAAGTAAGCCTAAATTTTCTCTTAAAAAAAAAATAGTTCCTCCAACTGTTAGAGTTGATCTGTACCAATGTACATGTATATTATGGAATATTTTTTTTTTTTTTAAAAAAAAAAATTCATTGAAAATTCCGAGGTAATTGCATTAAATTGTATAGAAAAAAATTATAATATATCAGAGAATCAGATCAATATTGAGTCCAATAAGAAACCCAAATCTATGAATCACACTTAAGGTGAGTGCTGAGACAAGCCCGTAATTAATAAGCAATTGTTCCATTAAAAATAGAACACCAAATAAAAATTAAGTACCTTAATTACCTTAAATCCATACAATTTACCTGCATTCCATATGTGACAATGCTCACATTAGGATGTTCCGGTGAAAGATTAATCTCAATGATATCACAAGTTTTTTCCAAATCCGCTAAAAGACTGAGAAAGGCTGGCGCTTTCAACACAAGTTTTGCCACTTCCTCGGCATCTTCATCACGCAATTCCAGAACTGAATCTGCTGTTTGAGTTGAGATTTCGCAGTCTGTCATCACATTACTGAATGATTGGGGCTGAAGTCTGTAAATTATATAATATATATATTTGATTTTTATAATATATAAATAAGCTTTAAAATGTAGTAGTAAAAACAGATATTTTAAAGAAAGAAAAATAAGCATAATTATTGCGTTTTTCTCATCAATGATAGTATTCGAGATAATTGATTTTGATTGTATTCCATAATTAATGTATTAGCTATTTGTTACTCTGGGTCAGAAGCAAAATTGCTTACACTAAAAGTAATGGGGACCCTTCACATCTATAGTACATTTTTAAACTGGATTCTTCTGCGGAGCCAAATATGTTAAGGCATTCTGTCAACACAGCTATACTTATCTGAAAATATATATTATAAAATGAAATCGGTTTAGAGGCTGCAACAATCATGTATATTTGGTTATATAACATTTTTGTAATTTAAAAGCTTGTTGCTTGCATATTAAATTTCTTCTATTTATATTTAACAATACATTTTATACTAATATCATTTGAAAAATATTTTATGAGGTTATTTTGGGTTGCTTTTATTATAATAATTAATGATCATTGTATAATTTGAGAATGAGAAATAAATTTAGTCATCACCTTAAACATAACATCAACATCATCCCGAACATGATACTCATTAAAGTTATCAGCAGGTATATAAGCTGATGCCTGTACACATTTTCCTTCTTCCACTGTAAACTTTAAACCCTCTTGCATTGCACAAAATACAGCACTCTGTAATGCATTAAGAGCAACAAGATTATAATGAAATTATTTTTATTTTTCTTGGTATCCATAAAATATTTCCATATCCATACCTCTTGGAATTGTATAGCTTTAATTAAGCTACATAATGTCTTTCCTGAATCCATGGAGGCAGTAAAATAATACTGAGCTGTGCCATCATCCATTTTGCTCTTCAAACATAGATCTTAACAGCATCAAGTACTGGTCCTGGGTAACTTTGTGATCTACAGTTTTACCTAAAATAATAGCAATTCTAGCTGCTAGAACATGCTTACATGTTATTTGTGATTTTTTCTCTATCACTTGATGTTTAAATGCAAGACATGGACAAAAATTTATTCTTGGGAACACTCTATAGCACCGATCGTTTTCCCCCTTGATTTCAACAAGGACTCTACCGTTATTACAGTTAGAATAAGTCTCTAAATATGGGTACTTTTCAAAAATTTCAAATGCTCGTTGTAGTGTTGATCCGAAAGCAGAGTGTAGCATCAATATCTCCTCATCTGTAACTAATTATAATTATTAACATCAATAACGTAGATATTATATTAAAATTTAAATAATAGTGACAAACTTTCTTACGTTGTTTATATCCGTTTGTATTTACTCGTTCTTCGATACGACAAAAAATACTTTCCACAACAATTGATATTTTAGAAGAATTTGGCATTTGCGATCATTTAATATTTAATGTGTGTAATTTTATATAATTCGTCTTTAATGATAACAAAATACGTTTTAACTTTTGTAAGGCCCCGCGCTTTATAATAAAACTTATTTTGACAATTATAACTTGTCCAATGTCAAAAATATGACAAGTGATGTTTAGATGTATAATATAAAATGTTCAAATGTTTTAAATAAATAAAAAAAAATAACAGAACAGCTTATTAGTAGAAGTGCTACTCACCATAATTATGGTGATTTATATTGCAAAACAGATAGTGGTTTGTGCTTTAAATTTGTTTTCTCTGCCCGTATGATCAAACTGTTCAACATCCGCGACAGAGTATATAATTAAATAACTAACAATAGAAGCGCGTAAATATTGAGGACTCTTGAAATTTAAAAGGAGCCCTGTGGCACTGTGTCACTGGGCTTTGGTTTCATTTAACCTTGTTCTGTGAGCCTTTATTCTGTAGGTTGTTGTTAGAATTTATATGAGTATGACAGATAATCACAGAAAATACTGTATGTAGACACTAGACAGCTGACGAGTGATGTTTGATGACGATTTGTTTCTGTAATATTGTGAATTTCAATTGCTATATTTTTATCTTATTATTAATTATTCATTTCGGCCTGAACTACTCTCATATTTGTGTGAAGTAAAATTACGTACCTTCGAATTGAGGAAGTGGGAACTTTTAAAAGTTCCTTCAAAATGTCCAGTATAGGAAGTTCTTCTTGGGAAGGTTTGTTTACCCCTTTTAATCCTAGTACATAATCCAGGCGTACTTCGGACTTCGGTGCTTAAGTGTATATGCGTAATATACATGAGAAAATCCTTACATGTTATAAGTAAGCTTTTTTCACTTTCTTACAAATATGTTTTTTTCTATTTCTTTTCAGAACTCCGAAAACAGGCGCGACAACTCGAAAATGATATTGATGTGAAACTAGTAGCATTTAGCAAACTGGGAGTGAGTTCAACTTCATCTCGACTAAGTTCAGAAAGCGTACCATTGATAAACAGCGATGATATGTTTGACACCTTATCCATGGAGCTCCAGCAAATGCTGAATAAGGTAGTTTGATAAGTTGAATAAGTTCATGGATATCAAACTGTATCTATTTTATAGTATCAGAATACTTTAGTATCTATAAATTTTTCTTACACTTTTCACAACTTGTGGCAGTTGCAGAGCAGAAATATACATTCTTTGCCCAAATATTGCTTTAATGTCACCATATAAAAATCTTATCTTATATATGAAAATTATAAGGCAATAGCTATTTAAGTGGAAACATGGTTATAATACTAAACATTTTTAAAGCAATTAAGCCTTCAGGGTTTTACAAATTTATTAATATATGCAAATGCAATAAAAAAAGCAAAAACAACACAGTGAGTTAAAAGTTGCATTAATTGCTTATGTAATAAATATTTATTTTTACAGCTATCTGCAATAAATGACAAAATGGCTGATATTGCCCCAGGAGGGGCAGCCACAATGCATACATTGAAGAGACACAGAGAAATACTTATGGTATAGTGAAATATAATTATTTATTATAAATATATATCAGTATTGATAATAAGTTAAGCTGTCTGTCTAATCTGATGCATTTACTTAGGTATATTAGTGTTTGATTTAATTTTTCATAGTTTCATATATATAAATTTTAATGCATAAGAAATTGCATTGCATAAAAATAAAAAATGAATTACTTGAAATAATTGTGCATATTTTCTGTCTACCATATGCAGGACTATCAACAAGAGTTTTCCAAGACATCTGCTCGAGTTAATGCACGAAGAGAACGTGAGGAATTGTTAAGGGGGGGTAGTCCTACACCCAGTACTTCAGTGGGATTGAGCAGGCGAGATCAGTATGCTAAAGAAGCTAACCATTTACATAGGTAAGAAAGAATTAATTGCATTCTATCATTATAAAATTATATTTTTTTTACTCTTTATAGACTAAAGCAAATTGCATAGGATAAGATGATCAGAAAATTATATGTCAGTCCGTCTTAACTTGTCTGATTGCATGGGGAGGATTGGCAGAATCAATACTCATATTATTATTAGCAAACTCACATACTGATGTTATACATTTAACTTGAAGATTATGTTGATCAAACCATATTAACCATGGGAAACCTCTTTCCTGGCCACCCACAAAACAGGGTTTACCTAGTGTGGACCAGACCACTGTCTCATGTATCTGATTGTAAACTTTTGTTTTGGTCTAAATAAATATTTATTTATTTAATCATTATTACAGCTCGCACATCCTGGTTGATGAACAGTTAAACATTGCAATGGAAGCTCGTGAACACCTCACTTCACAAAGACAAGTCTTCAAACAGATGCAGACTAGGTTCAATGACATCACAAACAGGTACTGGCAAAATACTTTCATTTTTAGAAATTTCAGCACTGAAGAAAATTCAATGCATCAGTTTTGATAGTAGTAACCTGGCAGTTCTTTAAAATAATACTGAACATGTTGTATTAAAAACTTAAATTATTTTTTAAACTATTGTTTCCATTTTAGGTTCCCAATGTTAAACAGTCTTATGTTTAGAATAAATACGAAGAAACGAAGAGACTCCCTCATTATTGGCGGTGTAGTGGGCATGTGCACATTCCTTCTTCTTTTATATGCATTCCATTAAATGTTTTTATTGAGGTTGTAAGGGAGCTGATACATAATAAGAACTTTTGAATTTACTATGCAACCTACTCTATTGACCAGATGAATCAGTGCGGACATTGGATTTTAGTACTAGTGAAACAATGTATAAAATGTATCACTGAATTGATCAATGGCATATACACTTCCAAAGAACTAAGGAGCATCGAAGGATGATTAAATATAAAACAATACAATACAACACTATGGTTTGAGTTATAATAATATAATTTATTTTATAAGAACCTTGCTTTTGTTAGTCAGCTTTTTAATTTCATGTTGTGATTAGGAAATTGTATCAATTCGGAAAATATTTTAAACTTAATATTTGCTTTTATTTATGAAATGTATTTATGTAAAGAGCAATAAGTTTAATATCATTTATAAAACCTTATTTCTGTTTTATAATAGTATGTAGACGTAGATATATATTTTATTAATATTTGTGATATATGTGTAGGATAATAAATAATAAGATAAAACTAGTTTCTATTTGTTTTTACTAAAAAAATACTTAAGTAATTTAAAACAATACACACAGCTCTATTTACTGCATGTATTAAATCAAGTTTTTTTAATCATATCAAAGCACAAAAGAAATTTCAACATACATAGCTAATGTTCCCTCAAATTTCAAATACATGCCATTCAAATAAAAATAAAAAAAATAATTAAAATCATAAAGTTCCTAATGTTTATAAAACGTTTTAAAATTTATATGCAAATATATTCTCAGTGTAATTACTACCATCAATTCTAACAATTTGATTATATTGTCTGTCTGTCTGTAATATATTTCATTAAATAGGACCTTAAAATGGACTCCTGCTAAGCATGAAGTACAATTGATGAATGCCACATTGGACGCTTTCCTTTCAGATTAGATACATAAGCCCCTCAGATTAAATAAGTAAGTGGATGGAACAATGCAAAGGCATCTAATTAAATACATATTGAAAAGGGAATATAATAGCAGGATCGCACGACTAACATGTATTGAAGTGATCCGCTATTGTATGATAAAAAATTGTATTACATTACAAAAAAAGACTTGTTTCCAAAAATATTGAGTGTCATTTAGGTACATTGTATAGGTGGTAATTTATATTTCATATTTAACAAACATTACTGTTTATTTTGTTCTATAATTATTATTTTAATCACAAAATGCATATTTAAATGTAATTTTAATAAAAGATAATATTTCATAATAATTGCTTTTTCGATTACTGGTATCATTACACAAACACAAATGCATGTGTATATACAAAGCCGATGCTGTTCTCACACACACATGTGTTCTCACACTATTTTTTGTGTATGCTCCATCTACCTTTTTTATTTAATCCGAGGGCGGCCCTTTAAGGGTTTCTTAGTATAAATGGCAGCTTCACTTATAAGTGATAAAGTATGTCTAGTTAAAACGCATTAAATTTTCATAATACACGATAAAATTTGTATGAACAATAACATGATTTCATCATTAATGCTCAATATTCATCAAGGCTAAACCAAAACTTTTATTATATGTTAATATTGTATGTTAAATATTACTTATATTTATGACTAAAACATAAGATTATATACTAAATAACGCTCCACTATAAATAGTAAATATATTAAACAGGAAAAATGAAATAATATGTGAGGTATTAAAAATAATACTTGGCAGCTAATATTAATAGTGGGATATCAAATATTGTATTTTAGAACTATTAGATTCCATATAAAAATACACTTTCGGGTAGTAATTTCAAGCACTATAAAAAATTAAAACGGGTCCAATTTTAAGTATTAGGATATGAGAATTTTTGTTGTAGAATCGTAAAGTATTGAAAAAATCGACTAATGCGTTGGTTGCAAGAAGTAACAGGGAGACCGCGGCGCGGGGGAGAGCGCGCTATCAGCCAATAGGAAGCGACGACGGCCATCGTCACAGGACTCGCTACTACTTGTTATTGTTAGTATTATTCAAGCGCATAGGCACTCGTAAACTTTTTCTAAAATAGTTTTTTACGTATTTTGGGGATCAAAACTACGTTTAAATGCAGAAATGAATCAGTTGAAGTTAGCAAGCCCTAGTTGTGTGATGAATTGTGTGGGCCTCATTAAGGGTCACAATTAGAGGAATAATTTGGGTATTTTATTATAAATTTTTAATTAAAAGCGATTTTTATTAAAAAGTTATATTTAATTACAAAGTCTCACTTTTCTTTTATTTCCTTTTTTTTCTTAATTGCCTTTAAATTTTCAAACTTATATTCAACTTATTACTCTATTTTTCCTTCCTTTTATTTTTTTTATTAGGCAATTAAAAGTTTATTTTAGTATATATTGGAATACCAACCTATTTAGTTTAAACAAAAGTTTTAATTATTCTTATTTACATCTACCTTTAATTTAGGTTTCTTATATACCAAAAATTCTCCTTCTTGATTTAACAATAGAAGCAGAAGACTTTGAAATGGTTTTTAGGGGTTTAAGGAGAAGATTGATTTTTTACCTATTTAAACAAAGTACTATAGTGATCATCCAGATTAAATGCTTTTTGGAAGTATTTGGTTTTGATACCACGTACCTGTTTGCACCCATAAAAAATTAAAAATCCCTAAATTCAGGATATTATCTTTCATATTATTTTCATTCTCCACTTTATTGTAAACATCTTCAAAGACTTTATTTATAAAATATTTCAACAAGAATGCTATCAAAATCCTAACTTTCAACAACCTCACTACTCAATGCTTTGGAAGCTTTCAAAAGTAATTAAAGACCATAATACGATGCGGAACGCTTTCTTTCATTCCTTTTGTGGCAAGCGGGATGGTTACACAGTGGTCAATGATATCAATGAAAATTCATACCCAGAAACCCATAATATTGAATAAAAGGAAGAAGGAGGATGTTGTAGTTTTTGATTGTATAAAGTTTTTTACCTTAGTACTTTTAGTTAAAAAAATTCAAAACCTATGATCATCCTTTCCTCAATTCTTTATTTTTATTTCCCACCTAAAACTCATCTTTGACAAAATTATTCATTGATAGAAAACGTGGGCCCCTCTATCAAAGCCTCACTATTTCATTTTTTTTTGTATTTTATTATATATTTTTATTTTTCCTTTATGTTTCACCATTAAAAAAAATTTTAACATTTTCTCCAATTTCATTATTGACCTTTGAAATGTCGCAAAATTGTTTTTTTACTTTATTTTTTATTTATTTAATTTTATAAAAAACCTAATTGTATAATTTATAAAGGCCTTTCTCTTTTTCCCAGTGTCTACATTTCATTCTTACAAAAATATCAATTTAAATTTAAATAAAATATACTATAGAATACAATATAAAGTTGCTACTTTATACTTATTTTTTACTTACTCCAACCCTTTTTTCTACTTTTATTATTTTTAAAATCCTAAAAGATTAGTTGTCCCTTAATACATGCCTTAAAACAATAGCTCATAATAATCTATAAGCTTAAGCATATTGACATTAAAAATTCACGTTGAATAAACCTAAGCGGCCTTTTTACAACGTTTTTAAGTACAGTAATCGAGGTAATTTCCATTTAGAATGGTAACCATGGTAACTAAGATTAGACCACGTTTTATAACAAGGCCGCTTAGGAATTTCGAAGTCGGCTCTTATAAGATTATTTAGGGCTAATTGGAACAGGTTCTCGGTAAACATAAATGCATGCAAATTGAAACCTGAATTACATTGAAAAAATGATTTAGAAAAACCAAAAAAAATGGAATTAAAACATAATTCACAGTATCAAGTTTTCGCAGTACTTTCTTCGTCGGTCTTCGTCACTTTGATATTATGAATGGTATTTTTGTGATATCTCAATAATATTCTCTGATTAAATTTCTTTTCACATTTGTCACATTTGTACGGTTTCTCTTTTGTGTGAGTTCGGATGTGTTTTTGAAGATCGCCTTTTGTTGCGAACGCTTTATTACACTCCGCGCATTTGTACTTCTTATTGTGAATCCTCTTATGGCAGTACAGTTTTTTCGGCGTCGTAAAAAATTTTGAACAGTGCTGCAAAGGGTATAAAAGATATGATCATGTGATCGTATTAAATCGAAATCCAGTATATATTCAATATTATATGTAACGGCGTACCTAACCTTGAGAGAATATGGCAACATTTTAGTTGAGTAATTGTGATGAACCTTGAAATGTATTAAGATTTCGACCAAAGGACTTGTAACCAGGTCATGAAAAAAATTTAAAAAAAAAATTAATAGTGATGTCAGTTTGTTATGTCACTTTTGTGTCAGTCTCTGAATAACTACAGTTTGGACAAATTAAAAGGAAATACTTACGTCACATTTATATTCCAGATCATCTTCAAATTTTATTCTATTTGCTAACTTGACATCCTTGTGTTCAAGAAGATCCTTGAAAAAATATCATTTTATTTTCTAAATGCCGAACGAGACTATTGGTTCTCTAGTGAAAAACCTTACCTCTTTGATTTCTAAATGGCTCGCTGCAATATGTTTGTGTTTATTACAATTATTTATTTTGGATATATTTTCACTACCCTCCTCAAGATTTTCCTAAAAAATAAATGTAAAATTAGATACCTTGTGTCTCAATATATATCTAAGGATTGTTATTAATGTATCAAAAAATATAGACAACTATTTGAAACTAGATATAAATTCTTAAATAAAAACTTCACAATTATCTTTAAATGATACACTAATGAATACTAGCAACTTCTAGAAACCTTAGTCACGACTACAATATAATTATTACACTTACACAAAAAATAACAATTTCCCAGTTTTCATCATACGAATATCTTCCAGTTTGTCTATCTTTCTTTAAGTCTTGTGCGAGATTCATATCACTATCATTTTCCTGAAAATAAGATGTCTTATTTTGTATGCGAATACGGAACCTGTTTTTGCTTTGGAGAGGTTGAAAGCCATCTGCATAATCTTTTTTGATAAAAAAAATACCCTCGACGCGATTATTTAAAAAATAATAGTATACAGTACAGGCAATTTAACTGCGGTAAATATTTATTTCGCAAATATTTTAGATTTATTGTCTCCATAAAAGTAGGCAACATTTTGTTGATAGATGGGCAAACTTAAATGTTTATCATTACTTATTTCATAAAAGAATGTTAACAGTAAAATATCTAAGTTACATTAGCTGTAGCATCTTCACACGAATGATTTTCCAATCTATCCAACGTCAGGTTGGTAGATCGCTGTTGAGCTGAGTTAAATTGCAGATCTTCTATTAAACATGTATTATTTGCTTCCGCAGTTGTCCTTTCACTTGCGTCTGTCTACAAAAATAAAATAAAAATGTACAAATTAGTCAATTTTCTAAAGAAATGGCGTGACAGCCGGATTACCTTGGCTTGTTAAATTTCATTGTATTCATTAATTAATTAAATATTTTTTAATAAGCAGCATACATTTTATTATAGTTTAAATTTTCTGTATTAATATTATAAATTTTGTTTCTCTATTGGATAGTCCACATATCTAGGGTTTAAGATGAGACTGCGATCATTGGAAAATGTGGTAGAAATTAGTAAAATTTTTAATTCTACCCAATGGAGTTCAAAAACCATTGCTTCATTCTAAAACACGATCTGAATTTGTTCTTAATTTCTATAAATATTAAATTGTAAAAAGGTGTGGCTTTATTATTTTTTTTGTATAATCAAACTACGAAAACATTAGACATTTTTCTAGTACATTCCACTAGATTAAAAATATATTATTTAATTTTCCCACAATATATTTAGTATCTGGTATATTGAAATAACTACTTTATTAATTGCATGTACATCTTTTACTTTAAGGAAAGTTTAAATATCATGAAGAATACTTACATTAAATGTATCACAGTTTTGAAGTTCACTATTTGTGGTTCCATTTTCTTTTTCCAAAGAACTCACATTGGCATTGGTATCAGTTTGTCTAGAATCTGTCTGAAAAATGTTGTCATTGTAAATGTTTTTTTTAATATATGAAAGAATTTTATTAAAAATTTATATAACTTCAATCATGATACAATCGAAATAATATAAAATTTATCTATTTTATTGAAAAAATTAATCATATCATAAAGCGTTAATGCATTAATGAGTCATAAAATTTAATGTAAAACCAAAGTCCTAAAAAGTGACTTTGTCTCATGGTCATATTAAAAAATTCTTATAACTATAAACAATGCCTTCTTTATGAGAAAGCCTTTTTCTAATGAATAATTTTTGAGAGCATCAACAAATGTTTCGCTATGTCTGAATAACATTTAAAAAGTTTGGAAATACGCAAATTATTGTAATCTCCCAAAGTGCAGTTACTGTAAACAAAAATATCACTTAACATTGTAAATGTTGAATGTACGTGGGCCACACTAAAAGTTTCCGGAATGAATAGAAAAAAATCTATTTATGAAAGGTCAAAACTGAATTTAATTTTTGCACTTTTTCATTTGATTAAACCTATTCCGTAAAATCTTTGTACCACTTCATTATGTTTTTGAAATTAGCTTTCTCAAAATAAATGTTTTTGTAATCATATATCAATGTTTTTCTAGTCATATGGTGAACAGGCAACTATCGCGAGATTTGTCACGATAGCGCTTAAATTTTGCAAACTGTTAGTAGTTGTCTTGCACATTGCGTCTTTACCCAAAGTCATGTTGTCTTATTACACTGATAATCGTAGAAATCATACTATAAGTTTTAAAAATGGCTTTACCTACATTAGTATTAAAATGTAAACAAAAAAACGATGAAACAAACTGCAGTCTACAATGAAAACAATTATTTATGTATATGGCCCATTCCTGACTTTTGCTGTGACATACATATGTTACACTATACATATAGTGTAACATGCATTTTAAATGGGTATAATTAATATATCTTAGAATCAATGACTACATGAAACAGCTTCTGTACATCAAGGTGTAACAGACAATTTGTATTCTGTTAATGAACACTCACATTGACTATTTCAAACAAATCATTTCTAACTCTAATTAAGGGTTGAACACTGCAATTACTGCTTTCTTGTGACACTGTATTACAAATAACCTCTTCAGCTGTTCTTCTTTCTTCTTGTATGTAATTGGAATCCAGAGATACAGGTCCATTAGAGGTAGGTAACTGTAATAGTAAAAAATAATGATAAATAATGATATCAGGATATATTTCCACACTGACGGTTAACCCTATGGTAGGCTATTTATTAGTACATATATATAATACCCAGAACACAGCCAACAGACATGCTCAACAGTATGTTCAACGACTAGGGTTTGCTTCCTCTGTTCAGCATTCCCGTATGCTAACCATTGCACCAACTGGGTCATGAAATAAATTAAATCTTAATGTGTTAAGAAATTTCAACTTACAGTTTGTGAAGGGAAATAAACTTTAACAAAATCATGAAGGTGTTTATCATTATTAATAATAGACTCCCGAAATTCAAGTGTTAGTTGAATTATTCCACAACAGTTATCACATAGTTTGTTTGGGTATGGATTTACATTATCAACCTGTAATAAAAAAAAAATTGTGTGAGTGCAGATTTAATATAATTGGGCTTAAGTAATTGTTCTGGTAGGTGAAATTGGAAGACACGAATGGACAAAGCTAAATTAAAAAAAACTAAGTGGCAGGTATTACACAATTTTTCTTTGGCCAAAATCTACAGAATACAGAAGCAGGACTGTGTGTGTAGGACTTACTTTTATACCTGTTATTGAGTAGATCTTATCTGGTAAAGAACAATCAATAAAAATATCGGTGGTCCCAGATTGATCAAGACAAAGTCTACATAAAGTATTCAGAGTATTATTAGTATGATGATACAACAACAGTGTGTCCATCTTTTTTATTACTTAAATATAACTTGCACTTGGCTAACATACAAATTACAATCACTGCACTAGATTTTCAGTTTTATTATAAATTAATAAAATCATTTAAGGTTACGTTATGGTTTACGTTATGGTAAATAATAATTACAAATATAATCAAAGAGTAATATAATGCAAATTGTAACATCTAAAAGTACAGAATATGTACATATGTAGATAATAATTTATACGTCTTTTACAGATTACACAAGCTATGGCCACCAAATATCACAGACAATGGTAATAATGGTCTTTGGTTTACGGGTGAAAGTTTTAAGTCTCAATTCTAATAAATTTAATTAAAAAATATTGATGTTGATTTAGATGTGCTTGGGCTAAACTCATTTTGCTTGGTTCTAAATATTATATTCAGAACATATCTTCTTAGCTAAAATTGCTGTTGTTGTTGAAAAATGTTTCATTAATATTTTTTTTACAAATTTGATTTTGTTCATTTTGGAGTAGGCCTTGGGTTTTAAATCATAGGCTCTCAGAAAATACATACGTTTTGTTTACACGTACTGCAACGATTAAGGTATAGTGTAACGTTTTATTTTTAATATTCCCATCAACAGTATATATTTTATGGTATGTAGATGTTGTTATTGTGAGATTATACGATTTGTCATACTTTAGTAAAGCATACTTGAGTACGATATGTTACCTGAAATCACTACAATAAGTAAATAATTATTTAAGAGAAATGTCATCACAGAATGGACATTGTCGATTAGTCTGTGTAACGAGAACGTTTCGTGTTGTCGGTGGATTTCAAAATAACAATAATTTAAAAATCAAAGTAAATAAAAACTAATTTATAGCTATATATATTAAGTTTTAGTATTGGTAATGATGTGTTTCACAGAGACAGGTTGGTAAAATGAGATAAAAAATTATGTTGAAACGTAAATTATTAGCAGCAGCATTTCTACATAAAACCTAAAAAATAGAAACGATAAATAAAAGATTTATGTTTGTGTAATAATATTATCAATAAAAAAAATTTTTTTCTAATTAGTAGACTAAATGAAATAAATTCTCATACACCTTTCCCGCGCACCGTTACTTTTACAGATTCTTCAGCTTTTTGTCATGCTGAATAAGTTATTTATCTTAAGGAAATATATTTGTGAATCAACTGCGAGTCCATTGCTCGAAAGAAGCAGGTGGTGTATGGGGCCAATCTACATCTGAATCAGGCGTATGCCTAACAGAGATACTGATGTGAGCATTTTCCACTCAAACAACTCGGGTAATTCCAACAAGACCACCCAAACGGCTCAATAAGCACTTTCTAACTGGGTCTCAGCACCATAATTAGGCTCTGTTAGATCGTCCATTGCAGTAGGACGTTCCTACGGTATTAGATGTTCCTTCTATTTTCTTTTCGCTTAATTAAATTATGCTGACCCTGTCCAATGACTAAGGAACGATTACACAAGCATGAATGTCTTCAAAGTTTCTGCATTTAATTTATGAATGGCTTGAATGAATACCAAGTCTCGTTTTACCGAAAAAAACTTCGTTTACATCGACGTACAAGTTACGGCGTTTGGATATATGAAAACTTCCCACAACGGCCTCTTTCCGGAAATGCTTCGAAGTATCCACGATAAAGCGGTGGAATATACGTCCTCCATTTTTCTAGCTCCTCCTTATTTCCTTCTTCAAGTATCACTTAAAGAATCAACTATTGTCAATCCTAACCTAACCATGCAGTTGTTTGTTGTGCACGTTCAGTTTTATATTGCCCGATAAGGCCGTCCATTGCTTTTGTGTGAAGTGATAAATAAATAATCATTATTATATATATCGGCGCAAAACAGCATATCGGCGCAAATCGGCAACGTGTAATCGGCGGCGTGTATTGGGTCGCCCCTCTACTACTACTACCCCACTATTGTTGTTATAAAAAGACGAACGCTACAACAGAAGACACATTCGCTTGTTTGCACTCGGACAGTGAAAACTATCATTGTGTTACGCTTTATGTAGTAAAAGTGATTATTTGATAAAGGAAGTGTTTTTATTGTGTGTTCTCAAGAAAAGGAATCTTCAAATAACAATGAAGAAAATTATTTAAAACTATTTTTAAAAACCTTACTTCGGCGTCTACTTCGTCATATATAGTATATTGCAAGTGGCCTGGAATATTTTCCAACATTTTTTTATTTTAGCTTTAAGTATACTAATTATAAATAGTATAATGTTTTTTCTGAAAGATTTGAAGCAGTAAAATTCAAAGTCTCTAAGTCTAATATTATCTTATATTTTTTAAAAAGAACCTTATTGATTTTATAAATTAATATTAGTATTACTTCGGACTAAATTTCTTTTGTTAGCAGATTGTCAGTTCAAAGTAATGTTTTCGCATTACCTACCGCGCGAGGCTGCTTTCTTTTACCATACGATGTTTGAAATTAGTTTCCAAGGCAACCAGCTAGTTAATAAACCCGTTATAAATCGATTCAATTCTTATCTTAACACCTACTCCACTACCGTATACTCGCGGAAAGCGACAATTTTTATTTCAATATGTTTAGATGTATTTTGCAATACACCTAAAAATTAACAGTGATTATTTTCGTCTTGAGAGTCAATTTATAACACACTTCTTGGGTTCATTATCGGAAGCTTAAATACTAAAATATGTATTATGATGTCTTATTTAAATAAGAATTAATAGTTTCCAGTTAATAACAATCAGAATATAAAAATGTAAATTGAAATCCTATTTTAGACGTTTAATGATGTAAGTTTTGTTCTTCAGAAAGACATTATATACCGTATTATAAACATTTCACAATAGAAAAGTTGAAAGTCGCCTAATCAGTATCGCGCTGAACGTTAACCGAACCGCCCGCCCTCGGTGAAACTTAATTTCGTAACTTTACAATCAACCGCACCCTGTGTTTATCAAATTTAATGCGTCTGGAGGTATATAGACATTAGATACAGGTAACATTTAGTTTCAGGAATACTTTATGAGTATACTCCTTCAGCTTATTTTGAAATTTTGAGAAGCAAACTCTACTTCTTTGTAAAGTTGAGCTTCGTGCAAAAAAACTTAATATATGTCTTACAAGGATCTTATATGTATCATCACTTCAATGAAGCTTAATTTGGAAGAAAAGTAATTAATTATAAATTCAGCAAGGCAATGCAGAGTGCATTTGAATTTTGAAAAAAGAATATTGCGAATTAGCAGTGTCTGTGGTTGTGGAACTTTGTAGCAAACATCAATGTAACGAGATTGTATTTACGTGTATCGTTTATTTCGATGAATAATTTTATGTTTGTTATAGAATGACGGATCGAAGGCGAGGAATGGCCGCGCCATTTTATGTAGCACCTCGTCGCACTTCAGCCGAGATCATCAGCGAAGCACGTGCCGCTATCAGAGGAGGTATTATTCAATTACTGCCAAAATTCAGAATATATTTATTTATAAAAGTAATACCATATTCTATTATGTCGAGGACTATTGATACAAATGCTCTAGAGTTCCATGAGCCATTTCTTGAAGTTTGCAAATATGTCAATAAGTACATCTCAATTTTATTATTCCTCGATGTTTCATTGTAAAAATTTTTGTAAAATTTGCACTTTTGGCAGACCCGGTAAAATAGTTGTTTCAAATGTATTTGAATTAATTTCCGAGATTCCGCCACGTGTTTAATAAAGCGTTGTTTTCACGACTCGAACAATTTTGATTTGAAGCATGACTGAATGCGTAACAGTGGGTTCGATTCTCGGTACGGTCAATATTCGTGTGTAATATCTGTAGTGGTAGTATTATTGATACTACACAGTTAGAAAATGTACGTATGTTAGTATGTTTATCTGTTGTGTTAGCACAGATAATACATATTACTACCCCAACTGCTGAGAGAGATATCACAATTGATATAAAATTTCTCATGTCCTTTTGTCATTGTATCCAATCATCGCCATACCTTTCTTCGCACGATATAACACATTCTCACATGCAATCTTCAACAAAAGGTGAAGAGTCACGCAACCTCGTCGACTAGATGTAGATTATGTGATAGTTTTGAAATAAAAACCGCCATTGCCAGTTATTATTTTTTTGTGCTGTTTTGCATCTACGATCGAGCTTTTATTACCATGAAAAAATATATTTTATCTCACTTCATTCAAAGATCGCTATTATTCCGGTCCAGGTCCAATACAAGCCTTCTTTTAAAGCGCGAATTTTTTGCTTTTTCCTTAATGAGCTCTCTGCAAGCTGTTGACTGCAATTATAGATGATAGCACTTATTGAGGTGGCGAATTTCCTCCTTCACTGTTCTCATTCCAGGTGTCATAATTTCATATTTCATGAACCAGTGACCATTTGAGACCATTCGGAGAGCTATATTTTTGAACCTTTGAAAATCTCATATGATCGGTTATGGAA
Organism: Pontia daplidice; assembly: GCA_963693355.1. Taxonomy (NCBI): domain Eukaryota; kingdom Metazoa; phylum Arthropoda; class Insecta; order Lepidoptera; family Pieridae; genus Pontia; species Pontia daplidice. The sequence goes on from CAVNZL010000006.1 coordinate 1,811,517, forward strand.
ATTTATTTTATCTCCAAAGACATATTCTATATCTTACGATTATTTATAGTAATTTTAGGTATTGTTATTGCTTTTTAATAAATATATTTTTCCTGCCCTAAATCATTTAACGATACCATAAAGCTAACATTTTTATTTATATGGGTAGAAACCATAAGGTAAAATACATAAAATGAAATCTAGGTCGTATAGAATCTGAATAATTGAGCTTTCTAAATTCATGTCAATTATATGATCCATATATGCCACACATAAAGGACGTTGACCTTTAATAACATCCTTTAAGTAGAACATGTGATTTATGGTTTTGGATGTGCTATAGAGCCTCATTACAATTTCGTACTTTGACTTAAATCTATGAATATTATCTATACTAAATTACTTTAGCCTACATATAACATTTCGCTATTATCTACGAGGGGAGCACTTCATGAAAAAAATTTCAAAATCGAGAATAATGTCCCTTATTTAGGGTCAAAGGGTTTTGAATAAAAAAATATCATAGCAGCATATAACTTAGAATATATTACAGGAGATCATACCTAGATTCCAGTTCACATAGGTAATTTCGTAATTATGATTTAGGAGTGTCTAAGGGTAATAATTACCTTTCGTCACATTCCATCTCTATACGAGCAGAATTTACTTCAAATTGCGATCTATTTTGAGCTGTATGAAAAAGTCATCAAATTTCAAACTTTAAAAGCGTGTTTATCGATTATATTTTAATATATATAAGTGTATATAATTGCTTATATTTTCGTATCATTTAATAACTTTTAGTATTAGTAACTAGTAAATGTATAATTTAATGTAAAATCTGGAATTAAAATCGCCTATTTAATAAAAATCCACCATTCCATGAATGACCACGAAATAATTATTTCATTGACTCTATGGTAACGTTGATTGCTTTGCGTTGCCTAGGAACCAAAGTCTAGTAATCCTTTGAAACCTTTGACATTGTATAACCTTACGAAACAATATAAGTAAATCAAGGTTTCTTTTGTTTTAGGTAATTCTATATTTATACGCAAAGATCACATACGTATTACCCGCTATATTTCTAAGAAACTACTCTGCGACAACGAATACAATAAAAGACTATTATAGCTCTTTGAAAATTAAATAAAAAATATACATACTTTTTCAGAAATGACAAGTCCGGTCAGTGGTTCGAGTCTAGGGGCGGTGCGACCTCTACGCACACGACGGCCGTTCACGCCCCGCGAGCCACAACGTACGCTATTCAATGAACGATCCAAGAAGAAGGATGCCAGACCTCCTAGTGCCTTTGAGTAAGATGTATTTGAACTAATCGATAGACTTCGAAAAAATAAATGACTATTCGTTCAGACAAAATCTAAATAAAGTTTCAGACCCTAAAATTTAAACAATACTCCGCGAAGAAACCCACAACCACCCCAAACTCGACAGTTTCGCCCCGACAACAGGTCCTCAGGATGTTGCCTCTCCACGAACTGCGTTGATGACGGAGTATTGCTTGTAGATTGGTCTATTAGGGTTTTAACTATGGACTTCCGTAAAGTAACGCCTTGTTCTATTAATTAAATCAGTGTTTTTCAACCTTTCTCATGATGCGACCCCCCCTAGAATAAAACAAATACTTCGCGGACTCCTCCTTTGACCCTTCGATTTTTTGCTCATGATATATGCCTTTATGTTACAGTATTACTATTAGCAATATTAATTGTTTTTTTTACTAAAGTACGCATTTTTTTCAACCCTCGGGCGACCTCCCCCTTACAAAAGCTTCGCGACCCCCCAGGAGTTCGCGACCCACAGGTTGAAAAACAATGAATTAAATAAAAATTGTTTAGTGATGATATCCTCTACATTATAACAATTAAATAAATACTGTGTAACGGATAACTAACCATGCTCGATATATTAGTTAATAAATAATAGGTTATTTTTATGATTTGTAAACCACCGTTTTATTTTTGTTAACCCATATTCATTTTATGTTTCAATTTATAAGTATCTCTATAAAAAGACTGACGGCTCCAAAATTAAGGTTATAAAAAAATCATTATTTTTTTGTTCATAGGAGTCTATTTTTTTAGTGTATAATTTTTAAATCTCTTTAAATTATTGTATTGTTAAAGATTTTTGTTTTTATGTATTTTATTAAGAAGCCCTAAAGTCTAATTAAGTGCTGATTTGTATGTTATGTTGTTAACAAATCTTGCAAGCTGTACTCTCTGTAATTGAAGATGCACGCAGAAGGATTAATATGTAGTCTTATACATATGTTATGTGTTGTCTTCGTTGGAGATTCTAATAAATAAAATAAAATAAACGCACCTCTTTTGAATAGAAGACATTGACTTTCACGATTGAAGTTTTGTTACGGTTAAAAATGTTGAAGTGTGTAGTCGCAAATGATCTTAAGTGACTTGTAATCCTTTGGGATTCTTAACGCGGTTTTATAGCAAACATATCAACCTCGGAGCTAAGCTTACTTGAAGATCGTATCTTAATTATTGGCTTTTTATACAATTCCAGCCTCAAATACCTACCGCTAACGGAAGACGAGGCGTTAGTATCGGGAGTTCTGGCTGGATTTAATGAAGACGATGCCACACTTACAACTGAACGGCAGAGTGCCAAGAATCATAGGAAGTTGGTAAGTGCAATAAGATATATGTTATGGCTCGTTTTTATTTTTAATCCCCTTGAAAAATGTATTTCGCATCGTGATTATTTAAAATAGGTTGTATAATTAATAGAATCAGGCGTTACCTTGCAGAAGTCCATAGTACAAAACCCTAATAGACCAATATGCAAGCAATACTCCGCTCATCGAGTGCTTTTGGAAGAGGCACCCTCCTGAGCACGCTTCGGGAAAACGTGCGTCGAGTGGTTGTGGGTTTCTCCGCGGAGTATTGCATATATATGGTATATTATGATTTAATTTAGATTTTCTTGAAAAAAAGTTTTTTTCTTTTTCCAAGTCTATATATATATATATATATATATAATATGGTATATTAGGGTTTTGTAAAATAGGTTGATCATAGGTATTGCCTATATGACTCTATTCTAGGAATACAATGAATTCAATTTACCTACTTCAAATAAATTGAAAAATTTACCGTTTGTTTAGTATTTATTGACGAAGGCTAAAAACTTTTTGAATAAGCAGTAGCACACATTAAAAATGTGTAAACGGGGGAAATTTATCCTCTTTTGGCAGCTTCTATTTGCGCTGTCTAAAACAGTTACAAAATAATAAACATTTGTGTTTAATTGAATTTAATATTAATCATGGTGTTAATACAGAATCGCTGCAAATTGTCGCCGCCAGAAAAAGCAAGTAACGAATGGAGTGGTCTTCCAAAACTACCGCATTTGAGTGGTAAAAGTAAACCACTACATCGACGTAACACGACGGCAAATAGCATTGATAGTAAGTAATAATTAACCTTAATTATAAATAATTTTTTAAATGCACATTTTCATTAATAGAATCAGACGTTACTTTGCGGAAGTCCATAGTACAAAACCCCAATAGACCAATATACAAGCAATACTCCTTTTTTTAGACATTGAAAGTTTCCTTTAAGTTAACTTCCTGAGGATGCTCCGGTGTCGGGGCGAAACGTGCGTCACAACCAGTGGGTTTTTCGCGGATTATTGCTTCCATATTGGTCTATTAGGGTTTTGTACTATGGACATCCGCAAGGTAACGCCTGATTCTATTAATTATATTATTGTGTTCACTTTGCTCATCAATATTTCGTTTTAATAGATGAAAACGACTTATCTCAAGCAATCTCAATAACGAAGCCCTTCGGGGAATCTTCAGGGGACGTTGCTTTGGGAATTGCAAATAGTAAAGGTAATGCATAATAAAAATAAAAATAAGACATTATTCACATAACTATTACTCATTTAAAATTAAGTTATTACATTATTATAAACGTCGGAAACATTTCATCCATATCATTTCGGTTTCCGTCGTTCCACAACTGAGCGCTTCTTAATCTGTCGCGCTCCACCGCTATGTGGAACCAGCTGCCAAAAGAAGTATTTCCGAACAAATACGACTTAAGGACCTTCAAGAAAATAAATAAGAAAAGAGCTTATAAGCATCTTAAAGGCCGGCAACGCACTGGTGAGGCCTTTGGCATTGCGAGTGTCCATGGGCGGCGGTATCACTGAACATCAGGTGAGCCTTCTGCCCATTTGCCCCCGTTTTATAAAAAAAAAAACAAATCACTACACAACGCAAACCATACAAATCATATTACCATAGGATATGTAATATAGCTTGCTCGTCACAATTTTTATGTTTTCAGCTCTTAGTCCGGATATAAACAAAAAGATCGAATACAAGTCGCTCTCGTTTGACAGCAACACATTGGGCGATGTTGGCGTAAAGCAAATCGCAGTGCAGATGCCGAAAACGTCACATGAAAATTTCCACAGGTAAGCATAGAGCTGTTTGTGATCTATAGACAGTAGACGACTTGTCAGTGTCACAAAATTTATACTCTAGCGATCGCGTTTTAATATTTGCCATAGACAAACTGCGATTTTACGTGATTTAATATCATAAATAAGAATTTTTTGGTAGTGTTAGTGGGTTTATTTTACCTCTTTCCTACGAGATACGAACTCCAATTCTTCAAAAAGAGAGCATACGTCCTTCCTTAAGGGACGGCAACACAACCATTAATGGGTGTTTATGGGCTGCGACTGTTGCTACTTACGCAAACTCGTTTGCCCCCCCTATTTTATAAAAAAAAACTAAGAAAACTATGTTTAATCGCTAAAGATTTTCAGAACAGATTTTAATGATTGACTGAGCAAACCTAGATTTAATTTGTAGTACTGATGTTGTAAACTTCGTGGCGCCAAATCATATAAAAATACTTTGAACTTTTAAGCATGACGCTTCTGGAACTATCGGAAGCCCTCTCACAGAAGTGTCGTGACGCAAACAGAACTATGACGTTATTCCAAGCGCTGCAGAGCAAGATAGAGGCTAGCTCACCAACGGGTAGTCTCAGAGACTTGGTCTTGAGGTCCTTGTACACACATATCGATGGTGATGATGAAGTTCTGGTGGCCATTGCAAGAGCCATGCTCACGGTTAGTCTTTTTTCACAATGTTAAAGAGTTAAAATTATTAACAGCGCTGTTATAATGTTAAAAAATATAAAAATTACATGCATAATATATGTAATACGATCGAACAAAAAGAAGTCTCTTGTGTTAGGAACGCCATAAAAACCGATACAACTTTAAATTTAAAATTTAATTGAGAGAATTTCGTTAGAGAAATTAAAGTAATAAATAAAAAAGCATTGATCTCGATTTGAATCAAATTTACCATAGATAATATGGCTTAATATTACCAACATTAACATAGCCTAATATATAATATTATATATATTTTTAGATGCGTGTAACCGGTCCACACTTGGCAGCTGCTTGTAAAATGGTGTTCAAAATTGCAAGGAATGATAGAAACGACCACTTCTTTAAGAACAGTAATCTTCTAGGTACACTCTATTCTAACTCTTATTATAGAATAAATAAATATAGTATAAGACATTGACAAGAAGCTTCTGTAACTTCTAACAAGACAGTCACTTTGACAAATACAGTCTTAGAACTATAGACTTAATAAAGTTTTATAACCAAAAATTGCATAAAAGAAACGTAGACTATACGAGGGTCTGTGGTGACAATCATTTGTTTGTGATTGGTCAAAAAGCCTTGTACATTCCCTAGACTAATTACAGACATTCGACAAAATAATGATTCTGTGAAACTAATAGGCCTAACAGATAAATATTTCGATTCAATGGCTATACAAAATTTCCTTTTTTTTTCACAGAACATAATTAAATCGCTTTTGGTTATATACTGTTATAAGTTTCTATGTGTATCAAAGATTCGGTTCTGTAAAGCCGACATCAAGTTAATCGATTTCTGTTGTAAACTTAGACTTACGTGAAAAGCCGATAAGTAAAATCGAACCGTTGTTGCATTAAAGGGAGAAGCAAAGTATGTTGAGAAACGATTTGATAATATAATATTTCTGACAGAGCTAGTAGTAGAAGGCTGCGGTCGTGCAGAGCCTATAACAGAGAGCGAATGCTGTGTGTACGCGGCCGGGGCTCTACGTTTCCTTGCCTTGGAGCCCACGCTTTGTGCGCTTGCGCATCGTGCTGGCGCGCTACACCTTGCGGCTTTGCACTTGAAAATACTTAATAATGCGGTAAGTCTATTATTAGAAGTTTCTATGTTTAATTATCAGTCTTTAGTACCGAAGTAGACGGCCTTTCTTTGAGTTATAATATTACTAGCGACCCGCCCCGGCTTCCATTCTGATACCCAATAAATACACTACAGAAAAATAAACGCGTCCTCTTCTATTGTGAGTTATCAGTAATATTATAAATATGTATTTTAATATCGCTTCGAAAATATACACTTATTTTCTAAAAAGTTAATCCCAGAATAACAGATAGACATATACATCACGATTTATTATCAATGTGTACAATACTAGTCTTATTTTAACTCGTAGGGTTCAGTCTGCGTTTGCAATGTAAGCGGAAAAAATTTTATTTTTTTCCCACCCCAATTAAAAACCCCAAAAAAAAAAAAGTTTTTTTTTTTTTTTTTTGGTTTTTTTTTTTTTTTTTACCCTTTTTTTTTTAAAAAACGATCAAAATCCGTTGCGTAGTTTCAAAAATTTTAACGTACAAAAGGATAAAAAAAAATTTTTTTTTTTTTTTTTTTTTTTTTTTTTATATTACACTAAACCAGAATCCGTTATAACAATGACTTGGAATTTTGCTGTGTTTTGAAACCATTGCTCCTTTTAAGAAAACGGAGAGACCACGCCAAGTATCCGAACAAGCAATACACGCGTTGTACCAAGTAACGGGCGCATTGCGTAACTTGGCGAATGCAAGCGAGCATTCGCCGTCATTCGTGACGAGCGGCGCTCTCGCTGAGCTGCTCGCGGCGTTACAGTTGCATACAGATCGAGATGTGCTCACCAATGTTGCAAGATGTCTTAGGTAAGACTTTAGCAGATTAATGCTTGTATTTATTATTTTTATATATACTCTATCTCTTTTTATCTTTATTTTTCTCGCGACGGTTTCTCCCTTTTGTCGTTTTCGAACTGTTTAGTTTCATACAAGAACCGTGAAACGTTTTGATATACTTTTACGATATAAAGATTAAATTTTAAAACATGTACATGTTTATATCATTAGTTAATTTAAGTAAAATTATATAGTTAGGTCATATAAACATTTTTATATTATTTGATATTATTTAGTTAATTTATTTTCCTAGCAAAGTTATTTTCAATTCTCCTGGTACGTATTAATCGTATCCCTATGTCCATTTATTTCTTTCCCAGCTGTAAATATGACCTTCTACTGGTGTAATCAGTACTCACACGTCTCTACCTAATCAATAATATTCAACATGTAATGAAGGAGGTTTTAATAAAAGGGGGTATTCTTAGTGTTTTATCAGCAGAAGAGTCATGTTGTACGTGGCTTTGTGCTTGTACGTGGAGTTCGCGAGCGTTGCTGAGCGCGCTCGCTGCGTGTTCGCCACGAGCGCCTCTCGCCGTACGACTTGCGTATACGCTTGGCAACATGGCCGCTGCGGACGAACAGGCGTCTATTAATGTATGTGTGTTTTTTATTTATGTAATAATAGCCTAAAGCCGAAAACCATAGTTAAAAAATTACCTTAACCTAAACTTACTAAAACTCCTTGCAGGCTTCACTCAATCTTACCAAACCTGTCACAAATATATCCTGCTCTGGTGCAGATTTAATAAATTTAAAATTAACAACTTACGAAATTAAGATAGTTTAATGTTCTTGATACAGTTATATAAATTTAATGTGAATTGTGTTTATTTTGCAAATAAAATTATTGTTCAGATTTACAATGAAGAGAATAGTCTGGATGTACTCCTAACTATATTGGAGTCGTATACGAAACGTACCGAGAGCGACGCGAAAGAACTGAGCTCAGACCCTGATTTACATTTAGTTGGTAAGTTTTTAGTTATTATTGCTTTGTCTGTGGTATTACACTACAGATTAAATTACTTTTTTAACGAATTACATAATTCCCATTACTAAATTTTATACCGATTTTAAGTTTTTCGATGTTCACAAAATTAAAATATGTTTATAATATAATTTGTATTTATCTGTTTAGTTCAGTAGTTTTATATAATTATAATCTGTAGATGGGTTATCTGTTATCGGTTAGTGATGGCTACTGTGTCGTGAAAACGGTATATGAAATAAAATATTAAATAATAAAAAAAAGGCCGAAAAACCCCCCTTAAACCCCCCGGGGGGGGGGGGGGGCCCGGGGGGGGGGGGCCCCCAAACAAAAAAACCCCCCCCCCCCCCCCCCCCCCCCCCCCCCCCTATAAAAAAAATATTTATTGCGTGTTATGTATTATTAAAAAAAATAACAGGCATTACTTTGCGGAAGTCAATATATAGTTATATTTGATAATGAAAAACATTCAAACACTCGACACACGGACGCACTCGACGCATCAGGATCTCCCTACCGTTAAATGAGAGATCAAAGTTGGTCTAATAGAATTGTATAAATAAAAATCTTTTCAGTAAAACTTAATACATGTGGAAAATTATTACTAAAAACAACATTTTACATAGATATATATGTCAAAAGTTGTTTGACATAATTATTTTACAGAAATATATATTTATGTCTATTTAACGACAGGTTCTGATTTGGGAGGCTCCGACGGATCCAACGCGGACGTTCTAGTAAAGGTAAAATGTTTAAAATAAATATTTCATATTAACACTAACAATTAAAGACAGGAATCATCTACGTATTATATATTATTTGTTGTTCGTTTGACTCTATAAAAACTGGTTTCAATTTTGCAATTTGCCTTGGAATATTCGTGAAAGTTAGGAAAGGACGCGGAGAGGAAGTATGGAAAAATTGCAAGGAATATAATTATCATAGAACCTGTTTAAGACGATCACGCTCAATATTTATTTTCATAATACACCCCCACCACTTTTCATAATCCCCTACAATTGGAACAATTTTCATAAATTTATGCCTTTCACTTCGGGCGGAACGGACCTATTACGGACTCTATACTCGTGTTGATGAGAGAGCTCGCGGAGTCGAGCTGAGCCGAGTGAGCTACAAAGAGGGTACGAAGTTGGCGAGTTCAGTGGAAGGCGAAAAAAATTTAAAAACTCTTAGTGGAAGGCGAAAACTGTTTCATTTCAAACTCCGTTCCGACGAACCTAAAGACCAATATGCAAGCAATACTCCGCTCATCAAGACCGTTCGAAGAGGCAACTTCCTGAGGATGCTCCGGTTCGGGGAGAACGTACGTCGAGTGGCTGTGGGTTTTGCGGAGTATTGCTTGCATATTGGTATATTAGGGTTTTAGTTCTTACGCAAAAACGCCTTAATTAATTATATTTCTCGCTCATTTCCCTATACTGCAGAATAACACTTACGATAATCTTAAGAGAAATAACTAAGACCTGAATCCTTACGGGATCTACTTTTTATTCTCACATTCAAACTGCTCCTACTCCTTTTTAAACCGCCTTTGTTGTAAATTGACTACGAAATTAATTTTTTTTTTAACATTTATATTTTATTATTCATGATTCAATTGTCAACACGTGTTATATTCTTATTATTTTGCTTTATTTTTTATATGAAATATATAAAAATTACCATACCTTGTGACTATTAGCCTTGATAACGTTTAAATAATGATTTTACTTAATATCACGTTGACGCGATTATCTTTTATACTTTTAACTAAATATCATGTACTAGAGTAAAATGCACATATTAAGCTTAAATATCCGTCATATAGTTTACACACTTTGTATATATGATTTGTTGTGTATTTTTAATAATTTACAGACAGTACGAGTAATTGCAAACTTATGTCTATCCGAGGCGGTTGGGAAGAGTATCGCGGCCACGCATTCCGAAAGGACTATACGAGCATTGCTGTCCTGTCTCGATGTCGCTGAGAAATCTATCGATACTCACGTATGTTTATCTAATTTTTCCTTATATTTCGTGCTAAAATCGCAGATAATTAGGGGAGCAACGATCGGTTGTTTTTATTTCTTGAAGACATCTTCCAAGGGCAGAGGGAGAATTATGCCTGGTACTTTCGCACTGTTGAGTACAGGGTGTGGGTTTGGTCCCCGGACCAAAACATTTATATATGAATAGCTATATGTATGTATGTTTCGTCCTTGATTGACAACTTAAGAATGAAACGATTTTCATAAAGGAAGTTGTGCCTAGATTGACACTTTTACATGATAAAAAATGATTGATTTAATTTAATGATGAAAATGCGCGTTCTCACATACCCGGGTATGTGAGAACGCGCGATCGCCTTGATTGATCGATGCGAACTAAATTTATAAAAGAATTAAATAATAAGGCGCGTGCGAAATGCCCTTAAAATACTAAAACTGCTTAATGTACGAAAAGTATCGTACAGTGTAAGTCCAGCCGACGTCTCGGATGCTCTCCAGCAACCGTCATCATGACGCAGGCTGTAGCTGAATAATTACATAGGTAGACGAAAGCGACCAGCCAAACAGAAGGGACGAACTCGCAATGGCGTCATTGGCGACGCTCAACAACGTCACGTTCTATTTGGACCCAGCGCCTGCACCGAGACGCCTCGATGACACCCTCGATCTGCTGTGCAAAGGTTTGCCATTTAATTATGTTTCCATTAAAAAGTTGGTCTACCGTGACCACGCACGCTGTAAAGTACGCGAAATATCGGAAAAATTTAAAATAATGTAAATATATTTAAATTTTGCAATAATACATAACTTAAATCCGTTAATAAAGTGTTTTTCTTGAAATGAGTAAAAGTTATGTTAATAAAAGACAATGGTGGCGATTCTGATGTACACCTCTGAAACTTAAAATCTCTCGTAGGTTTACACCTGTAAACGTGTAACCTATCATATTTCGCCAATTTAAACCTACGCTTTCATTTAAGATGTACAGAATAGGTTAGCTCTCTAAAACTGTCTAAAGCTAAATTTGTGTTTGTTTGTGTCACATCAGAATCGCCACCACTATTCTGTGGGCTAAATAGAAGGAAAAAGTTTTGCTTGTTTTACAATTCTATCTAAATTGAAAGATATGAATTGATGATGAGGTTTTGGTACTTTGTATTTAAGTAGTTTTATAGTTTTTTTTTCCCCGCTATATTCTTGTTCTAAATTCATTGAATGGTAAATAAATGTATCTTTCAATTGCTATAGAAATAACAGTTCTAAAGATGTTTCGATAATTATCCGTTAACCAACCTGAGTATAGACAAATATTTAATCCAGCTACGTGTCGTTGGGCGCAACGCGACGGCTTAGCGTCGTGTGAGGCGCTGCGGGCTCTTGGCAATCTGTCGCGTTCCGCGCGAGCCGCCCAAGTTCTGGTACTAGAGGGCGCTATAGATCTTTTGCCAAAGTTTTCTGTGCATGGTGAGTTGTAATCCCTTGTCCAAAGCCGGAATTAAGTGTGGGGTGTAGATTATTCGAAGGGGTATATTTATTTGCTACAACAGTGTGGTCTCGGTTTCAGATTTCTGTATCTGACTATTTATTTTGTTATAGGGTAAGTGTAGTCACCATGCCTGACACACGCTTTCGATCCTTGAACGTAGACGCAAATGTTGAAATATAATTTACTAAATGATCCATGCGGCTTTACCCGCGTTAATAAAGGGAACTGGTCTTTATTGCATTAATTAAATTATATAAGTGATATTTCAAATATAAATAGAAACGTTTTTCATTAAAGAATCAATTTATTACTTGCAAATGTGCATTTGACATAAATGAGCAGTAGATATTTCCTACTCCCAGGTGATTTAGGACAATACATACAATATCTTTGTTAATTGTTGTCTATATGTTAGTCTGGGGTCTAAGCTACATTATTGTAAGGTTTCATTAAAATTCATTCAGTAGTTTTAAGCTGAAAGAGTAACAAACATCCATATACATATACTTAACATTTAAAGTAGCAAATAAGATACGATTTTGTTTATACAGAGGAGGCCAGTGTTCGATTTGCCGCTGCAGGCCTTCTGGTAAACGTTTGCGGTGCCGGATGTAATACGAGCGAAGGGTCAAAAACAGCTGCGCAGGCTTTAACCGCAGCCGCAGAAATGGCTGACGCATCCACGGCCGCGTTACTAGCCCGCGCCTTGTGGAATGCGCACGCGCACGCGCCCTTGCTACCCGAGTGCGCGCGTCAAGCGGCCGATGCGCTTGCGTCGTTTATAGGTTTGTTCCAATAGTGTACTTGTTTGAGATGATACATACATTGATTGTTAGCAAAAGGGGTACTAATTTCCATATAAATAAAGCATATAATATTTCACAGTAAAATTAGTAGATTATAAAATATAGATGTTCTGTAATGGTCTACAATGTGCAGCGACATTTTGAGCGATTTATAAATTTTTTATTAATTAACTTATGAGGTTATATAGCTTCGATTTTAGTTTCTTACATTGAACAAGTTTTAATAATAAATTTCGCTGTTAAGCGATATTTCAACGACAATTGTATCGTTGATTGACAGATTTATTATAACTTAAATAATGTCGATACTTTTTCTAAATTAACAATATATTTTTATCAATTTTAAACTAATTCGTAATTATGTATTAAATTATGTAATAAATATCTCCTGTCAGTTTAAATAGGATATTGCAAATCGGTGATCTTTATATATAGATTCTCAAAAATTTCAAGTGACCTTTGTTTCTTGGAAAGTTTCAAAACTGATTATTATTAAACTAATATATAAATAAGTTATCTTAATTTTATAGAAAGTAAATTATAACGGGTCAATAAAATCGGCTCAATTTGTCAAGACACCGTGGCGCAACGGTAGCGCGTCTGACTCCAGATCAGAAGGTTGCGTGTTCAAATCACGTCGGGGTCAACTATTAAATTTTTTTTTCAGATGATGATTCTATTTTTAGCATCTGTGAAGCACCAACTAAAAGTGTTTCAAATAAACAACATGTAAGTATTTTTAATTATTTTTGTCATATATAGAACATTTACAAACCAACAATCACTGACTCATTGGGACTTAATATATAATTACAAAAAAATGACAATTTTTTATCGTTATCTGATTATATCATAATGCCTGCCTTAGTAATCATAATTAATATAGTAATTGTTGATTTACTCACATAAATATAATTATTAATATATTTCATACTACAAATAAACTATAATTTTAAAATTCGATAATTTTCAAGAAATATAGCAAAAACATTTTCGGCTATTTTTTTATTACGAAAGAGATATTTTTATACTAAACAAATATTTGTATTTATATAGATTCGGGTTGATTAAAAAGTCGTAATTTGATTCAAGTCAAAATTCCTTCGTTCTACGTCAAATGATGGAAGATTAGAATTATATCATATTAGTATTTGTGAAACGGTTTCATTAAACTTTGGAAGTTTGACTTAGCTCGTTTTAGGAAATATATTTTATTTTAGGCGAAATATGCTGCAGAGCAAGGCGACCATAATGTATCAATAAACCAAAATTTGCATGAAAATGACGCGCAGTTTCAAAATAGCTCTGATGAAGAAGGCGATAGAACGGGGTAAGCAAAGCGTAGAATAACATGACCACCTCGCAATGTAAGCTAAGTATATAATATGAAAAAATCTTAAAAATAAACATGCGGACTTTCCTACCAACGTTGCACTTTTAAAAGTTTACTTTTAAGAAAAAAGCTTGGTTTGTTTTATATTACGAATAAATGAAGGCATAGACAAATAAAAACAATTAATTTTCTAATTTAATAATTTAACCTACGTAGTGTTACCTCGTCGCGTATATGTGTTTAAAAATAATGGATTATATAGGCGTAAAGTGCTGATCGGCAATAATTTCAGGGTTCAGCAATATATGCATAAAAACCGTATGTAACAGTACGTTGCTACTACAAAATCTGTATTTATATAAAAATGTTCATCTTATTTCGAAATCAACAAATACATATAGCTATTGGGAGTAATTTATGACAGGGATGCTCATTCGTATCGAATATGAATAATCAGAACTTTCTAAATTAAAGAGATATTACATAATATATCTTTGTATATACAATTCCTTTTCCGATGGGCTCAAATAAATTTTCACCGTTGGTGCTCACGTTAACGTGCAGCTGGTCATTGGAACGTTTTTGTTATATTTTCCCCGGATACAAGGAATTGTACTAAACCGTCACTAGTTAGGAGATTTTTATTTATCCCATTGCACCTCTTTAAATTTCTATTTAATTAATCCAACAGTTTCGGAGATATGCCCGTACAAATAGAAACAATTCTGATTTTTTTTTGAAAGTTTAGTTATAATTATTTTATTATTATACAGATGTTCAGGTGAAGACCTGGGTTTTGAAGAAGGCGAGGTGGAAGAATGCGAGTGTGAGCCCTGCAGTCGTTTAGCAGCCTGGGAAGAGCTTGTCGGAGTGGCGATACCACTTTTGGAGAAACTCCGTCCGCCCAGGGCTGATGCCTCCGTCGGCACGGACTAAATATACTTACGAGATTAAAATATATTGGCATTATAAGCTTTTCATTAAACCTTTGTGATTCCTTATTGGTAGTGTTGGGTAGGATTAGATTCGTCATCAATATTTCTTTAAATTTCTAAAATTGAAAACCATTTACAATACAAAACCAATAAAAATGAGAATTCTGCAAAACAGCTCACAACGCAACAATGATATTTTGAACAAGAGAAGTGGAAAATTTGTTGTTTCGTAAAATGCTGTTGAATATTTTCATGTTGTAATAAACAAATAAATGTCATTTCCGTTTGACATTTCCCGTAACGCAATGACAGCGTGAACCGAAATTTGGCGGGAACGTTGACGAGTAATGGCGCTGATTTATACAACATTTACTAATTTAGACTAATGCAACAAGAACAATAGCCATAATTAGATAATACGTTTGGCAAATTTTCTAATTACTTCACGCAATTTTCAATAACGGGTTTCACGTAAATACTAATCGACTATTACATGTGCAATGTCATATTTTGAACTTAATCTTATCCAACCTTGAAGCCTTCTACGAGTAAGGCCAGCCGCTTCGACTCAAATTAACAACAAAAATTAAATCAGTTTACTTCACAAAGTGATACATTTAATACTTCAATTGCGATATAACAGCCCGTAAGTACTTTTATTTTGTTTATGCACTTTTTGTTTATTTCAAATAACGAGATCACGCACCGGACGATAGTACTGATGGTACAAATCACTTTATAGGCGGTGTATATTTTAAATTACTCGCAGAAAATATGTACGATAAGCCATTTTTTGTATTATTGTGTTATACTCATAGCCATTTTTTTATACTCATTTTTTTTCTCGGCAATTTAGGTAATATTATATTTTCCGAATGTACATACAATGCAAATGCATGTACTGTATGCATTTGCATTGACAATCATAATAAACTTTTTCATTTAAATACTTTTTTTACTTTATTTTTTTTTACCCGTGCTGAGTTATGAACGATTCATTTAATTCATTGATAAACTTTTATTTCTTGCATTCTTTATAACTACGTAGTAACCAGTCAATTACTTAAGGAAGTATTATATGTAGTATATAATTTGCAAACGGAATAAAGACATTGCAATATGTTTGGCAACTCAAGTGACGTAATACGACTTCCACAATAATAGCTCGGATTCAGGCCTAAGTGGACAATACAGGGTCTTTTTTGTGGCTCCTGATTAATTTTATTCAATTATGATTCGTTAATGTACTTCAAAATTATTAACCTTCTAAATTTCCAACTGAATGGTAGCAACAACTTTTTATAACGTATTTTATTTTTTAACCATAAAGATCTAGTAGTTTCGGTTTATACGGATATAAACATTAATTTTTGCTAAATTCAAATAAATTAGATTTACGTACAAATTTGTAGTACAAAAATACATTTTTGAAGTAGTTGAAACGTATACAAATAATTATTTTTCCAAAAATGATTTAAGCAGTAATAAATCGCTATTGACTTTTTCAAATGCTTTCAATATTTCATCGGCCTGTATAGTCAGTTAAAGTTAGTACAAGATGTTATAAGTTACCGTCTTCAATACCATACCACTATACTTACTAGATAAAGACAAGCAGAAATAGCCAATAAAAAAGTAAATTAAGTTATAAGAACCATTATTAATTAGTTTTAGTAATTGTATGATTAAATGAAGCTTAAAGACATACTCGGAAATCGCATTAGAATTTATAGGTATGTGACGAACAAAATTCTATTTAGTTATAGCGCGCAGTAATTAATGTTTTCGCTTATAAACATTATAATAATGGATTTTTTATCTGTCACCTGTGCAGTGTCAAAATGGAAAGACGGAATTTTGGTGTGCTCTTCGCTATAACGTTATTGGCAAATGGATTCTGCCTTCCCTCACCACGGTTAAGAAGACAAGCGAGTATTTCGGTGAGTCTTTCTATATATTTAAAAAGAGTATTTATCTTAATTTATCTCGAGCTGAATGATGAACCGTAATAGTTAGGATTTTGAAATTTTCACAAATGATTTCTTTCTACTGCCACAATAACCACAAATATATATAAAACAAAGTAAAACAAACATTTGAGGGGGCTCCTTGCTCGAATATCCTTTTTTATAAAAGGGTGGGGAAAAACCAGCTTGCAGGTGGCCTAAGTTGTAACAGCCGCAGTCAATAAATATTCACTAGTGGTGGAGTAGCCGGTTCAGAGAGAAGTATCCTCTCTTTTTAAAGAGTTTGAATATGAAATCCTTGCGCGAGACTCACACTTGCTCGGTTTTACATCATCTCAGTCTTGATAACGAAGCAGAACATTTTTTTATCCCCGAAATAAATCCTTGATTATATCATGTGTCAAGCATCGTCTGTAGTATCGTATTCCTTAAAATCGTCGTCATCCTTGTAAAAATGTTTGCACTCATTTTTCATATATTATTTTGAGAGTAGTTGTGAAGGGTACAAGGTCTAGATAATGTCCTTAAGAAAAAACCATGCGCAAATAAAAAACACTAACCGATTTCCTTGTAATTTCGTTAATAACAAGTTCCAACCTCATGAGGTTATTTTAAGTTGACCGCTTACATCCGCACTTCGGACAGTCCATAAGTGGATCAAATATATATTTAATGAACACAACCAAACGAAAATATATTAAAACCTTACATTTATTAGGAACTACCAACTAAATATACAATTATTAAATCTAATATAAAGTTAAATAATATGTATTTGTACATAATTAAATGGACATAACATACTAAGAGTTTAGTCTAATCAGAGCCTCCACAATAATTTTCCTAAATTTGTAGACCATGGTACGAACTATATACATATCGATACTTTCTCTCTTGAGTAAAAAATTATATAATCTTAACATTAGTTGAAGTGGTGAATACAATCTTTACATAGTTAGTCTTTCAAAAGTCTAAATACAAATTTAATTAATTTTAGGTCAGATTTCATAAACAGGTTAGCTATAATATAATCATAAATTATTTTAGCTATTAAATGGGTGCTAAGAAACTTGATAAGCATATACAACTTATACAAATCCATTACGTACACAAATATTGGCTGTACCTGAATTCGAACCAGATCCTGTCTGTCGTGGTGTTTGGTGACCATTGCGTCAACTCTCGTCTGAATATAGCATTTTTTAGTCAGATACAACAATTGCGATTGATGATACAAAAGACAAGGATGCCATCGCTCCATTAAATGACTCGACTCCCGCATCCGTCCCCATCGACCCGAGCGATGATGAAGTCGATGACGACCTGACACCCGCTCAATCATCACCTAGTGGTGGTGGGAGCAGCATATTACATCTACTCGGCGCAGTTCTACCAGCTTCAAGTGGTGCTAGCGTAAGTACTTTTTTGTTTAATGTACCATTAATCAAATTATAAGTCTTTTAAATGAGGTATATATTTTCACTTTTATTTATAGTAACGCTATTTAATCATATTAAACGAATTTCTATTTTTATTTAGAGGGGTGTTTTTTAA
This sequence comes from Pontia daplidice, assembly GCA_963693355.1. NCBI lineage: Eukaryota > Metazoa > Arthropoda > Insecta > Lepidoptera > Pieridae > Pontia > Pontia daplidice. Next base: position 1,829,701 of record CAVNZL010000006.1, read on the forward strand.
TTTGAAAATTATTAACACTGCGTGTTTGATAACAAATACTGGCTCAGCCTTGTTAAAAAGAGTTCACGTGACGTAAAAGTTACGGTTTTCTGCTCATAATAGTAGTGGTTTCTTCCTCGATCAATGACCTATGAAACTATATATTAATATTTACTATATTTTATTATTACTATTTGGTACTGGTCTAATTTATTAAAGAACACGTGTAATTCGTTTTATTCGCACCGTTTGAGCACGATTTAAATTTTATACGAGATGTATAAAACTAATTCGAACAAATTAATTTAATTGTTAATTGAGACAATTTTCGATTTGTGTGACTTGAGGTCAAACATACATTGTATCAAGTGATACATTTTTAGTTTGTTTTTTTATGTAATGGTTTGTGAATTAGTGTTTGCATGGGTTTTTTTGCACTAAAATATTGCACCTGGCACAAGATATTTTAGAAATGGTAAGTAAGCACTTTCGTTATGGATTTTAGTCTTAATGTTGCTTATATTGAGAGTGTGACATTAATTGCTTAAATATGTTGTTTTATCAAAAATTAAATGTTTTTTAACAGCAAAAATTATTTATATAACTATTTCTCAGATACAAAATGTGCTAAAATTTTTAATCGACGGGGTGACACCGCACGTAATAGTTCGTCGACATCTTAACGAAACCGATAATTTAAATGACCCATTACAAAGACAAAAGAACAGCGAGAGTGATTCTAGAGATGACTCTATGGATTCGGAAGAAAGAGATGAACGGAATCAAGAGTTGGATTCGGAAATGGATTCCGTTGAAGATGATTATGATGAACCTGAAGGTGATGGACAGGGGGGTGGTATTTTGGGTCTACTGGCTGGGCTTAGTGGTGGAGTAAGTTCTTCGACATCAGTTGCGATCACTTTAAATTTATTACTTTTTATATAAAAGTATTTCTCGATCATTAATATAGTCAAAACTTCACAGGAACTATTTATCAATGAATTGAAGAGCTATCTATCGAAGTATCATAGATTTTTATTATTTGAAATATGCGTGTTTTTAGGAGGATGGTCAGTCTGACCTGGGTTCGCTTCTTGCAACAGTCAGTGGCATCGTTGCCAATTTGAGTGTGAGTACCTTCAAGATGAATTCAAAGGAATTTCGCAAAAAATTAAATATTGTACTTATTTCTTTTTTCTAGGGAGATGGAATAGACTTGAACGCGTTGATCGCTTCGGGGATCGGGCTGTTTGTGGGTTTACTGGTACGATATGTCTTTAAATATAACCTTTTTTTTGTTGTTTTTTTTTTAATAAAAGGCATTTTTTTTCAGTCGGAAGGAAATGAAAACCCCGGTTCTGTCATAGCTAGTTATTTCTTAACGTCTTTGGATACGATTACTGGTGGCGGATCGGTATGAATCGGATTATACAGATAAAAAATATTTTCATTAATTAATACGTCAGATGTACCAAAATTTATTCGTGTTTCTAAATCGATATTTCAGACAAACAATGGAGCGTTCTTTGGTAATTTCCTATCGAAATTAATTCAAGGGACCAGTGCTGTAAGTTTATTTTTTTAAAATTGAATTTTCCTGAACGGCAAAGGTAATAAAAGAATGATAGCTTGCAGATCCCGATGCAAGCTCTGAGGAGAATGGCGAGCCTCCAATGAAGGATTCAGCTGGATTCTTCTCGAGTTTACTGATGGCACTGCTCGGAAACATGTCGAAGAGCAGTTCTGGTGGAAGCTCACAGCCATGGAGACGTACTACATAACTCATTTCATAAAAAACATCTTTTATTTAACTCCTTAATAAAATTTCCTATTCTCCTAATAAATTTTGTAACTATCAAGTCTCCGTCTTGCACTGTAGACGATAAATGTTTGTATATTATGTACTCTATTTAAGACCAGAAATTGCTAATTTAGTACATCTGTCTTACTGAGAAATTGTTTTGCTACATATGCATATCCTTCAACTAAAAAATGCAATTAATAAAATAGGCTAACCTTGCGGAAGTCCATAGTACAAAACCCTAATAGACCAATATGTAAGCAATACTCCGCGACAAAATCCACAACCACTCGACGTACGTTTCGCCCAGACACCGGAGCATCCTCAGGAAGTTAAACTTCCTTGCTTAAGTATTGCTTACATATTGGTCAACCCCTTATGGGTTTTTAAAAAAAATTGCAGTCAAGCTAATTCGGAGTACGATGGACTGTATAAATAATTTATTGATTTCCAGAGCAAAACATATTTAACTGTAACATTGTCTGGATGCTGCAAGTGTAGGATAGTTACAAGCTTTTAATTAGTTTTAAGTACTGTAAGTAACTGATTAGGATTTAAATTATTGTATAATTATATATTCATTGAATAAAATGGTACATAAGGGTATTGAGTGATTGTAACAACATAATATCTTATTTCTTTATTTGTAATATATTAGATCTAATAATAATACCAACCTTGTTTTCTATTGCAGCTACATAACTACGTACGTTATGTTTTTATGCATATTTAATGATTAAATATATTTTTCCAGAGCGCTTACGATACAGAAACAAGCGCGCCATCTATATTTTGGACCCTTAAACTGGACATTTTGCGCGCCATCGTACAATTCACAACTAGTGTTCTGGGATTGGCTTCGACAACTGTTTTTCAGTATAGTTCCCATTAAGTGCCATTAAAAAAGTTGTGGAGACTACATTTATTTTTATTTTAAAGCCTTTTCTCCGATACGTGGTTTAGAGAGAGCTCGTTTATCTGGAAAGAGAAAGCTTGTGTCTTATGTTTATTTGTCTTATCTATAGTCTATACCATAGTCATCATATTTAAAAAAAAATTGATTGTAATATCATATAAAACTAATGAAACATTCTTTTCGAAATTGTTATTGCTATGACAGATATCGCTTATCACCTACTAACCTTTTTTATAAAAAAAATATAGAAACAGTATTCATAAGACAGAATTCCTACTCGTAATTAAGAAAATTGCTTGACGTAATAAATATAAATACGATATTGTTTTTGAAACCGTTATTCGCCTTACATTTACATTAGGTGGTGTAGAGAGTACATAAGACACCGCATCAGCGACATCTTTTGGGGCCAACATTGGTATGTCTAAAGTTTTACTTCCTTTTTCGACCATTTCAGTTTTCACCAGCCCCGGTGCTATACTCTGAAAAACATAAAATAAATGACACCCAGGATCAGCTGGCTGCTTTAAATCGTGATAAAAAAATTAATGCAAATAAATTTCAAATTCATACCGTAACTTTGATCTTGCTATTCAAATGCGCCAATTCGTTGAGTAGGGTCTGTGTAAAAGCTGACACAGCATGCTTACTCGCTGGGTATGAGTTGAACATGGGAGAGAAGGGAATATATTGGCCTGCAATGCTATAGTTAATTTTGAGTAAGCAAAATAAAAAGTATGTTGAGAAAGTGACGCTAAAAAGTTTTGTAAATGCCCCTGTGGCGAGTCACAAGTTTTAGGCGGGAAAATTGTCTATACTGGTCTAGTAAAAGTTAATCTGTGGTCTCAGTATTAAAACAAGATAGATGATTCATCATACTGCGCGGAGACAATCACGATTCAATTCTTTGAAGCTAAATTAGTTTTTTTATAACATGAAGTAATTATAATTAAAGTACCTTGAAATGTTGATAATGTGGCCATTAATATTATGAGTTTTCATAGACTTGAGAGCATATCGTGTGCATAGAATGGGTCCTTTAACGTTGATGTCGATTGTAGATAACATATTATCACAGCTTATAGGTGACTTTCCCAGCTCTGAAATCATGTTTTGTGATTAAAATAATATTAATATGCAGTTGCAAAATAAAAATAAATGCAATTGCACCATCCCATTTGTCATAAAAACATAGTATTTTTAGGTAAAAGTACGAGTTAGGGTCTTAAATTGGTGGAGAATTCGCATACGGTTCAAACGATTTCTATCGTATAAGCTCTGGATACCAGCTATGTTAATTTTTATAAGGTAAACAACTACTGTTCATATAACTACACTGCTTATCAAAAAGAAACCCCTTCGTCTACAAAACAAACATTACTTGAGTGAGACGTATCTAGTAAAGGTCAAAATAGCAAAAGAGGGGGTTGATATTTTAAATTCTTTAAATAATAGCTGGCAGGAATCACATATTTTCACATAGCACTATGTATCAGAAATGCATACCACTTATATTCCCTGGATGCATTACCCCAGCATTATTGATTAGTATATGTATGCCCCCAAAGTTTTCTTCCAAAGACCTAAAAGCCGCTTCGACCTCTTCTACCTTGGTAATGTCACACTGTATTGAATGAATACTACCAGAACCAGTTATTCGTGTTTTAAGCTCCTGTAAATGAATGATAACTGTGTGTATAATTTTGTTAAGTCCTGCACTGAGCTTGTAACAATTATTTTTTCGCCGGGAATTGAATTAGACTGAAATTGCCTTGACCTAATATGCTGAATCCGTCTGTATAGTAACTAATAATTAAATATAGCGTATTTAATAACATATATGTTTCAAAATTTAGTTTTACGAGAATTGGGTTTCAGTTCCTTAGACCTGAATAATTGCAATATAGGCAAAATAAAAATAAAATTTTATCCATAAGATGGATAAAATTTTATTACAACAATTTTATATACGAACCTACTAAATCTACCTTAATTTCTCATTTAATTAACAACGTTATATGTACTACCGGTGCAATTATACCTAGCAAATAATCTGTTAGATATTTGATAAAACTCACGTCGATAAGGTGTGTTCGCCTTGCCAACCCAACAAGCCGAAGACCGCTATTAGCCAATTGAACACAAATCGCGGCACCGATGCCTGAACTTGCACCGGTCACGACAGCAGTTTTTCCGACCCAACGGTCCATATTTCTACAAAGAAACTTTTTAAAGAGAAATGAAATACTTTAAAGTTAAATAGGAGGTTAATGTCAGTCTAAAGTAACGAGCTGTAGGGGTTCTTCAATTATCCTTTTTTCTTGGACTGTGCGGTGTCAGGGCCGAGGAGATCGACACAGTATTTAATTCGAATGACTGTTCTTGTGAAAAAGAAATAGTTTTATTTTTAAATAAATAATTAGTTGAAAATATAGATAACAATAATTTATATTGCATTACGTGGAGCAGTGGTAAAAACTAAAAGGAAACAGAAAAAATGCCCATTATTATGGATATTAAAAAAAACGTTCTCAAGACATTCTACGCCGATTTACATTGACAGGAAAATGTCGCAGTTTAATTCTTTCAATACTAATGAACATAATGATACACTCTGAATATAATTACGGTATAATACCGTATGAGTTGTTAATGCATTTTGATTTCAATAACTCTAAATGTGAGAATATAATTTAGGTATGGAATATTTCTTACCAATACGTAGACGACTTGCGTGTTATTCCAAAGATATATAATGCTCAACTGCGGCACGTCTCCAGTAATTGTTATGTTATTTTATTTATCACGATATTTTGATATAGCGGACGTGTTTACGTCGAAGTATGGCGAATACTAAAGAACCAGTCACGAATGAACACAGACTTTCTCTAAGTTACATGGCATTAGATGTGAAAGTAAAACCTATTTTGATCATTGCTATTGGTTAAATGGGGCTTAGATCCCATTTTTATAGTAAATGGCGAAAAAATTAAACCAATGATGTAATTACTAGCCATGCTTAGTTTTTGTCTTTATCAACGGACTAAAAACTATAAATAAACAAATATCAGTACAAAATTCAAACACAGCCAATAACACCGAAGCTATTTATAGCTATAGATTAGTATTGCTATATTTTTCACCGTAGTATATCCAATGAAATAGACACTTAAATTCGTACAATGTGTCATGACAACCGTGATAAGCACACTCAGTTCGCAGTTGCTTATACCCAAATTAAGATTTTATCAAAGGTAATCGATATCATGAGTTACGATCGTGATATTCTCAGGCCTAATTTTTACTTACCAAAGTAATAGTAGACTTATTTCAAGGAGGAAAAAAATCATTTAACAATGCTTATTTAGGACTGCCAATATGTAACCCTGTACTAGCCTTATTTGCTGTCTGTTAGGGAAAGCTTGGCTTAAAATGGAATTGAGTCAATTGTCAAAACTTTTCCAAAGTCATTTCAAGAACAGTACTCTTCAGGAAACAATCCGGTAATACATATCAGTCCTGAGAAATTAAGTTTTATTATAGTCTATACTCTATAGTTTATTTGATTTGGATATGTTTGAAAGCCAAACTAAAGGAGACTAGTTAGTGCAAAACAGAGTACTTCATTATGATGAATCTTACGGATAAAATAAATAAAACAGCAGGATATATTTAAAATTGTATATTTGAAGATAAATGTATGTTAATAGAAAAATCTCGGTCGCACTTAACAAGGCTACATTATGGTCGACTATATTACAGCTACGCACTAAACAACACCACCTCACACTCTGACGCACATAGGAACATTTTCACCTTACACTAAAGTGCTGCATTTTATACCAAAATAACGACAATAAAATGGAGAAACTTGGTATTAATACATCTATTGGATAATTAACTGCATAATATTGAAAAACCAAATGTTAATAACATAAAGGATTTTTTTTTAGAAAATTTTATGTTTTTTTTATAAAATAAATATACAATTTTAAACCGTTTAATAGGTTGAAGCTCAGGTAAATGCAGGAAAAGTATATAAAGGTGTCAAACAAATGTATCTTGCTATAAAATGAGCTCTATTAAAGGTATTCCTAATAATTAAATCTTTTTTACTCTATAAATCTTATCTATTCATCAACATGTGCTCTCAACTATCAAATGCGTTTAATTATATAATCTATATTAGAATCACTTCATACAATCTATGTACTTCGAGAAAATATTGCCATCGTTAAAATAACACGGAAGAAAACTTAGCACAGTCAATATGTTGTTTGTATATCTGACAGCTGTCAAAATGTACAATCAAATCACAGGCGGTTAAATACGTCTGTATTTTTTATAACGGTATAAATTAATGTATATATTGAACGCTTAAAGCGAATCAGTGCTATAAACATATCGTGATTATTTGAAATAATATTGCGATATTTAAAGAAAAGTACAAATATAAACCTTAAAATATACAACGATGATATGAATTTCACAATAAAAGTAGTAAAACACCGGGGGAAAAAATTGCAGATATTTACGATCTTTGCAAATAGCCATTTTAAAACTCGTGTTTTTATAATAAACTTTCTAACATAAATCTCAAAATAAATGACTATTTTTTTCGTCAAACATATTTTAACCTGTGGAGAGATAGGCGATATCCATAAAAATTCAAAATTATTGCTAACTCTCACGTATATTACATAATTATTTGATTAAATTCAGCCTATATCTCGGCGAACCGACAAATATTTAAAATTAAAACCATCTTCACGTTAATATTCATAATTATATCACGTATCTATTTTAATTAAGAGTATTTATTATTTACCTACACGATAAGTGCAAAGCGTGATTTTCAGCCTAAATACATTCATACATCTAACAAACGTTTTGAAAAATTAAAAATTTCAATAAAAATATTAATTTTTGTCTCGGCACGGCATTGGCCAGATTTTTCGTCGCAGTAATAGTTCGTATGCACCTTTGAAGGGAAATAACTAAATCACGATTTCTGGTGTCACGACATCTAATGACATTGGCCAACTTATCGGGAACTATACCATCGCAACAGCCATTTTAATATGACCGCTTAAGAATATAAAATAATGTTGTTTCGATATAAATTCAAGGCTTTGTTTGGTCGTCCAAATCATTTCATAAGAAAAGCCGGCGAATTTTAATTCAATTTACAAATAACTTCGAATTGAACCTCTTACTATCATTTAATATCTAAAAATATGAATCTTTCCTTTTTGTTATGGAAATTATATTGCACTCTCAATAATTAGAATAATTAGTTAATACAAATATAACCCTCAAAGTGATTATTATTTATCCAATCTGACCGCTGTTACGATAATTTACAAATTATCTTACGTTCATATATATGAGTTAAATTTAATAAAACTATATATAATTAAAAATATTCCAACCAAGTAGGTTAGGTTCTATGCAAGAACCACTTATGGTAAGATTATATTAATTTTAACTTCATAATACTCCGATCTATACAAGAATCTCCCTTTACAAGAATTTTAAAAACTCAAATGATGGGAATGTATCCTATACCATTGAAAAAAACTATTTTTATACAAAATACATACTATCATATATTCGAATTATTCGGCGTAACGCTTAGTATAGGTGCCTGCGTTTGCTGATTATCGATTCCCAATTTATTTCTCTTTAAAATGTAGAAATATTTTTGAAATAAATTTAGTGAGGAAATCATAAAATATCACATTAATTTGATATTCTACATACGGGGCCCAGCCCTCACTCAAGGCTAAATGTAAATAATTTCAGTCCGGCTCGAAGGACCATATTCAATGAATTATAATTTCAAACGCAGAGCGCCTATAACGCCTCTCAGAATTTATCAGGAATATTGTCTTTTACACTCACTGAAATAAACTTTTAACTTTTAACTTGGGGATGTACTGTGGCTCTTCTTTTATGATGGGCACCTGAAAGTACAACATATTTTAAAATCACCATTATGTTTTATAATTAATTCTTCTCAGTGTGTATGTCACTGAAATTCTCTCAAACGACTGGTGTGATTGTGATGAAATTTTTTGTGTGTGTTCAAGGAGATCTGGGAATGGTTTAGATTCACAATATTATAATAAAATTCTCGTGTCACGGGGTTCGAACTTGAACTCCTCCGAAACGGCTTGACCGATTCTCATGAAACTTTGTGAGCGTATTGAGTAGGTCTGAGAATCGGCCAACATCTATATTTCATCCCCCTAAATGTTAAGGGTAGTCCACTCCTAAATTTTTTATTTTTTAGACAAAATTTTTAGTTTCTATTTTTTTATGATACAACATACAAAAATAGCAAAAAGCAACGTTTGCCCGGTCAGCTAGTGTTTTATAATTACTATCTTTCGTCCAGTTACATCCTATTAATCCTTACTGATCATTAATCAATCTCACCTCGAATTCTGATTGGTCGTCGTCGTCAAGTTCGAGGGGGTCTTTCATCTGCGAAAAGAAATACAATGAGTTGCCAGAGTTGCGTGCGAGCGATGCGCGGAATGGTGTCGGAATGGCAGCGGGGGTCACCTTGGGCGGGCGGCCCCTCTTGGGCGGCGAGTGCGCGCGAGTGGCGAGCACGCGCAGCTGGTGCGCGCGCAGCAGGTGCTCGGTGTGCTCGCGGGGGGAGCCCACCACGGCGCCGCACGACGCGAACACGCACTTGTACTGCATCTCTGCGGTTCACAAACCAAACTTTTATGCACCGGCATGTCTCATATTACTCATATTAACATGTCTGTACTGACGCTCTTCTTCATCCTCCTGGTGGTGCCTGGCCATGTGGACCTGCAGCAGTCTCTCGGAAGGCAGCTTCACGTCGCACATGGAACAGGGGAATCGCACCCGCACCGGGCTCTTCAGCGTGGAGTGGGCTTCTCGTCTAGAAATTAAAGTAACCCTTATTCATGAAAGATATAGGAATTTAAAACAGAGAGACCGCATCAAAAATATATATTACTTTCAAAAGGAAAGTGAGTCTTTTGGAAACACTGTGTTTTATGATAATAAAACTTTTGTCACATTAAATAAAAACTATACAAATGGGTGATCACTGCTTAGTGCTAAGAGCTGTTTCCTCCAGACAACTGGGATGTATAACAAAACGAAAATAAATTAAATCCAGTTAATCCTATGACTTTGCAAATAAATATTATCACCTATGCGTGTACATATGATTCCTTTGCGCGAAGCTCTGGCCACACATCGGACATTGGTACGACGTCTCCAAGGGGCGGCCTGACAAGTGACGTTTGCGATGCTGGTTTAAATTTGTTACCTGAAAAATAAACGTAAATATGAATATTATTAGGGCCAATTTAATTGAAATTAACAGCTGAGATACATTATGCATTTTACTAGTCTGTGCGGTAAGAAAACCGGCGGATTATTCAAAAATGTTATTACACAATTTGCTATAATTTAAATATTTTATAAGTATTATTGTTATTTGGTAATTTAGTACTGGAATCTTAGTGCGGCTCTCTCACACCGACCCCAGATTTCCATTTAGTTCCAAACATGCCCACGCCGAGTTCTTCAACTTTTCATAATAATGATCACCACATATCATCATTTTAAATTATTGCTATTGTTTAATAATTGGTTTGGGATCGACTATACACGCATCTTTACCAATTCCAAACTCTTCTAACCTTTATTATTTACCAATAGATCTCAAAAGCTCGGAAAACATTTATAAAACTATTTAACAAGCATTTCCCTACTTTAATATGATCATTAAGATGAATCCTTGCATAAAGGAATAAATTTTTTTAACTCCACAGCGAAACAACAACTGAGTCCTCACCTGTGCATATGCCTTGTCACACCCAGGTTCGGGACACACAAAAGGCCTCTCTCCAGTATGAAGGCGAACATGGTTGTTCAAGTTTGTTACCTTAAAAAAATATTGAAAATTGTTCAGTATTTTATTACAGAAGCAGTGTGACGTCATATTGCTTAAGAAACTGAGTGAGAATCTCAGTCACCAAGGGAATACTGAATATTGTACAGCAAGTAAACCTACATACAAAGTATTTTATATAGTTCATTTGTATGTGTTTGATATTGTTTGTGGATATTTAAAAAAAATATAAAACATGATAATATAAAGAATAAAATTACTAAGCTACTCACTTGAGTAAAAGCCTTGCCGCACTCCTGGCACTTGTAAGGTCGCTCATTGGTGTGTATACGCAGGTGAGCGCGCAAATTGTTTGATTGAGAGAATGCTGAAATGAGATAAAACATATGGATTAAATTGTCTTATTGATGTTTGTAACCCTAAGAGAAAAATGCCTCCTGCCATTGCAGGTGTACAATTTGTTGCCCCATTCTCACAAAAAAAGCTTAATTTAAAACAGGGCATGACACATTTAATTTTTATACCCTTTTAAGCTTTAACATAAAAGCCTCAATCAACTTTATGTTCATGCTATAGGTTTGGCGTAAAAAGTATAAAGAATTTGTAAAACAGGTCTTTCTCTTAAACATTAAAAATAAGCTAAGGAGTTAGATGACTTTTACACAGAAATATTGAAGAATCATTACTTATTCATGAGTTTATGAAGATTCAAATTAAAAAAAAATCTTAACCCATTAATTGATATAAACATACCCCATGAAAAGGCAAACACAAAACATATCCAAACAAAGCCGCAAGTAATTGAAGAATCAATGGTGAATAATGTTCATATCATAAAGAAAATACTATGATTTTTTAACATTTGGTTGTCAAAAACTCTAAGCTCTTTATGTAATCTACTGATGCACTTGATCTGCTCTATAAGCCTGGTATACAATATAAATTAAACATGAGAGAGAAGATAGCCATAACTGAATGTTGTACCTATTGGTAATGTATGTAGAATACATTGATAATGTCAAACTTTTAATAAACATATTATGGTATTATTCTTACCTTTGTTGCAGAAGGTGCAGACAAATCGTCTCTCGGCGCGATGATTCCGCATATGATTTTGCAACTGCATATTTTTCTGGAATGACTTATGGCATACATTACACTGATATTTGTGATTGGTTTGCTCCTGAAAATAATACTGTATGCAATTAAAAAGGATACCATCGTTTATACATTTTATTTAATGATTGTTATACTAGGAAGTTGATGGTATTGTATACTTTGTATACATACTGTATACATTTCTTCAGTGTTTTATAAAAAAAACATAATTTTTAAATCTATCAAGATCTTGATCTTACAAATTGATGATAGTTCTAGTACATTTTGAAATTATGTTACCTCATCATTATTAGAAGACTGCTCTGCAGTACTGGGTTCACTATCATCTAACGTCACTTCTGGTACAAGGGGTTGACATTTAAAACAGGCATACACAGCATCAGTACCCGTTTCAAAGAGTTGCTGAAATCACAATATCAACTTATAAATAATAAATACTGGCTATTCAAAATGTACAAATGCATGGCCTTCTTCAATTTTATAGCTATTAAAGCTTCAGAGTCACATAATTTTTATAGCTATCATTTAGAGGGTTATTTATTTAATATTAGTTTAATTACAATTTTGTTGCTTTAAATATGTAGTCTGTCAATCTGGAGCAAACTTCTATATCATTTTCATTGTATAGTGTGTGTCATTATAAAGTTTAGTAGATTAATAGGTACATTTGATTTTATACATTAAAAGCTTACAGGCATGCTAATTAGACTTGTAGCTCAGCATGACATATAAAGAAAATTATTATTTCTTTCAATAAGAAGTTTTCACAAATGTGTATCAAATGAATGGTTTTTGAATTGAAGCTATGTAATATAGTAAGTATTTTATAATGTTAGATTTTTTTATAAATAAGAACTGCATAGAATTCTTTAAGACTTAGCCTTTTCAATTAAAAATAAAAAACACGTTAAATTACACAGTAAAGCTCGAACGAAGAGAACTCTAAAAAACAAACACTGCCTAGTTTTTATTCGACGCGGAGCCAGACGTAAAAAAAACTTGAGCGACGACGATCGAGGTACGTAAATAAAAAAAAATAAGGCGGGCTGCGCTGGTTTATACCTACCTATCGTTCTACGTATTTAGTTTTTTGTTAGAATCTAGCATCATTAGTTAACCGTTATATCTTACTTAGCATATAATAGAAACCTATTTGTTACTTTACGTTATTAAATTAAACTATAAAGTTAGAATTGATATATGGGTATGTTATAAAAATAACAATCACGCAAGGAAAACAAAAAATATTGACCGCTTTAGTATGGCATAATTAAGTCATAAACCTTGGTAAAATACCTACCTGTGCAGGTTTCAAACAAATTCCACATTTATCCATTCTTGACACACTTATTCTTTTGGAAAATCATAAAATACAGTAACTATTAAAAAGATAAATCCACTTTCAACAAAATCACGACAGCTCGTCAGAAAAGGGCACAAGAAGACGCGGGGCGGGGCCGGGGCATAGGCATCCCGAGTTGCCACATGCGTGGATCGTATCCCACTAAAGTAATCAATATATAATGATGTGATAATCTTTTCAATTATGTTAAATTAAATCAACAACTCTAGATACAATTATATTGAAAATAATAAAATAGTTAACAAACTCATAATGCTACCATGTGAATTTTGAAATCTTTTTTGCAAGATATTTTTTCCAATTAGGTTGATGAAAAAAATAAAATATCCCAGATATTTGTCAAAGATATAAATTTGGCAATACAAAACGTAAACAAAATTACGAAATGACAATAAATTAATTTTTCCCCGGTAATGACAAATGACAACTTACAATTGACTATATTACATAAAAATTCTTATTACATAGTAAAAACAACATTGAAGATTGAGAAACGTACAAACTCCAAATGAGAAAAGGTTTTTAATATTTCGGTGTTAATTAACCATTCAAACCCGTTTTAAAATATAAACTCAAAACTTATTTATTTTTCAGGTGTAATTTTTAGGCTGTAATACAAGAAATGTGATTTTAAGCGTGACGTAGGAAGTTATATTTCGTCAGTATTATTTATATTGTTTGATATTTATTGCCCGAAAGCATGTCGGATAAACCTGTAGTCGCTAGTGGAGCTCAGCCCATTGTTAAAATAGGGCATTATACATTAGGAGCAACTCTCGGCGTTGGAACCTTTGGAAAAGTAAAGATTGGTGAGCATCAATTAACAAAGCACAAAGTAGCTGTAAAAATCCTCAATAGACAGAAAATTAAATCACTGGATGTTGTTGGAAAAATAAGACGAGAGATTCAAAACCTGAAACTATTCAGACATCCTCATATAATTAAGTTGTACCAAGTAAGTGTGCACAATTTTATTATAATTATTTTTATTTATGATAAACTTTAATATACAACAATCTACATTTTCTTGTGTGTTTATTGCTTCATTTAAATGGGAAATATTATAATTGATTCTAACTTAATATCTTCTCCAATTTAATTAGTGACCTGTTTAGTTAGATACTTATTGAGTATTTCATTGAAATGTAAATGAGATTATTTAAATAATTATTTTCAGGTGATATCTACCCCAACTGATATTTTTATGATTATGGAATATGTATCTGGGGGAGAATTATTTGATTATATAGTAAAGAGAGGAAAGTTGCAAGAGCATGAAGCTAGGAGATTCTTCCAGCAAATTATTTCAGGCGTGGACTACTGTCATAGACACATGATAGTTCATCGAGATCTTAAGCCTGAGAATCTGTTATTAGACCATAATATGCATGTGAAAATTGCTGATTTTGGCCTATCCAATATGATGATGGATGGAGAATTTTTGAGAACCTCGTGTGGGTCACCAAATTATGCTGCACCTGAGGTATAAGTTGTCACATTCTAAATCCATATTCATTTTGTTTAGTATAAAAACTACAAAAGTTAAAAGTTTAAGGCTCTTTTTTCATCTATTCAATCATGTAGAGAACTATAACAACAACAATCTGATACAGGTTGTTGACATATATTATGATGTTAAACACTATATCTATTTCCAATTATATAACAAGATAAATGTTATAACAGGTTATATCAGGAAAATTGTATGCTGGCCCAGAAGTTGATGTTTGGTCCTGTGGAGTTATTCTTTATGCATTACTTTGTGGGACATTACCATTTGACGATGAATATGTACCAACATTATTTAGGAAAATAAAATCTGGTATATTTCCTATACCTGAATATCTGAATAAGAGTGTTGTTAGTTTGTTATGCAATATGATGCAAGTGGATCCAATGAAACGGGCCACTATTGAGGATGTGAAAAAACATGAATGGTTCCAAAAAGATCTTCCAGATTATCTCTTCCCATCTCCTGTGGAACAGGTGATACTTTCTATAAATATTGAAAAAGTGGTTATAATTTAAATTCTAATACTCAACCAAATAACTTTTTCATTTATTGTCAATTTTTTAATTCAGGACAGTGGAGTAATAGACACAGAGGCCATAGCAGAAGTGTGTGAAAAATTCAGTGTTCGCGAACAAGAAGTACACAGTTCTCTATTATCTGGTGATCCTCATGACCAACTTGCCATTGCATATCATTTGATCATAGACAATAAAAGAATGGCAGATGAAGCAGCGCGAGCTGAGGTCAAGGAGTTTTATATTGCAAGTAAGTTTCTTATACTTTAGAAATTAATTCAAATAATTGGGATACACTTAATTTATGTCATAACTTTGTAATCTGGAACTTTGGAATATGTTTATTAAGTTTTTATATTTAAAAAAAATAGCCAAGATTTTTATCTTCAATCTATACTAATTAATGACTGAAGCATGTATCTTGGCGAATTAGTTACTGGTCTCAACTGCCATTTTACCAACAGCTTCTTCGTAGCACTTTTAGAGTAAATCAATTTTATATTATATCTTTTATTAATATTTAGAATACTCTATAGCACTATAAAATTAAGGTAACATTTTATTTAAAAGTGCCAAATTCATTCAATTGTGCCAAGTGAGTAATAATATTATAGACAGTTCTCCGCCAACGGCGACGGACACACACCGACCGCATCCGGAACGCATCGCACCTCTTCGAGACAAGTCTTCGCCCGCCGCTCAACCCGCGGCCGACAAGCAACGAGGGACGCCTGTTAAACGGTAACGAAACCCGTTATTTCTCTTTGAAGACAGTTATTGGATGCTCAAGACTTAATTGGCAATTTTATTGGCACTGGCACCACCGCCATGTGGAACCAGCTGCCAAAAGAGGTATTTCCGAACAATTACAACTTAGGGACCTTCAAAAAAAGAGCGTATAAGCATCTTAGAGGCCGGCAACGCACTGGTGAGCCCTCTGGCTTCGCGAGTGTCCATGGGCGGCGGTGTCACTTAGCATCAGGTGAGCCTCCTGCTCGTTTGCCCCCTGTTTTATAAAAAAAAATAAAAAAAATTGATGTAATGAGGTTGCCTATATTTATTGAATTTAATAAGAACTGATTACTCCTACATTTTTATATATAAGACTGGCTGGTCTCTGCGGTTTCGCCCATTTACATTTTTCATTTATGCTCCGTTTTTATTGTTAGTAGAGATGTTATTGTGTTAGGGCTTCCTCGGAATGGAGGATTGTAAAAAAAAAATTTACACCAGTTGTTCCTGATATTAACTCAATTAATATAATAACTAATAAACTCTTCAGCTTTATAATATTGATATAAGGTTCACAGCCCCTGGTGAACCTAGCGTTTAATGACACAGTAAATAATGTATGATTAATTTTCATTCATAATGTTGAATTTAGAGCGAAATGGCACCTTGGTATCCGGTCTCAAAGTAAGCCCAACGACATAATGCTGGAAGTGTTCCGGGCCATGAAAGCTCTGGACTATGAGTGGAAGGTCATCAACCCGTATCATGTGAGGTATGTACTGTTAAACTGAGTAACAATATTACTATACAAAATATACTAAGTTTTGCCATGTAAAAAATTGTCTCTTTTGCAAATTGTAAAATAAAAGTCTTGTATATAATGTAATTTTAAATCGAATAAGCCGAATGTAGCATCTCTTGTATCGAAATAAAAAATTTCAGGGTCCGAACACTCAACAAGATGACGCAAAAGTACGTCAAGATGTCGCTACAGTTGTACCAAGTGGACTACAAGTCTTACCTCCTCGACTTTAAGTCGCTCTCGGGCGAACGCGAAGAGGCCGACGAAGAGGGCGCTTCGCCCCTTTCTCAGACCCCGGTGACCCCCAGTATCCCCAGCGCGCCGCAGGGTCACCACACGATGGAGTTCTTTGAAATGTGCGCAGCCCTTATCATTCAGTTGGCCCGGTAGATGGCAGCCCTTGCTTGCGGTCTAATTCTGATGTACAATTCTCTTGTCAATAAATCAATTTATATTTGAAAATCAGTAGTGACGCCTCGTAGGTTTTCTATAGACACCATTTAAAGAAGAAAGGAGGTTTCATTGTTGTTTTTTCTATAGCTTAATGACGTCTAGACTTGTTTTCGGAAGCCTGGAGAAATGAAGGGACTTTTAATAACTATACATATGATGAAATTTGGGTTTTTAATTATGTACTATGTCTTTTTAACATACATTTGTACAGGTTTTTTTAATGTACATGGAATATATGTCTGGTCTTACATATTTGATGGAGAATAGCTTCAGAGGGGATATAATCGAAAATTAATAAATAACAATCGATGATCCCAATTTTATACAAAATTTACAATTCCAACTTTTTGTCTTTTAAGTTTGTAACCTTGTAAAATTGTGATTAGACAGTCACTTACATATGAAAGCCCGTATTCTAGAACCGCAATCTTAAAACTTGTTTCGAACTGTCAACCGAGTGTAGGAGAATTGGCATACTTGATATCCCTCAAGATTCTATCTAGACTCGTGAGTGATTTTTAAATTCGTCTCACACTCCTTTTAATGATATATTTCCATCTTAATAACTAGTTGAAATGTCAAAATCGTTCATCAGAATTAGTTTTAAGCCAATAATTAATACGTAACAAATACTTAAATTCCCTTTGACTAAATATTTCGAATAAAGTTATCTTCGTCTTCTAAAAAGTTACCTGTTTAGATGTAGGTTGAACGCTTTTAGATTTTAATTAAGACGTTCATGTGATTTAGCTACTAAAATTGGTATATAAATTATATGAGAAAAGTAGCGTGCAATAATAGTTAAATTTAACCCGACTTAATATTCTCTAGTATTTAAACAATTGTTCTCTGTACATTTTGTATTTTAACTTATTTATTTGTCAGTTTCCTTTATGCACAGGTGCCGTACACTTTACCAAAGAAACTAGAAGTGCCTTGATTAGATTGTAGGGAATGGAAATAGCTTGCAAAAATCTCAATGTATGAACCTGCCAAATCCTTAGGTATCTGTCTTTTAGTAGAATAAGACATGCTATATTTAAGATGTGGGTAATTTATTAATTTTGCGTATTGTAACACCAAGTAGTGTACTAACCATTGTGATCGCGGGATTAGCTTTCAATTGTTAATTGCAATTAAACTTTTAAATTCCAGGTGGTTATTTTATTTTTAATTTAGATTATAAATTTACTAAGGAATTGTCTTAAATTGTTGGAGTTAAGGTTGTTATAGGAAATAAAAAACATGGAACAGAATACTGTAATTTATTAGATCTAGAATGTATTATAACTAAGTTTATTGAGCCTACAATGATAGTCTAACTTTGAAAAAATAAATAATTCAATAGTATGAAATAGTAAAATAATAATGACTTAGATGAAAAATAATAATTTTGTTGGCCTAGCTAGAAGTTTATATATATAAAACGATACGATTTTGGTATGTCATGTTTTTGGGGCCGTTTTAACTTTCACACAATTTTGAGATTTTACACACCAACCCATCAGTAGTTACGGAGGCAAAATGTCTTCTATAGTTGACATGCTAAATAATCGAATGTGACAACGTTCATAATGGCAGAATTTCGAAAAATGTGAAGTTATTTTCATTGTGTGGAAGCATAATCTGTGGTAGTCTGGTTTTCAGGCGGGTGCAGAGGGCGCCACGGGACCTCCTTCGTCTGGTTTACTCTCGAGCGAAAACGGTGGGATACGACAGTCGAACGTGTATCCATCCTCGCGCTCCATTCTAAATGTACCCCTGAAAAACCAAAATAAGAATTATTTCAATGTAAGAATGATTTGATTTAACATTACCTAGTCTATAGGTGATACTATAAATCATTATTTAACATACTTTTATTTATTTTAAAACGAAACAATCTTTATACACTATGCTTTGTCTCATAGGTTTTTTATAACAATGTACAATAGGTTCTCACTACATAGGTAAACAAAGTCGCTTTCTCTGTTTTTGTATATATCCCATTTAACAAATAGGTCCCAGAAATAAACATTAAATAGTAGAGAAGTGTTTGAGGTAATGTGATGCGTAAATTTTTTCCGCTTAATTAAAACCACCCTGAGTTTTATCAAAATATTCAAGTATTGTAGACATTGAAAAGGTCCAAAAGGGTTGTCTATTTTTTTATTATTATTTTTAGTGATTTAGGTCGAGTAGAAAATAAAAAGTACTTCGCCACAGTTTTTATTTAGTAATACTAATGCATTCAGAGTAATTTTTTAAATATATTTTTTAAAAAAGATACGAATGACGACATTTGAATGGTCACTCACCACATGTGGCCGCTGGGTGCCTGAAGGCTGACGTGGCTGCTGTACTGGAAGGCCGGCGCGTGGCGAGCCAACAGAGGCTCCTGGCCCACCACGCCGCGGCCGCGCACCGTCTCCAGCGTGCCGCTCAGAGAGAAAATGCGCCAATGCCGTTCTCGCAACTGCACCGCTTGCGAACCGAGATTCTCAAGGCGGATGCAATATCGCCACTGTAATCATGCATTCGTTTAAAGTACCTTATTTGTAGCTATGTAAACTGATAAGCGTGAAATAACAGTGGAAGACATCTGGCAATTAGTAATTGAAGTGTTTTTTTTTACACGAAAATTTTTGGGGGGGGGACACCATCGCACCAAACTTAACATTTAAGACATGTACATATTAATACTAATGATATATAACACGAAGTAGCGCAAAAGGACATTATTCAAAATTGTTATAATTGATTTTATTAACTTATAGGCATTTTGATTTAATTTCATAATTCTCATAATAACAGTACCCAGTAAACTGCAGAGTTTTGTGATTCTCGGCTACCCATGTAAAATGGTATAACTGTTACTCGCACACCCTCTGTTGTTTCACGATGGACATCGCTTAACTCTAACCATGGATGGTTTTTCTTTTGCCAAGCTCGAAGTGTCTCTTGAGCAATGAACGGAGGATCTGAAATAAATTAAAGAAATAAGTCCCCTGAAAATTGAGAGTATATCTATTATTACATATATCTATTTTTAGAAAATGGCAATTGTATATTTAAGAATTAATGAATTTGATTATATGTGTAGACATGCAGTACAAGCCAATGGAACTGCTCACTAGAAAATAAGTATTTATTCAACAGATAAAAATAATATAAATATAATCTTTAGAAATCAATAAAATATTATATATGAATAAATTTTCTCTTTTAACAAACCATAGTACTCAAGAGGTAAAGTTCACCAAATATATACTTGAACATAGAATATATATTAATGCTTCCTTATTTAGATATCTTCAACAGATCAATGTCAAATCCAACCTTTATCAGGGTTATGCATCAGAAACTTGTCAAACAGCTCATGTTGCAATGGCACCCGTTCAACTGACGCATATGGTATGATGTCATCATGAGCCACATAATCTAAACCAGGTATTGCATACAAGCTACGACTGGACTCTTGGTTGCCAAGAAATGTAACTGCTTCCGTTTGAGCTCGCTAAAAAGGACAATTTTACATGGCAACAAAATAGTCAATCACTTTGTTTCTCTTGATTAAAGGGTAATGTTTTAATTTAGTTTATATTTTTTCCTTAATAGTTAAATATAATGTATATAGATCAAAATATCATAATTACTACAGAGTATTGAACTGCAAGTTTTGTGAATACAGTAAGTAAGTCATAAGAGTAATTCTACATATTATGATATGTGTATATAATTTTCATCAAATTTTCAGACATGCACGGAGCTTGAAAAAATTCTTCTTAGTGAATTCTCATAAAATTTTAAGTACAACAATACTACAATGGCTTTGTGGAGGTTGTTTTATATGCAATAGATAAAATAATAGTCTAGAATAATTTAGTGAATCCCCAATGACTCATGACTAATAACCAGAAGGTTATTAAAATGCAGTTTAATAGTCAAATGAAACACTAATCCAAAATAGGCATTAATAAGTAAAACATTGATATGAAAATTAGTGATTGGTGAGTTAATTAGTCATTTTAATTACTGAATTTATTGAGGTTTTAAAGAAATTTTAGAAGCTAGTATATATTAAGTTAATATATTACATTTCCACATGACGATAAAATATACATTAAAATATACCTTCTTCTTCCATTCAGGACGCATGTCGATTGTAGATTGCACAGTCAAAAATAAATTGATTTTATTTAGTAATAATTGTAACCAATATTTTATAAACTTACAAAATAAATGTGTTATAAAAGAATTCATTTAAGAAATTTTGATTTAATATATGATTAAAACTAATTAATTTCAAAACTTTGAAAGCAAATTGTTGTAATCTTTGCCCCAGAATATATTATCTTCACTGATAATTTTATAAATGACTTCACACACAATATTTAAATATATTCAAATTTTAATAATTATTATTTCAGAGTTCAATTGTGATAGTGGTACACAAAGTGTATATTAAGTAGTTTATTACACAATTGTTTGTTGATACTTACTATGTAAGGGGCATCTCTTGTATCAATTAGAACCTGGTAAAAAGTGTGAGTTCTTCCTTTTACCTCCTTGCCGACGTTTGATAAATTATCTCCAGAAACATCAGAAGCACCTGAAGAATCTGTAGTTTCTTTCTTATTTATTGCATCTCTGTCATATACTCTCGCTAGCCATGGAAATAAAATAACTCCTCTATATCCAAATACTTTATGCAAGATAAGCTGACCAGTCTCATACTTTCCACTTGTTTTAGGAGCTTCTAATTTTCCTACTTCAGCTAGCCTATAAAATTTCGATATGTTTTTAGAGGTTAAATTTCTATAGCAGTGTTATGTATTCAATTATTATTAAAAACATTTAAAGTACTTGCCTAGTATAGTTTGCTACATGAGTTAATATCAATCTCGAAGCTGTTAACCTTATCGGATTTGTTGGCACAAATCTTAGCAATATCTCCATTTTATCATTGTAAAAAATAATAATGTTTTTGGTGGTTTACTTGGGTCGTTGTTTTTACTTTTCAAGTTTTCACAGATTTTCTTGATAGTTGATTGGCTTGACAGCGACAGTTTGGCAGTTGGCACTTAGCAATTATTGAATTACTGCTCCAAGAAGTAACTGATTGAACTAGTAAAATTAACATTTACGTATTTGCTTTACAGTTTACATTTTGCACTGGCGCGTTCAAACGACACATTGTTCAAACTTTTTTTTTACTTATGATTATTATTATGTTAAGACTGTGGCTAATTGTTTTCTTTTCACGTTTTAATGCCTACCGACTGAATTGATGAATTGGTGATTGAACATTAAAAATAATGTGTACAATATTTTTTCAATGTGTAGTTTTTTTTAAATCGATTAAGACGTTAAGTAATATGGAAAATTGCATTGATGCTTGTAATAATATTAATAAGATTGTTCCAAGTATGTTCTCCTTGTGAAAAAAGCCCTATATAAATTGAGCTATAATCTTTGGTTTCAGAAGGCCATATTTGTTTACTATTTCTGTCTTTGTCTATCAATGCAATGGAAAATGTGGTTCAAAGTCCTAAGTACTAACCATTAAACAACAAGGTGAAAACTAAAAAGCATCCTCAATGTTTAATTAGTTGAGATTTGAATTTTGAGAGCAAATCCAAATTGCAAAGGCCAAGTCAACTTCTTATGTTATTTTAGCCAATTTTCAATTCCATTACTTGTTGCAAGTCGACGGTAAAGTTTCAAATATGTTACGGATAGTTTTGAAATCTATAACAAGCAGTGAGTATTTAATTTCATTATTCAAGCATTTATTTATTATTATATCTTAATAATATTAAACCACTCTTTTACACACTAGAACCGGTTTTCATCAAACGGTCAATTGCTTCGCTATCAGCACTGCCAGACACATATCAAATGTTATATAAAACATGTAGAGACTTTGCTGAGCAGGAGTTGAAACCCAATGCCGCAAAATACGATCGAGAGCACTTGTACCCTGGGGAAGCGATAAAAAAGATGGGTGAACTTGGCTTGATGGCCATTGCAACACCTGAAGAGTTGGGTGGATCTGGTCTTGACTATCTTGCCTATGCTATTGCCCTTGAAGAGATATCACGCGGTTGTGCCTCTGCTGGTGTTATCATGTCAGTGAATAATTCTCTCTATCTTGGTCCTTTGCTGTACTGTGGAACAGACAAACAGAAAGAAGAATATGTGACACCTTTTTGTATGGGTTTGTTAAATGTAATTTTTTAAATAATACGTCATTTTCAATTTAAGAATCAATCAAATTGAATTATTTTACTTTTTTTATTGAATTGCTAAGTTGGTATCATTTTTAATCCTTTTTATACTATAATATAATATACTATATTACAGGAGACAGTGTTGGCTGTTTTGCATTATCAGAACCAGGCAATGGTTCAGATGCTGGTGCAGCATCAACTACAGCTAAAGATGCTGGGGACAAATGGATCATCAATGGCACAAAATGTTGGATAACTAATGGCTATGAAAGCAAAGCCTCTGTTATATTTGCCACAACCGATAAAACTATGAAACACAAAGGTATATCAGCATTTATTGTGCCCAAGCCAATAAATGGTTTAGAGCTTGGTAAGAAAGAGGATAAACTAGGTATTAGAGGGTCATCAACTTGTTCATTAATATTTGAGGATTGTGCAATTCCTAAAGAGAATATCTTGGGACAGCCTGGAATGGGCTTTAAGATTGCAATGATGACACTCGATGCTGGTAGAATCGGTATTGCTGCTCAGGCTTTAGGAATAGCACAGGTATAACATAAGTGATTATTTGAATTTACTTTCATCATTCTGTTGTAAACTATTAATTAATAGTGAACTATTAATTCAGTAAACAGAGGTTGCATAATAGTAATTTTTTATCATGCAATCTTTATTTTGAACTTTGTCCCACCATCAATAATGATTATTTTTTAATGATCAATTAAGATTAAATAAAGCAAGTTAATATTGTGATTTAGGCCTCATTGGATGTAGCAGTAGACTATGCGTCAAAGAGAATAGCCTTTGGCAAGCCTATAATAAAGCTACAAGCTATTCAAACTAAGATAGCAGATATTGCAGTTAAATTGGAATCTGCCAGATTGCTTACCTGGAGAGCAGCTTGGTTAAAGGATAACAAAAAACCATTTACAAAAGAAGCAGCTATGGCAAAACTGGCAGCATCTGAGGTTGCTACATTTGCATCACATCAGTGTATTCAGGTATATCATGATGAAATTTTCTACTTGTGCCTAGTATCTCTCTCATTATTTGAAATTGTTGGTTGTTATTACAAAATTAATCTTTTTAGGTGTTAGGTGGTATGGGCTATGTCTCCGACATGCCAGCTGAGAGACACTACAGGGATGCAAGAATCACAGAAATATATGAAGGTACCTCTGAAATACAGAGACTAGTCATTGGTTTGCAAGTTGTTAAAGAATATGGCTTATAAACTCAGTATTAAGAGTTTTTCATTTTAGTATTGACTGAATTTATTATACAAAATTAATATTTCTCTATTGGATATTTTGAGAAATTCTGACAATATTAGAAATATTTTTGTAGTTACAATTTACTCTATTTTACCAAGAATTATGTACTTTTTTATATTACATATAATGGATTGTAATGATTAACAAATCAATGTTTATAAAAGCATTGAAAGACTGAATTCAATGACAAATGACTATCATTAAATATACAAATATGCAAGTGGACATATTAAAATGTATTGTAATACTTTTATGTAAAGAACAAATTACCAGTTGAAAGCAGTAAGCAGTTTTATTAAGGAGACAAAAGATTTTTTCTAAGACCAATACATTACTTAATTTTAAGTATATTATTCCTATAAGTCGGACATTTTTACATCAAATTTATATGAAAATCATATCTTATTCCTGCCCTACTTAATGGTGATATAAATAAAACAATTTTTTATGTGTTTATATTTGTTTAATCAATCAATATTATGATATACATAAATAAATATTATGAAAAAATGTGTTTATTTTATTGACCTGGGCCTGATAAAGATTTATCCATGAATTTCCTTTTAGCAAAACACAGCCACCACTTGCTTGGTTTTCCATCTTCAGTAGCAAACACTTTCTCACAAACTCTACCACCAGTTTCATGTCTCAACTGCTGAAGATATTGTCTCATTAAATCTAAATAAAAAATAATACAATTAGTGTGCTACTTTATATTTTTCTATTAACATATATTAAAAAATTTATATACCAGCTTCTTGAGGACTAGAAGGTTTGGCATATACAGAATTTAATGGGAATCCGGCCTCTCCAGGAATATCAAACTTAGATATTGCAAGCATGTACATTTCCTGCTGTCCCTGGTTCTTGTTTGCACATTTTTGAAGCCTCTTCAGACATTCAGATATGTACAGTGTAAGGTATATGAGGACTCTATCAGAATCAGACTGTAATTAAAAGTAAGTTATAAGCAACCTTCATGTTTTAAGTGGTCCTTTCGTTTTCATTGGTTTAACATCTTACCTTAATCTCATAAAAACGAAAGAAAACATTCGCTTTAAAATAGTTTAATGCCTCATCAATGATATCTAGTTCAATCTTTGGATTTATTGGGGCTGGCCCGCGAAATGTTGTCCGAATCGGTAGAAGAGCTAAATTCCCGACAGACTGAGTGTAGTCCGTTAAAGTGGAATGATATGCCTGAAATGTTTATGATACTTTAGGAAATGAATCATCCGTATTCGTACTTTTTGAAAGCGGTATACTTACAGGCATAATTTTTTTTTCTAAACCGTTCCACGAAATTGAGAGTGTTTATTCACTTTATTTCACTAATCGTAACAAAAATGAAATCTGCAAGAGTATATTTTACTTAGAGTGTTTTTAACTTTATTTATTGTAGGTTTCGCTTAAAATTGTAAATGTTTTACAGAAATTGTATAACTGTCAGTCACGTCATTTGTCAGTCTCCCGAAACATCCATCAATAATTGTAATGTAAATCCGTGACATTTAATTGCGGTAGTTAATATTTGTTGAATATTTGTATGTCACTAATAGGAAAGTAATTATCACTACTCAATCGCGGCTATAGACAAAAGAAAATCAGTTATTTTTTTTGTAATTTTTGCACAATTTTGAAAAGTTAAGTGCAAAACTTTGAAGTAACAAGAACTTCAGAAGTAAACAAATATTTATGAAACTTTTTTAATTAGATAACAGCGGCAAACGGGTGGATGGTTTATCTGATCGTAAGTGATACCGCCGCTTCTGGACACTCACAATACCAGAGGCACAAATGCCAGCTTTTAAGATGAAGAGTGGCTCTTTTCTTAAAGTGGTATTGGTGCACACACTGCACTGAACACTGATTAATGCGACAGAATATGCAGATATAATTAATTGAATCAGGCGTTACTTTGCGGAAGTCCATTGTTCAAAATCCCAATAGTCCAGTTTGAAAGCAGTACTCCGCGAAAAACCCACAACCACTCGATGTACGTTTCGCTCCGACACCGCGAATTTTCATATCAATCATACAATCGAAATTTCATACTGGTCTATTGGGATTTAGAATATGCAGATAGAACCTACATCTCTATACAGCTGCATAGAGGTGTAGGTTCTATCCTAAAGATTAAGCCGCTTTGGATGCGATCAAGAGAAAGGAGCTGGAACTGGTGAGCTCCCACCAAGAAGTGAGTTTAGTACTGAGGTGAGATTTCTATTACGCCTAATTTTGTTGTTATCTTTTCTATCTAAAAATATTATATTGTAAATTTTAAACTTCGTCGGATTTTTATAACATTAAAATAATGTTTCCTTTTTTTATTAATGTCATTGAATACTCTTACTCTTGCCATATCTTTGCAATCAAAGAGTAACCTAACAGACAACCAATGAAAATCAACAACCATAATATAAAACGTAATTGGTATAACGAATGGTTAGTTCTGGGCTAGTGAGTAATGACTAGTGACAGTGACGTTAACGATAAATACAAAATACGTCTTTTGACCTTTTTAAGTTGACTGGAACTTGCATGCGTTTGTGTTTGTTTACAATATGTATGTATTTCGAATTTATTTGATTTCCTTATTTTTTAAAGTATGATAATACTTAGTTATTTCATATTTGTATGAAAAGATAAGTACAATTCACTCACTGATTAACTCACTTTTTTATGTAAGGTTAGGTTAGTTTAAATTGTTTTTTTTTTGTAATCAGAACATTTTTACAAATTCTTCACAAGTTATTTATGTAAAGTTCTAATGCGATTAACCTGTGTAATTTGAGTCATGTTTTACTAATCAGACATAATTATTGTTACTAATTGTTATCTTTGTTTTAGCTTAGGCAATAATGGCACCAGGAAAAGACTCAGAGGCAACAGTGCTCTCTATTTTGGATAATATTAAAAATCAAGGAGTCATAAATAAAGAAAAAGATGACAATAGGAAAGGCAACATAAAGAAACCTTCACACACAAAGAATGAAAAAAATGTATTACGCGGTATTCCTAAATCGGGTAGATTTTGGAAATCAAAGAAAGAAAGGTATATAAATTATTGAGTTTAGATAAGTTTAATTTTCGATTAATCTTACCAGTCACATATTAATATTTTTTTTTATTTAGGTTTAATTCAATAGTAAAAACTAAAGGAATCAGATTAAATTTTGAGAAGAAAACTGCATTGAGAATAGAATTACAAAAAACAAAAGAACTGTCCCGACAAATTATTGCAGAAGTCAATGAAAAAGAACAGGCTAGAAAGGAAAGGAGACGTGAAAATATACGTCGTACTCAGGAAAATAAGAAGAAATCTGAGGTTGTTCAAGTAATAACTAACACAAAGAAACTGAAGAGAATGAAGAAAAAACAACTAAGGTTTATTGAAAAACGTGACACAAGCAAAACTGTTGCAACAAATAAATCAGAATAAAAAAAAATGTATTTTTATGTGAACCCTGTGTTTTATTCTAATATTTACATAAACATGAAGTTGTAATCAAAATATAGTCAGCAATGATACAAAGAATGTTACGCCCCAATTACGTCCTCAGGTAGTTGCCTCTTCGAGCAGCACTCGAGTGCTGTTTGAGTGGGTTTTTTATTATACACTACATCAGAATAAGTATGAAGTCAATTTATGTGGAATAATAGCTAGAAACATGGGTTTTAAGTTCAAAATATCTGCATGAAAAAATTTTATTTATCATTTTGCAACTAATATTGCCCATACTAATTTGACACACTATTTTACTTTTGCAGTTATACCAAATATAGGAGAGTAGCAGAAAAACTATTCTAGATAACTCTGCTCCTGTTTTTATCACAACTGCAGGTCGGTTTTATAGTAGGATTAGTAAATTACTTAAATAATTAGTAAATTTTGTATTTCAAGCTAGTAAACATGAATAGTAATAGTAATTTATTAAATTTTTTAATGTCAACATTTATATAATAATCTCACTAAAGGCATTCTATTTAGGATTTCCAAGTACTCTTTATCAAGCCACGTGAAATACAAACAAAATATTGTCCATCTAATATTTTTATTAGGTATTAGAACAGGTCACAAATACATATAAAAATATTAAATGCATTTTCCTATATTGAATAAGAATGTTGTGTGGGTTTTATATACATTTTATTCTATTTGTGATGTAATGAAACAGTATTACATTATTCTTAAAAAATACTCTTAGATATTTACATTTGAAAATCTCATATCTATATTATATTTAACAAAAACAGTATGAAAAGTTAGTTTTTTTTTAGGAAAATGATGACATTTTAAAAAGATTTGTTTATCGATATTCTATACAGTAAAAAAGTAAGGCTCCAACAAAACAGGGTGGTTAGTTTATAAAACAGTACATAGCATTTTAAGTCTTACAAATTAGAGAACACATACAAAGTATTATATTAAAAAAACACCGTTGAGGCAAACACAATAATCTTCTATGATAGCAAGAGGATATAATCATCTGTTGAAGCAGGAGCCTCAACACAAATTGCATTGAAAAATACTGTTTAGGCTAAGATTTATTATCTTTTAAACTAATCAAAAATAAGTTCATGTAAATTTGTTAAAAAATTATTCACACAACTTAATATCTAACTATTCGGAAATGTGCCTTAATAAAATTAATCAGACCATGGTTTATCAATTCACTTTACAAGTTTTACCATAGACTTGTCAAACTGTTTTAAATATAAGCTTAAGGTATGAGTCATAACTGGCTTTACTACATTCTATGAAAGAGTATTAATACCATGTGAAGATTAAAAAATCATCAAATGTAGGGTTTGGGCAGTTTTAATCAGAGATTCTTGCACTTTCCCAGCTGTTGGATACAAACAAAACCACTTATTAATGAATGAATTATTAAGAACACAGTTTTCTAAATTTTATCTCACTAGTCTAACTTAAGCAAAAAGTATTGAAGAAATATATTTTGCTATCTGGCACGGTTATAAATTTGTCATAATTTGAGGCTTAATTTAGAAACCATTTGATTTTAATGTATTTGAGTATGGTATATTCAAAAAAATATGAATTACCTATAACAATTTAACATTGTTAATGAAAAAGGGACAATAATATTTGTTCAATACCAACCATAATAAACATTTAAAAACAGTAAATATTTAAAAATTTCATATGAGTACCTACTGGCTACTTGCGGATGAGATTCATTTATATTTTATGCTTACTTCTACTTCAACATATAAGAGAGAAATTATTTTTATATTCAAATCAGTCATTTTAGTAAAACCCCTTATGTAAAAAAATAATGTCAATACAAGATTGAATTGTATAGTTAAACAAAAAGTTTATAAAAGTTTTTTCATAACTTTACATATTTTCTATCATACAAAAAGCGAAATGTGAACGATTTTCAATCCATATTTGGGACCAAACATGTTTAGTTATAAAAGCAATTAATGTCTTTTTGTTATTATAAATTAACTTCAATTTAGTATTTGCTAAAGCTTAATAATTTTCGAAAATTATTCTCAGTAATCTTTAATTCCTTTCCGAACTCTATATATCATATCTCATATGAGAATACAATATAAATTAATTAAATATTTGTCTTAATTATGGAAATATTTCTTTCTAGCAATAATTTTCTTTTTTTCAGGCCTTAGCAAAAATACAATGTAATAATTCAATGAATAGTTCATGATAAGCAAAATTTAAATCTAGAATCAATAGATTACTGGAGACAACAGAGCATGGATAAATGACAATTACTAATAATTTACAAATTGTTTCATAAAATAATATAAGACTCCTATTAACATTTATTCCTTTAATTTGATTGTAAATACTTTGTCAATTTCAAGTCTAGTTTGAAATTGTCACTGGTTGTGTTACATTTTATAACAATTTAACTATTTTTTTTTTGCTTTTGCATACTTATATAACTTAATACTTTTTTATCACAAGTTCTGTCGAGCCATTATGGAGTTTGGCAGAAATCAAGACAAGTGACACAGATTTTTTTAAGAATACAAGCTGTTTGTTGCAAGTCACAGTAGAAGTTATCGAATCTCAACGCTCAGTCGATTCAAAATATATCTACTTAATATATAATGTAACTTTGTTATTTTATACTTTATAACCAAGACGTGTAAGTCATCGAAAGCCGTTCATAACATGATTCAGACAATTTATCTATTTTGATACAACCAGTATTCCCAAAGGCTGCAACAAATTTCATAATATGCTGTAAAGAATGGGATTTTTTAGTTCACAGATCCATTTTTACAATACACTTTACAACTGATATACTAGTAGTTCAACTACAAGAAAGGGCTGCAGCAGTTATATTCCTTTGTCTAGTCTACTATTTATAAAATACCGACCATTTATTTTGAGTATAAATAGTTATGCAGGCCAGTTTTAGGCCAACCTACCATAGAAGGTTGAGAACCCAAGTTGTTAGCTGAAAAGTTTCATTCAAACGTCGAAGTCCGCCCCTAATTTGCCGTTAGGTGGCGCTATGAAAGGCTCACTCCACATTCTTCTTAAATCACCCTGAAAATAAAAAATGTAACCTTATGATATAATAGCAACAATTAGAAAATTAACAAAAACTCTAAAATATTTTGACCTAAACAATTGTCTCATTGAAACTAGACGTTTTCATCAACTAAGCTAGATTTTTTAATACCCTAAAAACTACTAGGTTTAAATTCTGTGGTAGTATATTATCTGTGAGCCAAATCAGTATTATTAAAAATCTTCAACTATAGCCAAGCTAAATTAAATTAGACAAAAAATATTTTTATTTAACTTAAATATATTTTAATTTTGGCTTCCATAACAATCAAATTAATTTGTGAATTATTACCTTGACATATGCCATAGTGAGTAGCGGCAGCAGCGTAAAGGGCACGAGGTATAGTAGCGCGGGTTGAGCCGCTTTAAACACTTCCGCGGATACTGTAGCTGTCAGTAGTCCCAGGAAGTATCCCAGAAGGGAGCAGTGGAAGTATGTCAGACGGGAACCCTGTGCGGACAATATAATAAGATAACATTTTTCTAGTAATTTCACTGTAAGAGGAGAACATACGAAATTTCAAATTGCATTTCCAATTATAACTGTTTTAGTCTAAATTAAGTCTTTAGTGAAAAGTACAGCCTTTTGTCAAATCATAAAAAACAATGCAATGAATTTAAAAAAAAAATTGTATATTTAGTTAATTATTATTAATCATTATACTATGTATGGTTGTTCTATCTCTTACAGACACACTGTGATGAAAAGAGACAGAGATTAGTTACAAAGCCGTTTTTATGAATTATAGAGAAAACTTTCATAAGGTAAAATAATTTTGTAATGGTTAAATAATTTATAAATATGTAAGTACATTTCACTAGATTTATATGAATTGAATATAGTTTTAATTTGGAGCTGTGATTAGAAAGCTAGAAAGCGGCTAAGCTCTTAAGTCAGAACGGTGTAACGGGTTTTATAAAAATTTACTATAATTTATGATCAGTCTTATATTTTGTTTCAGCGGAAACTAAGCCATTAAATAATTTGCAATGCTTATGTACCATAGAGCGTGGGCCAGGAACCTGTCCCATTTGACACACAAGTGTGGCCTTCTTGTATGCGTCGTAACGCAACACAAAACAAAGCAGCAGACCAGGCATCACGATGTCACCCAAACCTGAAAATTAAACAACTTTCCAGAGCCTTAAAAAGGAAAAAATGAGAATATTTTCAATTTTAATATTCATTCAAAATCATTATTTTATTTTAGTTATAACTTGAGGAAACAACACTTTTACTTACTTTTAACAATACTTTTACACACAGTTTTAATATAATTTCTTTTTAGTGTAGGCATTGTATTTTAATGGAATATCCTATTAAAGTGGTTTTCATCTAGCGCTTTAATTTAAATATGATGCCCTCACCCAGCATAGAGAAGTGTCCCTGATGATGCATCGAGGGGAAGACGAGTTTGGCAGGAAGGGACAGCTTTGGCGCGTCTCGCATCGCCCCGCCCAACTGCAGGCGACGGGCGACTACGTTCATTGGATTTTCTGCCGGTCTGCAATTAGGTAATTCTTCATATTATCCATCCTTTTTTCATTGCAAATTTGTATTTGTCAAACCAAAGTCTAATCTTTAAAAATATTAATAGGATAGAGAAAAATTCTATATTTTTATAAACTATTTTGTATGTCGAAAAATACATTATTTGGTTGAGTAAATAAATTCACGCTCATTTTGTTATTGTATCTTGACATGTATAATTAATTCAACTTCAATATTTTCATACTAACTCATTAGCAATTTCAAAAACAATAAACATCGATTGTTCGATATTTAAAAATCGATTATTGAAAAAATTAAAATCCTAAAAAATGCGCAAGAAAAAATTTAAAATATTTTTTTATATATATCTTAATATATATAAATCTCCTGTCACAATGTTTGTCTGCGATGGACTCCTAAACTATTTAACCAATTTTAAATTAAATTGGCACACCGTGGGCAGTCTGATCCAACTTAAGAGATAGGATAGCTTAGATCTTTAATTATAATTAAACTTAATTTAACTATAATTATAGTCGCAATTTTATTTTATTGCATATTATTTGTCTATAATTAGTTAACAGTCACAATTGTCTGTTAACTGCAAAAGATTCTAACACATGTCGATACTTTTCAACTGGATTGAGTAAGTAATCAATAGATGGCACTGCTTTGGTAAACCGACAAACGTGTCATATAAAGATTAATCTATTAACCAAAACAAAGCATACTTTAATTTTTTTAAACCTTTCGATTATAAACATATCCCAGCACGCTTAAAGCTGATAAAAAAATTTTATTGACCTAAAAAGTGATTGTTATAAATCACATTTATGGCAAAACAACGTTTGCCGGATCATCTAGTATAGTTATAAAACTGTTAACTAAGTGTGTTTGCTACATCTTATTGATATAAATATTTTAAATTCCCTCCACAGAATATATGACTTCAATAGTAAAACTTTTTGAATCGGTATCGGAAACTTTTCACTTGTTACAAAACACATTTAAAAGTATAGACATACCTGGTGGCAACCTTGACCATAACATTGGCAGTGAAAATGTACGACGAGAAGAAGACCCAGAAGACGTCATAAAGGAGGAGCCCGGTCAGTAGGAGAGTGGACACCTTCAGCGACGGCAGACGGATGAGCGCTATAAAGGTCACGCAGAGACCCATGCCCATAGCTGGAATTAAATACTACAATTTTATTACCTTTATTTATTACAAGCGAAAATATGATTCAAGAAATACCACGTTTTTTATAACGAAAAATATATTGACCTCTATAATCACTATGAGTACAGATTATATAAAAGTCGCTTTAGGCTTTTCGTTTTTATCATTAAAACTACGAATAACGATAGATAAAGTGATTCATTAGGTAAGTTGATATATTACAGGCCTAATATTAGTGAAACACTGATAATTTTAGAGGTTCCTAATATTTTGTCATAAATAATTCAAAAAATAATAGCATTTTTTGCGTTTACATTTAAAATGCTGATTGAACCCTACTTAATGTATCAAAATAATGTAATACAGTACGTACAATCTTGGAGATGAACAACTTTTTATTTACTTGTCACGAGAAATAAATGCTTGAAAGCGATTAAGTTTTTGTTAACTAAGTACCCCAATACATTGCTCATTTAATCCCTTTACAATTCGTAATTTCCATTAATTTTGTTGAAGATCACAGATTGAAATAGTAAAATCCACGCGGACCAAGTGAAATTATTCATAAAAAATAAATCTGGCAAAACGCATCGTGTATCAAATACAACTTAAACACAGTCAATCGAAAAAGTCCAGTAATTAAAATGTGCAATTACAATTTTCAATTATACATATATATAACAGTATGCTATATTAAAATGATAGTAGTCAACAATATATAAGGATATATCACCGTCCATGAGCAGCCAATGGCCAGTCAAGACCCAGACAGCAACTATGGCAGCGGCGAGTAGGGCTGCGGCCAGCTCGGGGGCGGAGTACCGGCCGCAGAGTGCAGCCCGACTGCCGCCTGCCACGTACTGGCACAGCGGCGTCAGGAGGAACGCGAGGGCCGCACAGGCCACAACTAGAGAATAATAAGCAATTAAGTTGCGGCTTCCATTCTGCTCTAAAAAAAAAAATTCTAACAAAAAAGCAAGAATAATTTTGTTCGTGTTCGAAACAATTGAATCGGACGAAAAAAGCACCGATTTTGTTGTCAAATTAAAAAAAATTACTTTTAAACGGCTATAAACAGCAATAATGTAAATAATCATAATATTCTATACTTATAGTCCTATAGAAAATCGATTCGTAAAAATAACCTCAACATATGGCATTTATCAAACACTTATTTGTCAAGTCAGTACGTAATAAAAAACAACAATGTAAAGGTGTAAATGTTTTTGAGGAATTTGAAGTTCGTAAGATACTCACTGGCTGTACATATCGCGACGAGTGTTTGCACAGAGTCGAAAAAGAAGAACATAACAAGCAGAGCCACTGATGACCCCAGGGGGAAACACAACGCCTGCATCGTGTTTAACGTTTGTACATCTGTAAAGAAACATTTTTTTAAAATCATCCAACAAAAAACACCAGGTGAATAAAATTCATATCGCTTACTACTAGATGAAGAGCTAGGCGGTGGCTTATTGCCCAATAAGGAGGCTTCTTTCTCGCGTTCCGCCTTTTCTCTGGCCTCGCGTTCCATATTCAAAGATCGGAAACTACCATAGACGATCAGGAGCATTGATATCAGGCAGGCGGATACTCTGTAGATTGAAAATATATTATATTAGGTCTACGTTTACTCGCGTAAAGTTTGTTATCTGTCATGGTCTATTTCAGGCGCTTACGGATAGGTGTTAACAGGTTTTGTCGATCAGAAGGAGAATAAATAAATTATTTATCATAATAAATATTTTAAACTTATTTTTATCAAGATCGTCGTCGATGAAGAAAATAGCAAATTGTTTTAGGACAAATATTGTATAGAATTATAAAATAACAAAGAGATTTTCCACTTGAACTAATATCTGGGTGAGTCGGTCAGCGGTCAAATACACGATAAGAGAAAGGTCGTCAATTCTCTTCAGTAGAAAATTTAGCGGTATATTTTCACGCTCAGGCACAATTTTTTCACCTGTTGATTTTCTCTTTAGCGACACAAATTTCAGAATTATCTATTTAAGCGTATTCAGAGCGGTCTTTTAATAGAAATACTGTTATTTTGCAAATAATTGAAAAATTATTTACGATTAAGGTTATTCATAGTTAATTAAAATATTCAAGCCCTATTATTACTATTTAACACGGTTTTATTCTTTAATTAATAGTTTTTTAATTTTTGGTAAATTCGCCAGCTCGTTTTTTTTTAATAGCACAAACAATAGTGAACTTTTTTGGAAACAGTGTAAATTCGTGGTATTTAAGGCCTGAATGAAAGTCAAAGGTGGCTTTTCGGATAGAATATTTTTTTTGCCGAGACTTCAATATATATGTAGGTATAAAATTTCATTTTTGGTTTATTTAACAAAAAAAATGCTTTATCATATTTTGTAACAGTTGGCTACACTAGGTGTAAGTAAATATTAATAATAGGAATTTGGTAATTATCATACGTTTACGTCTAATTCATTGAAATATAATATATCTTTATGTGAAGAAAATGCACAAAATAAAAATATTCGAATTTCAGTTAGAAAACCTGTTTACCCTGATAATTTTATATTTTAAGTTTTGGCACATATCTTTGGAAACACGGCCAACGTAACGTGGTCTCTGGGGAAATTAAGGGCACAATGATTTTTAATATATTTTAAAACCTTAGCAACGGGAAATCAGAGCAGTGTAATCTTGTTAACTAGTATAAAATATTATCAGCCTCTATAATAAGGATTAGTATGGCTTCGAGGGGATAGTACACTAATTACCCTTACAAATCGGTCATCGGAGTTTTATAAGGCGGTACATCTAAGGTTAGGTTAGCCGTACAACCCGGT
The DNA here is from genome assembly GCA_963693355.1 of Pontia daplidice. NCBI lineage: Eukaryota > Metazoa > Arthropoda > Insecta > Lepidoptera > Pieridae > Pontia > Pontia daplidice. The sequence continues at coordinate 1,866,357 of CAVNZL010000006.1, forward strand.
CGTCCGGGGTTCGATCGTTATAGTATTACGGAAATTAACAATAACGTATCAAACAACATTATGCATTTAATAAGTTTTGATGTTTTCATATAATTTATTAAAATGCATGAAACACAAAGCAATGCGTCCGACTGACAAGACTATCAAGACGGGTCAGTCGAACATCTTATCTATTCCTCTTAAACCATTGTGTAAATACAAATTGTTTGTGTATTTAACAATGTACATTACTAGTATTCCCGGAAGTTTTATCAATATTAAAAAACAATGAAAATTTTCCCTACCATCATTTTAGGAAAATCGCGTTGGTTTGACCATAGCCACGGAACTCTTAAAACAAGAAACCATGAGGTAGCAATAATAATTATACTAATAGCAATCAATTTTAAAATAACATATTTTCCATCCTTCTCCAAAGGATATGAGAAGCAATAATTATACGAATCCGTATTGTCTTCCGGTGTTTTGGTGCCGTTCTTTGGACCTCGATTCGCTTTAATATTCCGACAAATTGTAACAATATTACCATGTGATTTTATGAGACACAAATGTGATACTTTTCCATTTATGCGTTTTCATTTCTATATTACGTAGAACTTTGATATGCGTTTACAATTGGAATTACAAAATAACGTGAAACTATTGTCTTACCATGAGAATAGACAATACATCTATTCATAATACGCCATACATATGTCTACTACGTTTTTTATTCCATACTCATGAACTGTGTATAGAGAAGGCGCTTCAACTGACAAAGAAATTACTACGGTTCATAACTTTAGTGTCCTGCTATATCGGAGATAAATAAGCATTTTATGACTTAAATTTAAACAATTCACAATTGTTTATATTCGTACAGTTAGTCACAACAATTTCATCTAACCATTTTGGGTGTATGAGAGATCTCAACCACGCATCAGTAAGCGCTCTTTCCTGCTATTAGACATAGCGCTGTATAAACGGGCCTATAATTGGCAACCTTGATAAAAACAGAGCATCAATAGCAAAGTTTTAATTTAATTAAGTCTTTAAGAGCTGCTTAATGGAACGTAACTAGCAGTGAGGCTTAATTATCAATTGGATTAATTCGGCTAATAATAATATGAACAGTTCTTCAAAACTTTTGTATTATATGTAGAGTGATTAGTGTTATCCTTCGAATTTTCTAAACACGTTAATAGTTACGTTGTAAGTTTGGAACGATATTTGTTACTCTTTGTTGCAGATACTACTAAATGGTTTTTATTATTTAATATTTTGTGTGAATTATTCAAAATATTCGTAAGTAGAAAAAAATCTAACAAATGCGCGTAATGTGGTGTGCGCTGCCTGAACCGCTAGAGTTACTAGTTGCTAATAAAATGATGGCTTTTTTTGTAGCAATATTAAAAATAATTAAATATTCCAACAAAAAAGCCCAGCACCGTATATTAGTTATATATATCTCACGTCTAAGCCCTATTAAAGCCAAATAGTGAACTATTACTAAAATAAAAATTGATAATTTATTTCAATTTGCATATGTATATTATCTTTTATATGTGTATTTATACGTCATTGCGAGTCTTTTTACTAACGCGGGTGAAGCCGCAGAGTCATCTAGTTTAATTCAAATAACATTATTTTTAGTTTAATTTTTATTGAAATTACTTAATTGCAACATAAGATAAAAATTCTATTGCTCTCCCTCTTTCTTCACATGAGTACTTTTACCAAAGCAATAATAAGTAATTCATGTTGATATCTGTTAGATAAATTTGATTAAAAATCATATCAACCAAAGACTATAACTAACATCTTTATGAAACATATTGTAACTTTTACCAACTTCAAAACAAAAGAAGGATGTATATATAATTTTGTTTTGAAATTAGATTTGGATTTTGTAATGTGATTGATACTTTTTTCATTTAGCAGGCAGTTTAAATAAAAAAAAGCACCTGTACCGAGGATAAGTGACTAGCTAAACAAAACAATTTTTACCTTCACTTAGATCACACAGGCACAGAATATTGATAAAGGTTCTTAATAAAGAAAAAAGAAATGTGCAGACAAAAACAACAATATTCACCTTGAAGAATCCATGATTGAATAGGCCCATTTGTATTCTTGATATTCCATGTTAGCCCCCACTTGGGCCATGGTTTTTCCTATGAGCCAAGTTATTCACTGGTGACTGTTGGGATGTTCTGTGAAGCCCTCTATGAAAATATAATTGTAATTATAAATGAGATTTGTAAAAGCATATTATTATGAAAGGCATAAATTTTATTTAATCCTAATTTTTATGTAACCAGAATTCCAAAAATACCTTTACAGCAGGTTCTTCATAATCTATACACATATTGCAAATTAAAATAACAAAATGGATATCTCATAACAAGAGCTAGGTAATATCAAAACAATATAATTGAAATTCATAACAAGGAAATATAAACTGTATTTCATGAAGTCATCTCTGTTAAGAATTCACTTAGAATGGCATTATAAACAGTATAATGCATAAATATATTAACTTTGTAGATTTAATATTTCAGCATTTTAGTGGTGCATTTTGAGTCAATGAAGCATTTGCTTATCTTATATTCATTAATAACATAATACAACCAATATATATGTTGTAAAACAACAAATTACAAATTTATTTAAAGTATACACTTCATTCTTTAAAATAATGTCATTTGTTTTTAATCTTAATTGCTCAATTTAATCTTAAAGGCTCAAGAAGCCCACAAATAAGATTTCTAATTAAGTAGAGATTATTGTTATTGGAGTAACTTTATAAATCATACACCAATCATTTTCTTAACTAAGTACAATCTGGCCCTTCCGAGATCGAGCATTTCAAACTGACAAAACAATGAACACTATACAGAGAAAAATAGGTACCGAAATAAGTAGAGCACGAATATCATTCACAATTTGAAGTGAAAGGAAACTACTATGTACTTTCAATAATATGTAACAATCGAATTGAAATTGTAAGAAACATATTGAGCGATAGAGTAAAAGATATTGAAAATTTAATAAAATATTGAATGAAAAACCATAAAATAATTAGAAAGCAGATCAAATACACGGAAGTAACAGTAAGAATAAAAAATACTGACCAGATAAGAGGGCCGTTGATTTTCCTAGCACTTATGCGTCACTTAATTCCATGCTTAGAAATATATACACATTAAGTAATTATAAATTGAAGAAAAATGGTACAGAAAATATTTACTTTCAATACTCCTACCCTACCCTACGCTTGTCGATCGACAGCCATAGTAACCATAGACAAAATCAAAACAATATATCAAAACATCTAAGTTATGGCAATTGACTGTGTTTTAAGAATTCATAGACGACTGCAATCTGTGTTTAACTCCTAATTCCTATTAATACAAGAGTTATCTATGCTAGGTATTGTGTTTTTGTGTAAGAATTCAAGAACAACCTTTATTTTTTATGTAATATTATAAAAAGTAAATAATTCTTAATACATAACATCGTTTTATCATGAAGTTATCAGTAGTTTTACTCCGTCGTAATCTTATGCCAAACGGTCACATATTTAGAGGTAAAGACCGTCTTGTTAAAAAAGTGGAACCCAAACATCTTCGTAAACTTCAACGTGATTTAGAAATTGAAGAGCAAAACATGTATTATCTTCGCCACCCCTATCTTACAGAGGTAATAAAAAATTCACGATTCCACTACCTAAAAAATGCATAAATTAATTCCATATTAATGGAATAGGTGATAATATAATAAACGTTTTTTTATTTCAGGCTGAAAGTGCCGGTCATTCCAAAGCTTTAGGCAAACAAGAAGCTAGGAAAGAAAGACTCATTGACTCAACAAGAAGGATATTCAAAAATGATGTGACCCTATATGAGAGGTTAAGTCATCTAAGAGTTAAAGAATCTTGGGATTAGTATCAGTCTCTTTGTGTCTCAGATTAGTGTTTAGTAGATTTAGGTAAAATACAATATTCATAATATTTTTTGCGTTTCTTAATTTTAATCACTATTAGGAGGATAAGTTATGCTCATTAGCCCAAATATTGGTTAGTTCAGCTGAAACAGTTTAGAATATTACTATAGATATCAAAATTAGATTTAAACAAAGCTGTCTCTAAAAATGCAACAACAATCTATTAAAGTGTATTATTATTAGAAATATCTTGACACTGGTGCCATTGAAAACTCAATTTAAAACATTAGTGCTGATTTTATAGGCAACAGTATATTAAATAAATAGATCGCTATTCAGCTTACTACTTTCAGCAAATTTGTAATTTCTTATATAATGGTCTTGTGGATTCAAAATATGGTAATGAATTTAAGTACTTGTATATTGCAGAATGAAAAAGTTACAAATTACAAAATGATTGCTTATCAGTAAAAACTTAATCTTACATATCACTTATAAAGAAATTACTATTAATTTATTCAATTGGTCATTGTTATTTCACTTATCTTTGAAGAACATCAAAATCTGTGTGACAATTATTAAAATATATAAAAAGGGGATACAATTTTATTTTTTAGTAATAACAGATAATATGTTAAAATTAGATAAAAGCAACTTTTTTTTAGGTTTACATCTAAACATATTTTACATATATGTGATAAAAATATTATATTAAGTGTGCAAAATAAAGAAATAGCTTTTATTATACATAGTTCTAAGTTTTATTTATTTTGACAAAATATTATGTATGATACTTTTTTTTCAACCACAGCACATATACATTTGTGACAAATACACAAAGCTATAATATAATTTTGTAATTGCTCAAAGGCAAGTTTATAAAAATCACAGTTTGTTTATAAAATAACAATTTAACTTATAAAATTAATTGTACTTTTTAAGGTAAATTTGTTGCATACCACAGATCTTTAGATTTGACTAAACATATATAAAAAAAATACTTTTGCTGTTTACACAATAACTAAATTCTTTAAAACAATACTGAAATGTTTTCTAATTATGAAGTTAAAATAACTTTAGTTAATAGTTTTGGTCCAAGCAAAGAAATCATTTTCAAGGTCCTTCTTGTAAATGGATTTACCTTGATATAGTAGCTCGGCAAATTGCGACACCACTGGATCCCTCATGCAAGACGCAACAGATATAACTTTATCGGACTTATCAAAAAAGAATATTACAAATTTAAGCTCGGCAACATTACCCTCTATTAAAGAACTAACTGGCTTTCCACAACCAGCATACCTTATTGATTTCCCAAATAGCATTGTCCAGAAATAGGGAACTGTATGCAAAGGTGTTTCCTTTTTCAAAATGTTTTTGGCAGCCACTAGCCCATGGTATTGAGATAGACCAATATGTCCAATAGACATCTGATCATTATTATTTGCAAATACTGGGGCATAAGCTATATCACCACCAGCATAAACATTTTTGATATTAGTCTCAAGTTTATCATTGACAATGACAGCTCCATTAGGCAATAAGTTGATGCCACTGTCTTTAATAAAGTCAGTGTAAAATGTTGTGCCTATTCCCAGTACCAACATATTTGCTGGCAATGTTTCCCCATTTTCTAGTTCTACAGATTTCAAAACACCATTTTCACCATTACATTTAACAATAGTTGTTTGAAAATGAAACTTTACATTGTTACTTTCAAATAAAGTTTGCAGGCTTTTGCCAATATCTGTTCCAAATATTTGTCCTAGCGGTGCTGTATCCTTGCCAATAACAGTCATGGACTTAGCTTTAGTAACACAAGAGGATGCAACTTCTAAACCAATGAAACTTAAGCCCAGTACAACAACATCTTTATCCTTATCTGAGCCTAATTGTTTGAGAATGGTCATAGCATCATCAAAATTACGGACAGTGAATATGTTATTTAATTCAATGCCAGGAATGTTAGGAACTCGTGGTTTACATCCAGTCGCTAAATATAGAGCACTATAGTTGCGTTTACTTCCATCGCTGAGCTCAACAATTCTTTCTTCAGTGTTAATTTTAGTAGCTTCTATTCCTTTGAGTACCTCAATATTTGCTTCTTCATAATACTGTTGATTCCGTGCTTGTAATTTCTCAATATCTGTAGCAGTTCCAATTTTAGAAACTTTAACCCTATCATATGGAAGGTATTGTTCTTTGCAGACAAGAGTAATGCGACCTTTAAAGCCTTCACTCCTCAATGTTTCAACACAGGTGGCACCTGAGGGACCACCTCCCACAACGACGACGGCAGTACTATCACATGGTGATGCTATTCCTGTTGTGTCTTTCATTCGTTTGTTGGATTTCAGATCTGCTAATTTCGCTCGTACCTGCAAATATTATTTTATTAAAAAACATTACAGTTATGATGGTGGCAATTTAATTGAACTTGAGAACTACTACTATTGAATGAAATTGAGAATTTAATTGAATAAGAAATGTTGATTCAATATTATAAAAATCTAAATATTGCTTGATTGCCTTCTAACTTATGAAAATGAGAGGTCATTTAAAGTGACCTCAAAACTGAGTGGCAATTAAACATAGAAAGGAAGTAGGATTATGTAACAGTAGAAACCTGTTTACTACTATATCTACTATCATGCAGTAAAATTGTATATCATTTTATTCCTCAATATTCTTTCTTTATTATGTAAGGCAATCAGGATTTACATTACATTCCACTAGGGGAAATAAACTATTGTAAAATAAATCAATTATCATGGTATTACAAGTTTAATAACAATGTTTGGGGGCAAATGGAAACCACAATAGTGTTGGACAGGAAGTGAGATAATGCATACTATCGTTATTTGAGGTATAGTGTTGACAAATATCAATAAACTTTATCGGATACTTGATAACATAAAATTTACAATTAAATGAATTTTATATTAATATTATTAAAGTATTTTAGCGTCTTTTATAAATACATAAAAGAACTAAACAGAATGAAGGAAATTTATCAAAAATCAATCTCTAAACTCTATTGATATAAGGGAAAAGAGTGTGTTTGATAAATCTATACAATTGAACCACTTATTATGAATTTTGAAAAATTACATTAGTCTTTAATGAACACAATATGTGAAAAAGCAGGAAACAGCTAGTTTTATAATAAACCTTAGTCTTTTGGTAATAAATAATAGTGACTTAAAATATAGACACAATGTTGAACTACATATTAATTTTTTTATGAGATGAGGCAAACTAGTGGGTAGGTAACTAAGAGTAGTGGTTACTGCTGCCCTGCAATGCCAGCAGGCTTACAGACATGTTGCCAGCCTTTTAGGGAGTTTTTACTTATAAGCATTGTTAGATTCTATTTGTGCAAAAATATTATGAATTCTCAAGCTTCCAATTAAAAATCAAGCTGTATTACTAATTCCAAACACAAATATTTTTAATAGTAATAACCACTGTATATATCATGCAGCTTATGACTCATCACATGTATTGAAGCTTTACAAAGCCTATATTGACATGACATCATGATTGTTTTCATGACCAAGTAATTTAAAAGCATTTCTAGCATATATTTATCTAAAATTTAATTAAACTTTCTACAATTAAGTTGAAAACCAGCTTATATTACACTGAAGAATTAAAAATTTGAGGTAATTTTTTTTTTTAATTTTCAACTATTAACTAACCTTTACTTCTCCTTTCTCCGTAACAGTAACTTGATGACAAGGTAGTGAATCAAACCCAGGGAAATCTTCTATATCACCAGTTTTCAAACTGAAACATGCACCATGCCAGGGACATCTAACTCTGCCATCGCCAAGGGCTCCAGTATTCAATGGAGCACCATAATGTGTACACTTAGGACCTACTGCACTAAATTCTCCTTTTTGTTTAACAAGTAGTACTTTACCATGATCTGCTATGTCAAACACTTTCATTTCATTTTCCTTCAAATCTGTTGACTGGCACACCACTGCCTCCACATATTCAATTTGCGAATCCGTACGTGATATAGTATCACCTGTAGGTCCGAATTAAAAAAAAGTTTCACAACACAACAGTTATAAAATTTAAAAAATTAACCTATCTACCTACAAGTAATTGTAAAAATAAAACACTCACGTCGTGAATCATTTTTGGGCGAGGTACATGGTTGATTTGGAGAATACGATCTCGATTCAGAATTGCCCATTTTTCTTAATTGGTGCTTTACCGCAAAACCTGTAATAAACTTTTAGGTTAGAAATATTTCAGCAATCCTGTAACTGTGTTAATTGAAATTTAAAAATTTAAAAAAACCTTTAGCTAGACACTATAGATTATCGTATTGACTATTAAAGAACTGGATCGAATTTAGAAAGGATCACCTTGAGTAAAACGCAAAGCAACTGAAATTGTATTGCGACATCTATTGATAAACATTATGTCTTGTCAGAATTTGACAGAAAGAAACCATACTGTATAATTCAAAGTTGACATGACATAACTGAACATTCTGACAATTAACGGTTTATATAGTTGGAATTTTTATTTTATATTAATGCTTGTGCTTCGAAATGGTCCTTAATTTTATCTTAATTTGCTACTATGAGCAGAGACTTTTCTATCTGTAGATGTTTAGTATTATTGTGTGTTATATATACCATCGATGCAATTTATACGGGCCACTCAAATATGTCTCGATCTGAAGTGGATGAGAGTCGTAGCAAACTTGTGTCCGAAATCGAAACTATACTGGAGAAGGTTTCGATGTGGGGTAATTTCTTTTACCCCAAATCGAAACCGTTCTTACCCCCCCTTGTTGAGTTTAACCCTACGAAGACTCAGGTTTGCTCTTTTTCCGGCAAGAAAGATCCCTTCATCGTATCTCCTCGGTTTGATGGCACTCTCCTTAGTACCTCTCACAGCCTCAGTATTCTCGGTGTTGGCATTTCGAAAGATGTACAATTCCGCAGTCATCTGGAAGACAAGGCCAAGCTGGCTTCTAAAAAGCTGGGTGTTTTGGGTAGGGCCAAGCAGTACTTCACTGAGGTTCAACGTTTGCAGCTCTACAAGGCGCAAGTACGTCCTCATATGGAGTACTGCTCCCATCTCTGGGCCGGTGCCCCAAAATACCAGCTTCTTCCTTTTGACCGAATCCAGCGGAGAGCTTGTCGGATTGTCAATCTGCCCTCGCTTACTGATCGGCTTGATTCTCTCTCCTTACGCAGAGACCTTGCGTCACTCTGCGTTTTTTACAAAATTTACTATGGTGAGTGTTCATCCGAACTGTTTGGGTTGATCCCCGCTGCATCGTTTCATCATCGCACGAGCCGCAGTAACTCGGCATTCCACCCGCACCATCTTGATGCATGGAAGTCTTCCACAGTTCGCTTTACAAGGCACTTTCTATTGCGAACATGTGAACTGTGGAATCGTCTTCCAGCGGAGGTCTTCCCCACGGGATACGACCTACATTTCTATAAAAAGAGAGCGTACTCTTTCCTCAAGGGCCGGCAACGCATCCATTGATGGGTGCTTATGGGCTGCGGCTGTTCCCGCTTGGGCCACTCGCAAGCTCGTTTGCCCCCCTATTTTATAAAAAAAAAATATATATATAAAATAATAATATAATAAGCATAATGAAAAATCCTGCAATTGTTCCCGCAGTGAAAATTGGCACCAAGATCTGAAAATCAGCTCCGTATAGAAGAATAAACGAAGTAACACTAATCTCTTAAATGCATTATTAAATTTAGAGGAAAAGAGAAGATGATAGAATTTCTATATACTTTAAAGGGTCAATTCACTTTATTTTTTTTTTTTGGTTTTTTTGATATAAAATAAAACTATGAGACGTGACAAATAAGTTTTTAAGGATGTATTAGCCAATTTAGATTCATTAATAATAAGGTATATAAGCAACGAGGTATCGTTTAAGCTTGATTACGACTTCTCGGATTCTTTTGTGCATATTTTTTGTATAGCGAAAATATTCCAAATGTATGTGATTATTAATATAAGGGTACTGTAAGTAAGTGGGTAAGGGTAATGAATATAACTACTACGTTTCATAGTTGGGATATACCTTATACCTATATATATAATTTGCCGTTTCTGGCTAAGATTTGTGACTTTTGCATTATTTAGTAGCAGCTACTATTGAATGAAAGTTCCAATTCAATTCCACTCTCTCTCTGAAAATCTCCAATATTCGCATAAATTTCAATGATAAAAGGTTATAAATACTCCCAAAAAATATTAATTGTAATTGCTATTTGCTATTGCTTTGATATTTCGACCACCCAGATTTGTTTAAATTATGTATGACTTAAATATACATAAAAGAAAATTACGCGATGATTTGAACATTTTCCCCCTTCGTGTTTTAAGGTTGGGGATAATAAATAGGTAGCCCATGAAAGTTATAATATGACTTATATGAAGGTCACCCTAGTTTGTGTTTCAATATAGATTATTCATTAAGGAACTAAAAATGGGTATCAAATACAAGAAGTTAGTTCCACGCGTTGCGACTCGCGGGACGTAGCGAGCCACTAATATTAAATAAAACCCTAGCCTTACATTGATACCATATTTTTTTACCTGCAGATTACATGTTAAATTTAAAGATCCAATATGTCTGTGGAGTGTGAGCTACACGCTACTTGGTCTGTGTTGACTGATGAATGATGATTTAAGATTGTCTAATCAGTAATCACTAATCACTATTGATACATAAAAAATTGAAATTTTGTCGTCACGAACGTGGCTTGAGCGATGTGATGATTTTTTATATTTTTGAAGTCGAAAACTAATTGTTAAAATGTCTGAAGTTATTGTAGCTAAAGGACAACCTTTACCTGGAGATCCAGAAAAAAAGGGCTGGTTGTTTAAATGGACGAACTATCTTAAGGGATATCAACGAAGATGGTTCGTGTTGTCAAACGGACTATTATCATACTACAGGTATCTCACACCAAACTGTGTTAAATTGCCTGGTAAAATTGAAAATAACTATTACATAAATCTGCAATATATTGCTCACCTAGGGTCGTTTTTAGGTGATGGTTGCAATTGATGATTGTAAACTCATTTTAATATTATATAGTATGTATCACAAACATTTATGGTCAATATTTGGGTTGATTTCATATTACCTTTATTATTATACATATTAATATTTGTTTACAAAATTCTTATAAAAAGTCAAAACACATAAGTCAGAACAATTTTATTTGATGAATGGTAATAGCATAATAATCACTGTATGTAATTATTGCTAATAGGTTTTTAAAAGAATGTTTTGAACTCTATTATACTTTGACCTTGATCAATTCTTAGAATTTTGTTCTTCTTATTCAATGATGTTTAGTTTTTCAGACTGCTCCTAATAATCATTTTAATACACTTATTTGAAAAATTGATTTAGTTGCCATATTAAATATTGGAAAAATTAATATTAAACATAACAATAAACATCTCAAATGCTCTTTTTTTTAAGTTTTTTAAAAATGTTGCTAATCTTCTGTTTCATTGTCTGATTTATAAAAAAATAGTTTTTAAATAAGATAAAATACTTTTATTTAACTTTCTGGAAAATAAACTTCTGAAATGTATCAAGGTTTTTGTAAATGTTATAAAAATTGTTACCATTATTCATGGTAATAATGTTAATAAACTTATATATTGTTTTGCAGAAATCAAGCAGAGATGGCACATACATGCCGTGGCACAATATCACTCCTTGGAGCACTGATTCACACAGCTGACTCTTGTACATTTGTAATCAGCAATGGAGGAACTCAGACATTTCATATCCGTGCTCATGATGAGGTGGAACGACAAAGCTGGGTTACAGCTCTTGAACTTGCTAAAGCAAAAGCTATGTTAGTCTTTACTTTCAGTCTATTTACACTAAAAGTTAAAAGTTAAAATACAACACATTACTGGTATATTCCCACTATCGTCTCAATATCTAATGGTTTTCAGTCGTGCACAGGAATCTGATGAAGATGATGATCAAATAAATTCAGGGCCAGTGCCACAAACAGAGGGTGAGAGTGAAGATGCTGGAGGTATTGCTAGGGAACTCAATGCAAGATTCCATGATCTCCGGACATGCTCCGAGTTGGTCAGTTTATCATTTAGTTTATAGTTGACTTGGAATTCATAAAAATTTACATTCTTACTTCTTATATTATCGTTATATTGTATGTAGTTAAAATCATGTATTCATAGCATGACTGTAACAGGTGACCAGACATGGTGCAGCACTTCAGAGGTCTTTGGTGGACCTTGAAATACCACCATCAGACACTGCAAAGCAGGTTTCAGAAAGAGCTACATTATTTAGAATCTCCTGCAATGCTATGATGAATGTAAGTTGATTTAAAATGTTTGTTTTACTTACCATAATATCTATCTATGTATTTTTTAGCCAACAAAATTAAAACCAGTGATCCTATTCTTTGAAAGTAAGTAATATCTAATATTACTTATTTTAAGTAGTTTTTGTAATTAAGGCCACATATGTATCTGTATTAATAACATTAATTGTACAGGCATGCTCAGAGTTTATGAGCGCAGCTGCCACATCCAGCGCTCGTATGAGTCGTGCCCTACAACATGAACGTGAACAAAAGCTGCGCCTGCAAGAGATTGTGGAACAGCTTGCAAGACAGCATGACTCTTTAGAGAAGACAGCGAGAAGCACTCCTCATACAGCAGGTATTTAATATTTTATATAAATTGATGGCTTGATAATGCAGCCAGAAATTTATTTACATGTAATAAATATACAAGAAAAATTATTTTAAAATTACATACAATTTTTTATGAATATTAATAGGTAATAGGTAATTCAGCATTCCAGTCAGTCTTCCAGGCGATTTGTGAATATTGAAATAATTGTATTTATTGTACAGTATATTTAAGATATAATTATAAACAATCACTACTCCGAAGACATGAACGAGAAAGGAATGATGAATGATGATTGCATTAATGATCACTTGACGCGTGACATTTCACATTTGGTGACGGATCGAAGAAAATCGTAAATAATTTTTTATTGGGTGGCTTACAAAATTATCTTTGTTTCTATATTGTTTTAAATATTCAATCTATTAATAAAATTGTAAAGTTTAAATGCAATCTTAAAATATGTATAAAAAGAAACATACTTAACACTTGTTTCGGTAGGTAAATCGATCGTAATGGAGTTTTGTATTTAGTGCTTGGTTTTCTCGTCTTTCGGATATCAAGGTTGTATTATAGAAAATAGTATCTTTCAATTATTGACGCGGAGCAGTTGTTGCGTATTGGTTTATTTAATTAACGACTGCTCAGTTTTAGTTGATTTTGGCATATCTTAAAATTTTAGTGTCTTGCGTGTATTATTGTCGGTGTGTATTTAGTGGCTTTTATATGGATATACATATCCTTTAATATTTACTATGCGTAAATAATTCCACGCCAAGAACTCGTTATGGGTGGTAAGTGAATATGATTATAACATGCAGTGCTGAGTGTTTCACATCACTACAATTTCATGAACAATCTGCATGCACATTGTAATATCCAGCAAAAATGCACAGACAGGGCTAAAAGGTTTTCATTGTCACCTCTATTAATTACAAAAGCATTTAGAAGCTTTTTTTGTTATTTTAGGCTCCATTCTATTTGGAAGGAAATGACAAGTGCAATTTGGAACTGTTTAAATTATATCATGAATTTAATTCACCCTAATAGGAACACACAAAGTGATGTACCTAGATTTAAAAATACTAGATGTTTTATGTAGATTTTGATTTCATCATTGAAACATTTAATTGTGAAGTAGGTAGCTTGTAAAAAAAGAAACTATTCATAATAGTGCTACTGAGTTTTTTATTGGACTGCCAACAGGAAGTTAATATTTTATGAATACCATAAGCATTACAGGTCATAGTTTTGTTATAGAAAGTACTTTCTACTTTAGTCATCAAAGCTTAATATGGAATTGAATATTGCTTAGTTATAAAAGTTAAAAGATGTGTGTAGATTAAAGATTACTGCTTTAAATTAATATAGACAATTTTAAGAATGTGGCTGGGTAAAAAAAATTCTTTCACTACAATAGATTTAGCTTTATTTAAAAAATTAACATTAAGCTTACATGTAGCAAGCCTTTATAAGTAGTTAAACAATATAATTACTGGGGGATGTATGTATCCCATGTCGGTGTTCGTGACTTTATAAATACAGCTCTATTAGTTGACCTTTTTAAAAAGCACTATTTTATTTAGCTTTGCTAATATTTAAGTATGATAGTTGAATCTTCTAGCAATACTTTAATTAAATATATCCTCCTGATAAAAGCTATCACAGTTATATTATATAAAAAATTTACAACTGATTATTTATTTATTTATTGTTATTAAAGTTGTAATTTAAACATTTGTCTTGTCAAGTATATTTAATTATTTGACACTATATTAAAAAAATGTTATTTCCTAAATATCTACTAAATATTCAACAATTATTGTTGTAGGTGGTAATGGTTCTAGTCCCAACAATGATACAGAAGATGAAGAACATGAATTTTTTGATGCAGTTGAAGAAGGAACTTCCTCAGGAATGGAAGATAAGAATTCCTTTGTAATTAAAGTGCCTGTAAGTTTTTAAACTTTATTAACACTTTATATAAAAGGTTTACATAAATACTCTACTTAGTAAACATAATTATAATTTGATAAGAGTTTTGTATATTATTTTATATGATAATTATATATCAATATAACCAATTTATATATCAATAAAGAGAACTAGTTGTATTTAACTACCCTTATGAATTAAGAATTTTCTCAATTTATGTTGAATTGAAGAAAAAGGTCATGTTAAAGATTTTGTTCCTATATTCCTACAAGCATATATAATTAAGTACCTATAACAAAATATTAAATAATGTTTTTGTTCTACTTTTATTTGTGATAAAACTTAAAATTCTTTTGTAGGTAAATAGAAAAAACAAAGTAAAAAGTGGGGAAAGCTCTGACGAGTCAGAGGCTGAAACTGTAACGGAAACTCAACAGGTATGTCTAAATAAATATCTTTTATGTTATTCATATTGTAACATGGATTGGTTAGTCAAGGTAACATTATTTTCATGTTTTTTAAGATATTTCCTATGACATAAAAGACTAGAATACTTAATCAATTCTGTAGATAACTGGTCGTAATGGTTTTGTGCTCTCAATTTCCATTTTTTTGCAAACAAAGAGTTTTAAATATATTATCTCTAGAAGTATCAAAAAACCATGTCTCTACGACTAAAAGGTTATATAGATTATTCCATATAACCTATATGCATGTAAATTACACAAAAACTAAGACCACACGACCTTAGATTAGACTAGGCTGCCACCAGGATAACGAGTAAAAGAAATATTGTAAATGGTTACCAAACACTTTGTTGGCCTTGCAAACTAGTTTCATACGGACAATATATTTTTAATAACTTTCACTAATTTCAATAGAAAGCCAACAACATTAAAGTTAATTTATTGATTTGACCGTTTAAAAATATCCTAACACTAATGACTATTATCAATTTGTTAGCAATGTCATTCATTTATCATTAGATACAAGCGATAGAAGTGTTTCAAATTGTTAGGTCATTTTATCAATTAAGCCGAATTTTAAACTCCTTGGTTAAGCGAGTACGTCTCATTTAAATAAAACTTTAACGGATGTTATGCGTAATATTAATTTGCTATGCGTCGATACAAGTAATCGATCGAATGTTAATGTTTTAAAAACATTGAAATTTTTTTCATACAGATAGCTTGAATTTCAGATCGAGGTGAAGTATTGATTGTATACCAATTTTAATATGTTCTCGCGTTGTAGGTGATATTCGTTGAAGATAAAGAACGGGCAGAGAGTGCTATGGGGGGTGCAGAAGTTCCCGCCGTGAGTGCTTCACCGCCAGACAATAAGGAGATGGACATCAAAATCTGGGTGAGTCTACATCTATTTCCGTCCTTAGGGATAACCGCGTTTTTATTTTCGAAGCACTATCGTTTGTCTGTAATAGTTTATATCTCGACATAACAAATCGTTCATTTAAATCTGAAGATGTAGTTTACCTAATCATAACCATATACATAAAATAACCTATATTTGTGTTTAACCCTTAACTAATCGATAATTTAAATTTTTCATTTTGCTCTGATTTATATTT